>CAJNDT010001691.1:347500-585232 GCA_905221615.1 Symbiodinium sp. CCMP2592 | reverse complement strand
CCTTCACATCCGTTTGGGTCTAGACCAGGACCCCCATCGCATGGCAACGGCTATTGTGGCAGCAATGACGGACCACGCACAAACCGTGCAACGAGTCCCTACCCCCTGCACCTTAGCGGGACCCACGTCGGCTGCCTGCATCAGCCTCCTGAAGGGCACGGTCGGCAAGACAGTGGGAAGAGGCCACACGAGCACAGTCCACCTGTCTCATGAGGACCCCAACTTTGTCATCAAACAGGTCAAGGTGGAGCACGAGGCAGACTTTCGGAAAGAATTGCATCGTGTTACACGACTTCCGCCTCTCTCCGTGATCAACACCATCTACGCGGCAGACGGCCCGAGGGCACTCATGCCGCGCCTTTGGTCAGCTCCCCGTCCTCTCACCGGGGACACAGTCCAGCGACTCAAATTTGACATCGCGGCTGCACTGCAGATGCTGCATTCAGCCCAAATCGTTCATGGGGACGTGCACGCGGACAACATCATGGTCCGGCACCAACCGGCCAGTTTCGTACTGAATGACTATGGCGGCTGCTCGGGCGAGGCCATCTACCCCTTGAGTAATGGCTACGGCGCCAAGGGCTATGGAGGCGATCTACATCGTCCACCAACCCTAGAAGATCCACCCGCCCCGGTCCGGACGGCGCATGGGGATTTCTACAGGCTGAGCCAAACGATCCTCAAACAGTTCCTGTCGGATGAGGAGCCTACCAAACGACGCAAGGGCAGTGGCGTCAATGACGGAGTCAGCAGAGGAATTCCTAGCCACATGAAGCGAGAATTGCAACTGTGGCTGGAGCGGGACCAATGGCCACAGCCCATCTATCCCAACTCCCCCTTCCCTGCTGGCTCCTGGACGGACTCTGCCTTCAACCCCGCTGTCACTGTGCATGCTGGCCTGTGGAGAGCCAACGGGGAGCTCCGGACAGATACCGCCACCTTTGCCAGATCAGACGACAAGTTTGGCAACAACAACGGCTCACTGGTTCCGGAAAAGTCCGATCCGTCAGATCTCACACCTGGCCTTGGCTCCTGGGAAAAGTCTGCTGTTTGGGCCAAGTTCTACCTTTCTACGGAATTGAGGACATGTGGCCGCCATCTCCGGTATGTATACCAAGAGATCTTTCCCTGGGAATCCTACTCCAACCAGGACGGCTACTTGGTGCTGGACAAGCCCCCTCCTCCGCCTCCGACCAAGCCAATCGAGCCGAAGGAAGAGGCGGTGTCACTGACAATCCCAAAGCGGGGGCAAGGCCCACTCTGCTCTGATGCAGGCATCGCCTCCATCTCCCACCTCTCCTGCGAACCGTCCCGCCATGGAAGCTGTCGCAGCGGGAGCCCCCACGTGCTGCTACCGAGCTGCCAGGCATCTGGGGAGAACCTCCCGCCCGCCCTGCGGAGGACCAAAACCCCTCGCAGACAATTTCTGCCCAACGCCAGCCCCCGCCCCAGCCCATGCCGGCTACCTTTGACCCACCGGAATCAGCGCCTCCTTTTAACATAGTCATGAAGGAAGCTCAGGTCTACGACCCGAATGCCAGATTCCGAGCGATGGCAGCCTCAGGAGGCAGCGATGTCCCTTTCGACACCAAGGGCCACATGCTCCAGTCTGGCGATGCTTTTGTGGCTCGAGATCTCGCAAGGACTCCCAAACCAGGATCTCGCAAAAACACCATAGAGGATTGGTCTCGAAGCCTTCACACTGCCGCGGACTTGCTGCGTGGAGTCGCGGGGGATATGCAGGCCTACCCAGATCGCTTCCTGGAAGAGTGCCCCTTCCCGAGACCCCCACCGCCCTAACGCAGCTGGGACAATGTCCGCACATGTCATCCTGATGGCGACAATGTCGTGCTAGAGCTGTATCGGCCGGTACTCAACTCTTTTCTCCTTTCTCCACGAGCCTGTCGGCTCACACGCCGCTGTACATCATCACGGCCATTTTCTTTTTCAGACGACGCTGCTGCACATGTTGCAGTTCGGATTGAAACAGAGCGACGGTTTGAGTGTGATGCTTTCGCCAATGCAGAATCAGCTGGGATCTGCCACCGGATACTAGGCTGTCACCTCTCATACCATCATTCCTGTTCACACTTGTCGGCTTTCAGACCCAGATAGATGGTCTGGACGCTCAGTCCAACCAGCTGCCCCTAGCGATGTGGAGGCTCCGAAGCAGCTCGGGATGTATCCCCATGGACCTGGACGACTCTGACGAGGAGGTCCCTGAACCGGCACGCAAATGCCGTCGCCCGACACTCACGATGCCAACGACTCAAAGCATCCTTCGGTCTACCTCTCCGACGACTGACGAGGACGCGGCACAAGAGGAGGAACGACAGGGCTCCGTCTGTTCAGCCCTGAGCCTATACGCTCCACAGGCGCAGGCACCAGGCATATGCCTACATCTCCCTCCTGACATGGATGAATTGGAGCACAAATTCACCCTATGTGCAGTCGAACAGGCCGCGGCGGACTACCTACATCGCAGGTGGGTCACCTTCGAGCAACTGGATGCCCTGCTGGACACTATGCCTACCACCTCTGCCTGTCGCAATGCATCGGTGGCACTGCCACAGTCTGCAGACCAGCGGATTGTCACATTCGGCGCATACCAGCAGGGGCCAATGGCCGGTCTGAGGACACCCACGCATCGGTTTCCGATGGCGACGTGTCTCCTCAACACGGTTGTGCACACCATGGCCGGACGCCATCCACGCACGACTCTATTCCTGGCACGAAATATGGCCTCTGGCTTGCATACCGACAACAATCAACAAGGGGTGAACAACATCCTGATCCCTCTCTCCAACTTCGAGGGCGGCCATCTCTTCGTGGAGGACAGCGCCGGGGATTACCTGTTGGACTCCGACGGACCCAGAGGACAAGTTCTCCCCGTGACCTTGCCCTACCTTAGTTTTGATGCCTCACGCCGACACCTAGTACTGCCATGGACGGGACGCAGACTCATACTCGGTACTTACCACATCCGAGATGCGGACAAGCTCTCAGCGCATTCCGCTCTGTACCTGAAGTACTCAGGCTTCGAGGTACGTCGCACAGCTACAAGCTCCTCTAGCTTTCAACGGCAGCACAGCTGATGTATAGCAATGCGCTGGCATGGGGGCAATGCCCAGCAGGCCTTCAGCTCAAGCTACGGAGGCTGCTGCACGCCCTCTCTGAGCCGGACTGAAGCACGTCCAATAGCTCAATAAATTTTGACCAACAGCCTCAGCTGCCGACACCCCCCTGGCGGCTCGGAGACCTGAAAAGACAGCAGACACACACAGCTCTTTTCTGCCAGCGCGAGACACATGGATCGATCATGTCTACTGCTACTGACGCTGGCATATCGCTCTAAGGTCCGACGATGCCCTCAGGCGGCCCCTGCTGACGCCGACCTTCTGGCATGGCCAGACCAGTGCCCCTGCCCACTCGCACAAGCCAAGCTCACTCTGCAGCGCTGCCTCAGCGTGAATGCACTTGCAGCTTTCCTGCTGCGCCGCCGGGCTCAAGATCACTGAAGGCCTCAAGCATAACAACATACACAGCGGAAGGCTCAGGGCTCAGAATTTTGAATATTACAGCATGCTCTGCCCTAGGCTACAGCTCTGACATTCCTGCGCAGTTCCTAGCCACTTCACTTTCCCTTAGACTGGTAAGGGCGCGGTGCTCAAAGAGCACAGGCAACTGGGCATGGCAGCCACACCGACCACGCCGAAGCCCTTCTTGGTGCTCAGTGACAGCACCTTGCAACACTTGCTCTGGCAAGGGGCCAATGGCCAATCCTACGGAATCATTGACATGGTTCGGGGTGCAATGCACGGCTACGTTATCTCCTGCCCGGGTACCACTCTCACAGCAGAGTACGCGGGTGCGCAGCCACCCAACCCAGCGGTGTTGGAGGTACTGGCCTGGCAATTCATCCGCGTCCTTGGAGAAACGCGACCTTTCCCGGCGGAAAGCCCTGCATTGATCAATTTTCTCCGGGATCACTACTATGACGAGGTTAGCGTGCGCCTGATCCCCATCAGACAAAGCTTATTACCCCATAAGCAGAAGGGCTACGACTGGATCGCAGAGCTCAGGGATCAGTATGGCCTGGGACGGTACGAACTCAGCGATGAGACCATCATGAGCCTCCAAGGCCCTCCTCCCCTGGTTGATCAAATATACAACCAAAATAACTGTCACTTTCGACCGACGGTGGCGGATCACGTCATTGGCTTGCTGGTATCCCGCTCAATTCAAACGATGCGGCGACTGAAGCCAAATGCGATCCATGTTCTGGTTGTGTGCTCATGGAACTGCCAGGGGGACAATGTCCACAAGGAGATGAACGCCACATTCGACCTGTGCTGCTCGGAGACACTGTCTGAGGTGGGTGCGGTGGCTGCTCGACACACGGGCAAGGCATGGGCCCTCAGACCCTTCCTGGAACCCTACGTCAGTCGCCGGCCAATGCCCCGCACTCTTTTTCAGACATACATGCACGATGACCACCCGGGTCCCAAAAGCATGTGCCGGGAATTCCTGGCTGACTTCGAGCGCTCCTTCTGCAATGACGAGATCTTGCTCGAGACCCTTCAGGTGCATGCTGGAGACAGCGGAGAACACTTGATCAAAAGTTTGAGGCAGCCTGCTCACAAGGCTGATGTCTTCAGGTACGTCTACCACTACTACCATGGTGGCCTGTACCTGGATATCAAGATGGCGCTGCGAATGCCCTTCGATCAAATTTTAGGGCTCATCGCTTCAGAATGGGACAATGTCCAAGTTCGCAAGAGCAAAGAGCTGGGGCACTGCCCAAATGGAGTAGAAGGGGTTCTGCCCAAGGAGTACATGATCATGGGCATTGGGGTCAAAAATGACCACATTTTCCAGGGCATCATCTATGGACAACCGCGCCATCCCCTCATGCTCTGCGCTATCAATCACGCTTTCAGCAGGCAAATTCTTGCCTCGGTTGCCAACCTGGACTACATGATCTTCTGCAAGGAACTTTGGAAGCTCCTCACGCACGACATGGGCCACACCCCAGTGACAGGATGGAACCAGACCCGACAGTTCGGACCGGTGTATTTGCTCCGCGAGCGACATTCAGCTCAGCTCACCAAGTCCAAAGAGCTTGAGTCTGACGGTCACTACTTTGAGACCCGCGGTCAGGTTCGGGTAGCATTCACCCGCTGCTGGAGCTGGCGAAAAGGCTTCAAGGGCGACCCCAGGGCAGCTCAAAGAAATGAAAACTCTCTCATGCAGAGCGTGCCCCAAATCGTCTCGGAGGTCATTGAAGCCGGTGGCGCTGCCTCTGCAGCACCCCATTCAGCACAAGCGGGAGCAATGCTCACCAATGCAGGCGTCAGAGTTGTCGGCGAGACCGTGCTCAGCAGCCTCGAACGGGGTGATTTTGACGCGATCATGGCGGCGGTCGAGAAGGAGCCGCAGTACCACGGCATTTCGGCCGAGGCTGTCCTCCGCAACATCCCCCGAGGCCTCTGCCTTCACCCTGAAGATCCTGACTGGCTTTCCTGCCGCTACTGCGAGCGCGGCGGTCGGCGCTTGAAGTTCCCAAATGAGTTGGGAGTCACACACCACTTCATGCAATCCCGGCACGACCGATCAGTGCCCGAGCCACCAAGCCCCCCGCCTCGCAACAGCATGTGGTCGCAGCGCCCGGCCGAGCCTGCAAACCCTCCCTCAGCTGCAGCCATCGCAGCGTCAGGCCAGGCTCCACCACCACCAGAACCCACGGCGGACCGTCCGCCCCAGTGGAGACCCACAGCGTCGGTGTCTAAGGCACGCTTTGGGCTCGGCCTCCCTCCCATTCCGCCAGGTCCTACCCCACATGCGCAGGGCCACCGGCCTCTTGCAGTGAAACAAGAACAGGGGGTCAATGACCAACCGGCGGACATCAAGGATGAGAAACATGCCACTGCTGATCCCACGTTGGGATGGGCGGAAGACACTGTGGGCACGCCAGATACTCCGATGCTGCCGGCGAGCACACCGCAGTCACACAAGTCTGCTGGCTCTGGCCAGACAAGTGATCGGCCTTTCAACGCATTCTCAGCCCAGAATGTGACTCCGACAGCTGCCCCCACCGAGGAGACCGTCCCGCAGACCCCAGGCCCGGCTGACACCACACCATCCTCCCCTGTGGATGCCCCCTCTACGCGTGCAGAGGTCAAATACCAGGGACCGGTCACTACGACCAAGCTGGTGGAGTACAGTGTCAACCCCTCTCCAGCGCAAGAGGCAAATCAACTGCCAAAGCGAGATCAGATTATCCACATCTGCCAGTCTGACCAGATGCTGGAGTGGGTCCATGCCTTTGCGACCATTTCCATTATGAAGGAGCAGGCTATAGTGGGTGGCCTCACGGCCTCTGAGCAGGTCTACCTCTGGACCAATAGGTTTCGGGCACTGGGCAAGGTGCCATGGATCTTCGCCCCGATCAAGAAGGTCGCCACTGACAAGGATGCCAACTGGCTTGACATCACGCAGGCGCGGCTTATGGTCGGGGCCAATGGCCAATTCACATTCTCCATTGGCCAAGATGATCGCTACACCGAGCTCAAGTCCACCACGACCTACTATGGCATAGTGCACGCCCTTTTTCAGAAAATGTGGGATCATCCGGACATGAGCGCATTGCTCGAAACGGATGACAACTTCGAGATCGTGGCCTCCACCTTCAAGTGCATCTATGACCAGTCCTCCAGGAAGAGTGGTGGCCAAAATCGCGCCATCTTCTACCAGCCTCGGGATGGACAAGTTGTCCGCAAGCTCCGTATCGAACACAACAAGGGCGACACGGCCACCTACCAATGGCATCGTCAACGCGAGCTACGTGAGCAGCGTGAACAGCGTGACAAGCGCTCTGGTGAAGAGACACAGTCTCACACAGACAAGCGCTACAGAGACGGCGATGCCTGGACCCGAGGAGGGTGGTGGAATCGTGGCTCGGACTCGGGGGCCAGTGGCAGCCGCTCCTGGCACCAGTGAGCCCCACCTTTGATCACCGGTGCCAATGGCAACCTATACAGTGAAATGCGGAGGCCATGCCTGCAATTCTACTTCGTTTCTTCCGGCACGTACTGACGGCCTTTCTGCTGATTGCCGCCGCTGTCAGAGAAAAACATGCCTCGCCTTCTGCCAGTCGCAGAACTGTGCCTCTGCTACTAGTGCTGCATAATCACTACCCTCGCTCAGGTACACACAACAATCTGAAGCTTGATGCCTGGCAGCCTACCAACTTGCTTCGGCTGACCACTGCCAGTTAGCTTGAAGCCTGTAGGCCGCCAACACCCAAAGGTCTTCGACCAGGGCTGTTCAGCTATAGGGTCTGAGTCAGTTTCACACCATGTGAGTGCACCGCGGCAATCGCCCGCTATGTGCTGAGCCCGCTCGCACAGCGTTCAATTGAAAATAGCAGTAGCAGTAGTAGTAGTAGTAGTAGTAGTAGTAGTAGTAGTAGTAGTAGTAGTAGTAGTAGTAGTAGTAGTAGTAGTAGTAGTAGTAGTAGTACCTCTCTAATAGCAATGGTAATATTGCTAGCAATAATAACCGTCATAGCAATATAGCAGTAGCAGTAGCAGTTGCAATAGCATTAGCAATAGCAATAGCAATAGCAACGGCAAAAGCATTGTTGAGCAAAAGCAGTAGCAGTAGCAATAGCGGTCAATACTGTAGCGGTAGCAGTAGCGATAGCGATAGCAACAGCAATGGCGATAGGAATAGTAATAGTTTTAGTAATAGTAATAGGAGCAATAGTAGCAGTAGTAGCAGGAGTACTGAGCAGCAGTGATACCAGTAGTAGCAAAAGTAGCACAAGTAGCCGTAGCAGTAGCGAAGGCAATAGCGGCAGTAGCTGCAGCAGCAGTAGCAGTAGCGGTAGCAAGTGCAGTAGCAGTAGCAGTAGCAGCGGTAGCAGCAGTAGCAGTAGTAGCAGTAGTAGCAGCAGCAGCAGTAGTAGCAGTAGCAGTAGTCGTTGTAGTAGCAGTTGCAATCTTGGCAGTAGCAGCAGTAGCAGCAGCAGTTGCAGTAGCAGTAGCAGTAGCAGTAGTAGTAGTAGTAGAAGAAGAAGAACGAGGAGTCGTAGCAGTTCAAAGTGGTAGTAGTAGTAGTAGTAGTAGTAGTAGTAGTAGTAGTAGTAGTAGTAGTAGCAGTAGCAGTAGCAGTAGCAGTAGCAGTAGCAGTAGCAGTAGCAGTAGTAGTAGTAGTAGTAGTAGTAGTAGTAGTAGTAGTAGTAGTAGTAGTAGTAGTACAAGAAGTAGTAGTAGGAGTACAAGAAGAAGGTAGTAGTAGTAGTAGTAGTAGTAGTAGTAGTAGTAGTAGTAGTAGTAGTAGTAGTAGTAGTAGTGGTAGCAGTAGTTGTAGTAGTAGTACTAGTAGGACCATATAGTTGTCGTGGTCGCGGTAGCAGTAGCAGCAGTAGCTGTAGTAGTATTGGTGCTAGTGTTGCGGCAAGTGCTAGTGCTGGTGCTAGTAATAGTAGTAGTAGTAGTAGTAGTAGTAGTAGTAGTAGTAGTAGTAGTAGTAGTAGTAGTAGTAGTAGTAGTAGTAGTAGTAGTAGTAGTAGTAGTAGTAGTAGTAGTATTGCATTGCACTCGTCTCGCGAAGATTCACGTCTGACGTATGGGGGACAGACTTTTGTCCGGCAGCTCAGTGGCTGCGCTGCTCTCTTGGCAGCTCCCTCAAGAGAACTCGGAAGGCCGCTTAGTCCATCTCGTTGAGATTCAACGTCGTAGCAGATCCGATCTGAGCATTCTGAGTCGAAGCATTCTGGCTTATAGCTCGTGCTGGAAGTTGCTCACCTGCCTGATGGTGACCAAGGAGGGTTGCCTGCCTCCTAACACAGCTCTTCTTGTGGGATCGTCCAGCTGGGTGCTTGCAGTACGAGCAGCAATAAGTGTGTCTATGAAAAGCCATAAAGCTCACGAGCGGTTCAAGCTTCACAGGTCCCTCCCTCTTCTTTCCTTGAAGCCATGTCGGGCCAGGGAGACCAGCTGGACAAAATGTCTGCTTTGCTGGCAGAAGTGGCTGCTCAGCTAGAACAAGTGAAGCTGCAAGGATCACGGCGTGAAGAGCAGCATCAAGACCTCACAGATCGCATGACTCAGTTGGAAGCACGCATGGATGCCCCACAGTCCTCGGCTGCCGTGCTCATTCCGACTCAGCTGCAGCCACAGTCCTTCACAGTGCCGTTAGCACAGGGGGTAGACCTCAACGCCCCGGCCACGGTTGGGCAGTGCATGGAGCTGGTGCAGATGGCGATGCAGCAGAAGGTCGCCCCTGCTCTGGGAGCCGTCTACTCAACTCCTCCCTGTCTACCTCACAGGTGAGGACAAACGAGCGAGTGAGCAACCTTGAGCAGCAGGTCCGGGCCCTTCGCATCCGCACAGCCTGGGCCGAGAAGGACATGCCCTTTGCTCAGATCGAGCAGGCCAAACGTACCATAGTATGCCGCAACTTCCCCACGTGGCAGACGGAGGCGGACCGTCGCCTCACAGTGGAAAAGGCCCTTGCGAAAGCTGGGCTGTGGAACATTGATGGCATGTGGGACTTGACCACGACACGCCTGGACACCGGCACTCCGGGCAAGCCGGAGCTCTCCGCCACGTCCATCCTCACAGTCCCCTCCCTCACAATCCGGAAGCGGATCCTGGAGGTAGCGGACAGGGTGTACCCTTGGTACTTCCACCAGGAGAAGCCCGGGACCACGGACGAGGCGAAGGATAGTTCCGAAGGGACGGCGGAGAAGACCACGGCAGAATCCTCACAGGCAGCCGGGTCTAAGGAGGAAGCCAAGACCTACGAGTACAGGGGCGGCGGTCCCGTAAAGCTCTCTCCTGGAGTCACACAGTTTGAACGCAGGCTTGCTTCGCCGCTTCATCAGGGACTCATGAACGCCTACAGGGCGGCCTTCAGCAAGTTCGCCAAGGAGCCATTGGTGCCGAGGTGGAAGACCTTGGCCCTGGTCGACTCCAAAGAGGCTTGGCTGGGCCGCATCGTGTACCGTCGCGGTTCCCTCACAGACGACCTCCACAGGAACCCGGAGTGCGAGATCCACATTCCGGAGGAGCACGCCAACAAGCTCTTGGAGACCTGGCGCAGCATCTGGTACGACCAATTGCGACAGCAGGTCAACCAGACGACTGTCGAGCAGGAAGCTTTCGACAGTGCAGCCCGCCTCACAGCACACAACTACGCAGAGGCCAAGAGACTCAGCAGGTTCCTGACCAAGGCCATCCCAGAGTACAACGAGGGCGAGGACGAAGGATTGGATGACTGGATCGCCAGGTTCCGGTATGAGTTCCCATGGCCGGTGAAGTTTGTGCAAGTTCCACCGGATGCCGAAGAGAGGACACACTTCACAGGACTCAGGTCCACAGAAGAACTCATGGAACAGATGGCGGCTCAGGAACAGGAGGCTGCCTTCACAGTGGACTCGGAGAGCGGAGGTGTGGGGGCGATGATCGACGTGGCCTCCCAAGTGAAGCGCACTCACAGTGATGCCGCCTCCGCTGTCAGTGGCATCAGTGCGGCCAGCAATCCGAGCTCTGGGCTTCCTCCTCCACAGCCCACCAAGGCCAGGCCGAGCTACTACCCGTTCGGCTCACAGGCGGAGCTCGAGGGCGCGGTAGAGGAAGCCAAGATCACCCACATCAACAACGGTGGGGTCCCCACGGACTACTCACAGGAGGCCTGGGAGGCATGGTGCATCAAGCGCCGTGCTGCTGGCTCGCAGTGATGGTTCGGCAAGCGCGCCCTCTCTTCCTTGCAATCTTCGTGCGACCGCATTTTTCACAGGCTGCTGCCTCTTGTACCATAGCAGACCCAGACCGTACCACACAGCTGGGCAAAAACGAGTTGAACCGTTCTGGCACGCCACCTAAAGGCGAGCTGGGTGCGCTGAGCCACTATTATAACTCTAGTTCATCTTCACCTCACAGTTTTACTTTTCCAGGTTGCTCTGAGAGTTGTTCTAGTGAGCCTTTCGGCGACGAAGTGCCCCACAGACCCACCGCCACCTCAGGTCACAAACAGCACGGCAGCAGCGAGCACGCCGCCGCATCACCACCAGATCTCGCAGCAGGCGGGAGTACAGAGAATGGAGGCATGCTCTTTCCACCTTTCCAACCCCTAGTTGTGGTTTGGGCTCCAGAGCTAGGATCAACAACCAAAAGCCTTTATACGGCCCCACGCCGACTGCCCCAACCCCGGGCGGCTTACAGCCTGTTCCCACCAGGGTCTCCCCTAAGGGTCGTGGCCCGCAGTTTCGTTCCTGCAGACGTTTTCACCGGCTTTTTGGCCAAAGCCCCTGACATGCGAGTGAAGAGACACCCCCCACAGAATCGATCCACCCCCAATCATTTGAGGCTTCGAACACCGGAGCCCGCCACCCCACCAATTGGCCATTTTGGCCCGCCTGCCTCCCCCACGAAGGCTCTTCCACCACTGCGCCTCTCACAGCGGACACACTTCCCTCCTCCCTTCCCTCCCCGCCCAACCCTACCCCCCCCTTACAGCCTCAGTTGAACAGTGGCCGTGCCTCTTGGGCAGACGCCCAGGATGCCCAGAACAAGCAACATACACGGGCCCACTGGTTCAAGACCCACTGCCGTAGCCCTCAGGAGCACGGCAGACAGAGGCACTCCACACAGTTGCGCTCCAAAGTGCGCCTGAAGGGGGGATTCTGGAACACCACGGGCCTCCTTGAAGCCGGCAAGATCCACACCCTGTTTAAGATCATGCAGACGCATGGTCTTGACTGGCTGGCCCTTACAGAGACCCACGTGAAGCAACAGGATCGCTTTATGATCGATGGGTACACTGTCACACACAGTGCTGATGACAAACTGGATGCCCAGGGAAATCCGGTCCAAACCTTCACGGGAGTGTCATTGATTACCTCCCCGCGGCTCACACCCTGCATTCTGGACATCGTTGCCACCGACGGTCGTTTTCTTTCTTTCAAGATAGACACGGCGGAGGCCCCTCTCACAGTTCAGGTGGTGTACGCTCCTCACAATCAACGTGAGCAGCCGGTCCGCGATGCATTTTGGCAGTCGTTGGGAGACATCCTTCACAGACACCCCGCCAGCGAACCTCTCTTATTGGTTGGCGACTTCAACGCGCAACTGCTCGACGAGCTTTCCTCCAATCGTGGCAGCGTCGGCCCGCACGCCCACTTTGGAGCGAACGTGGCCGACGAGACCCTAGCCTCACAGGCTGGTGAGGACGACTCACTGTCCAACCACGCACAGCTGTTCGAGATGTCGGTCAGCCACGACTTGTGCTTCCCGCAGACGTGGATGGACAAAGACGAGCGACATCGAATGACACATCAGCGCCCGAATGGCGACTTGGTACAGCTGGACCACGCTGTCACCAAGTTCGCCTGGAAGAACATGGTCACCGATGTACACACCCTCCCGAACGCTGCCCTCAACAGCAACCACTTCCTCACCAGAGTCACTCTCTCCCTACACACAGCCTGCCACAAGCGAGCTGCACCCACCCCCAAGCTGACCAGATGCCCTGACGCACAGTCCATACTTTCCTACAAGCCCTCCAGCATCAGCCAGCCTTCGAGGAGCCTGCCCCACCCGAGACAACTGCGGAGGACGTCTCTGCCCAGCCTTCACAGTCGTGCACAGACCAGCAGAGGCTGGACCGGCAATGGAAATCGATTAAGGATTCCATTCTACAGTCCATGGAGATGCACATCCCCACATTGACTAGCAAGCCCAAGCACCCTTGGATCAGCCAGCAGACGTGGGAGCTCATCGAGCAGCGCACCGCCGCTCGCCAGAGTCAGAACCTGGAGACAGAGCGTCAGTTACACAAGACCATCCGCTCACAGGCCCGCCAGGACAAGCAACAATGGCTTAAGGATCGTCTTCAGGAGAGCGAGGAGACACTGGACGCCCGGGAAAAGTGGCACTGGATCAAGCGCATCCGCTCGGACTACAGGCCTCGCACGGTCACTCTGCATGACTCCAATGGCAAGCCCACCAGCTACAGCAAGCAGGCAGACACCTTCGCCAAACACCTGTCGGAAGTACAGCGGGCCCCCCCGCCGGCTGACTACCCAGGCCCCACCCACAGACTGACTGACGACAGTCCAGTAAACATGGCCCCCATCACGATGGAAGAGCTCAACAACACCCTCAAAGGCATGGCTTCACACAAGGCACCAGGCCCGGACCAAATTCCGGCGGAGGCCCTACAATGGCTTACGCCAGCCAACCGACAACCGCTCTTGGACCTCTACAACGAAGCTTTACTCACAGGCCTGGTACCGGAAGAATGGTCAACGGCAGTTGTTGCAGAGATTCACAAGCGCGGCACGATGGCGGACCCCAACAACTACCGCCCCATCGCCCTCCTCAGCACCTCTTACAAGCTCTTCGCCAGGCTCCTTCAGAAACGCCTGGAGCAGGCTATAGACTCCAAGCTGCGACCCACACAGTACGGGTTTAGAGCCACCAGATCGACCTCACAGGCGATACACGTGGCAAGGAGGCTGTTAGAGCGCGCGGAACGCTGCGGCTCAACCTTGTACGTGCAGAATTCTTGACTGGAGTCAAGCATTTGACAAGGTTCACCCGCAAGCTGTCACGGTGGCGCTAGAACGGCATGGGGTCACACCGGCGTTTGTCAATCTGATTGGCTCGATCTACAACAACCCCTCCTTCACAGTGAAGGCGGCGGGGCAACTGAGCCAACAGTCTCAAGCAAGCTCTGGCATTCGCCAAGGCTGCCCACTTTCTCCCTACCTCTTCCTGGTGGTCCACAGCATGATCATGGCCGACGTCGATGCAGAGCTGCAGCAGCATGGACAGATGCTCCCGTGGCTTTTTAGCCAGAACCAGTCATTCTATGACCTTGCTTACGCAGACGACATGGCCATTTTCACAGGCACTGCGGAAAGAGGTCAGCAAATTCTGCACAAGATTCAGGAAGTCGCTGCTCACAGCAACCTCTCGCTGAATCTCAAGAAGTGCGAATTACTTCGCTCACAGCTGGCCGTCAACCACATTCACTTCCTCACAGGAGAATCAATGATAGAGGTCACGCAGGCCAAGTACCTTGGCGTCGTCCTCAGCCACGACTCTTCCAGCAAGGCGGACATCACCGCACGGCTGGGAAAAGCGCGGAAGCACTTCAACACCTTGCACGCCTTCTGGCGACACACAGGCCTGAGCGTGGCTTGGAAGCTACGCATCTACAACGCGGTCTTCATCCCCATGATTGCTTACGGCATGGAATCCGCTGCGCTCACCACAGCTGACCTCCACAGGCTCGAGGCCTTCCACTCACAATCCCTTCGCAAGATCCAGCGGATCAAAGCTACCTACTACACCAAGATCCTCACAGACAACCCCAACGCACAGACCATCCGTAACGAAGGAGTCCGAGCTCTGGCCGACCAACCCCCCCTCACTCACCACATTCACAGGGCACAGCTCAAGTTGTTTGGTCACGTTTTGAGAGCAACTCCGAGCAACCTGGAGCGAAACTGTGTTTTTACGAAGGCGTTTGTATATAGAGGGGGTACAGTACAGGCAGGCATTCGCCCGGGACGTCGTAGACTTCACTGGGCCGAGCAGTGTGCAGAGCTAGCATGGCACTGGCTTTCGTACACTTCCAATGCCATGACTTCTCTCGCCCCAAGTTTTCCTTTTGCCTTCCTTTTACTTCACAGGCTGGCTGTTAACCGTCCGGCTTGGCTTCAGTTAGTGGGGCTGCCAACGTGCAAGAAGCTCCTCAGGTCTAGCGCGTTCTTTTCCTACTCACAGTGAGTACGCTGACTTGTGTTTGCTTTGCATAGGGCCGCCCAAAAAGAAATGAAAAGCCATAGACATGCACCCAAAGGTTAAGCATGCTGTCATCTCAGAGCGACGTCGCTGCCTATTGCGACGATCGCATCCACGACTATGCTGCCCATTCAAGCATGCACTGCAGCACACTGCTCGTCCCTCCAGAGCCAGGCGATCACAGCCAGTAGAGCAGCAAAGGGCCATGACCTGAGTGGAAAACATGTGCAAGCGAAGAGTTGACACTTGCCCATGCATGCGCCAGTGCAGTTGCAGCCGACAGAAGGCTGTGCAAGGGTTTTAGGCCGCGGTATGCCAGGGGAGGACTATGTTATCAGCCTAACAATTGACACACTGTACAGAAAGGGACACACCTTATCAGTGACGTCCCAAGTGTAGTCCAATGCAGCAACAGCCTACTGGTCTATGCCTTCACGCAAAACAGTCGGCAAGCCATCCAGCGAGGGAGGCACAGGTAGCATTTCTCGCCCAGCAGGAAGAACAAACCCTAGGTTCTCCAGCTTAGCTCGGTGAGAAGCAGCCACCGATTCCCACTTATTCACAGTGTAGGCTGTCAGCACCAAGCGTTCCATGCCTGTCCAAGCACATGTGAAATGAGGCCGTCTGTGGGCCTGAAATCGGACTGCTTGCATTTGCAATGAGAACCGTCTGCCGCGCAGCCAGCCATTCAGATGCTCGTGGTATTCACTGCCGGTCTCATCCTCTATCCAGACCTCTCCTCCCTCATGAAGAGAGAGGGCCATCAAGAGGCTCGGCTCCGGACCATTCTGTGCATCCAGATGTACCGGCGTCTGAAGATTATAGAGCAGAGCAACCGTGCTCCATTTATGCCATGGGCAGACCCGCAGTACCAAAGCATTGAGGATTCTCGCAGTGTTCGCATGCGTGAGCGTTTGTCGGCAAAGACCTGTAAATTGGTTCTTGCCATAAACACCAAAAGTGACGCTGTATCCCGTAAGCCTGTCGCGGCAATTCCAGTTCCAGGAGTCTTGCCACTAGCCGCGCCGAATGCCACAGTGTCCCGGCCCCGGATTCAAGCAGGTGCTGCGCCAGTCGCTCAGCTTTGCTGGATTTCCTGAAGTCTTCCCAGGACGGGTGTGGAAGCGCCGAGTGTGCCCGCCCACAGTACTGTACATCCAATAAGTCCGCATACTGATGGAGTGCAGCTACCGACGCACCACCAAGGCGATGCTGCGCCCATAATAGCAAATCATTCCATGCCAGCAGGCCTAGTTGAGCTGGCGGTGGGTTGCCTGTCTCCCACACATACAGATTGCAGACTGACTGGAGCAGCAGATGCGACATAAGCATATCCTCATACACATCATCTGGCACTGGGACTATTTCTATGCACCCGGGCTGCATGTTGAGCCAACCTTTCACAGATTGACTGAGGCACAGCGGCAACTTGCAAGGCATCACGTGCAGCCACTGAGGACAGAGCAGAACGCTTGGCAGTGAAGCTCAAACCTGCTACCCCTTCCCTGCCTTAAGCGGCTCGGGCCACCATGCCCTCCTGATTGCATCAAGCTCAGTGCTCAGAGTGAAAATGAGTGACAACGTGAATCATGATTCAAGACGGACTTGCAAAAAGAGCATGCACGAATATTGAGAATCTTTTTCGGAACTGCTTCCTCGCCTTGTCTCTTCGGAGAGACGAGGAGACACCGGAGAGGCACTCAACTCGTATCACAGGAGTGCTCTCCCTGCATCTCTGGTATGCGTTTGTCTGCAGTGTACGTACATCACGCTTCGTGGCAGGTTTGGGAGTTCTATGATCATCACACATTTGAAAACTCCAATCCTGAGAGGTCGGAGCAGTGGGCGGTACGCTAAGGGCAACCTGATAGTGACCAGATCTAACAGTTTCCCCTAAGTGAAAAACCACAAACCCCACCCGGTAGGTCTGGACTTCGGTGCCGACTTCTGCAGCATCAAAGCAAGGCAGGCGAAGCTGCGCACCTGGCCGAATCAACACCGATGTCTTATCCTTTCTCTGATCCGGTTTATACCTACAGATCTGCAGGCACACCATGGGAGTGGGCTCGCATAGGCCATGTACCGCATATTGTGTCTGCCATGCTTGAATCATGCACTGCAGCGAGCTACGGATGGGATCAAGAAGAATCGGCATGTGCAAGGAACCATTGTCCGTAACAGAAAGAGGCTCACTAAGTCGCGCTTGCCACTGGCCTGCAAAATGTGAGGGCTGTAGCGCTGCACAAAGCTGCGCCCAAAATTCACCTGCGTCATGCTGTCTACGAAGCTCCCGCCACGTGCGAAACACTGCTCGAAAAGCACAACATTCTAGCACATTCAGGGTTCCCTGCGCGCCGAGCCTGGGCCGATTCGGTGAGCCGGGACGACGAGCCGGCAAGCACATGCAGCCAATGCCATGCCTGGAGTGTGGCATTGGCAAAACAAATGTTCATGCCACGTGGATTGGCCAGTTTGGCCATCGGGATGCATAGCCTTGTCTCCTCAGTCACTCTCACCCCGGTCCATGGGGTAAGGCCGCCCTAGGCCTTCCCCCGGGTCCACTTCTGGTCCCGATTGCCCCACTCGCAGAAGTCCACCGCCAGGTAAGCCTGCTCCAGCTGGCGGCTCATTTGCGAGCGCTGTCCCCGTTCCGGTTTGATTCGAAAGCCCGCAAGCTTGCAGCATGCGCATCCGACCAGTCGGGAGAGGATGAAGTGGGCCTCCTGTGCTCCCTGGGTTCGCAGACTGATCGCCGCCATGAAAGGGATGACCGGCGCATCCTGGGTATCCATGTCCTTCGTGGCCCGAAAGCGTAGCAGGACCCCATCTTCCATCAGACGAACTTGCAGGGTTTCCAGATCCCTGAGGATCTCGCTCTGGGACCGGGGATCCGTCGGCCCTGGGACCTCGCACTTCTGAGCCGGGTCCCAAACGTGGTAACGCCACGCCGGGTCCAGAGCTGTGCGTCCATCCATCAGCCACCCCGCTTGCTTGCAGCACTCCAGCTTGTCCTCGTCGGTGTGGAGCCCTTCCATCGACTCCTTCAAGGTCTTGAAGATGCCTGGCATGAGGAACTGCTTGAGGGTCTGTCCACCGTCCCTTTGGTGAACATCTCCTGCCAGCGATCGCCGGCCTCCTTGAGCTGCTGCAGGCACGAGTGTGAACCCGTATCGACGAAGATCACATAACTTGTATCTGCTCGATACAAGGACAGGTCCGCTTCGTGGCGGAGCACCGCCCGTGTCAGGGTGGTGACCAGGTGCTGAAGCTTCGGATCGTTCGCCGCCGTCTGGGTCCGATTGTCCCCTGAGTGGGACGACTTCTCCCACTGTCTCTTTTGAGCTCGCCATTCCGACCATCCATCAGCTCCCTTCCCCCCGTTGGGCCGGGACCACTTGGGCGGTCGGCCCTCCTGCTGGTCCGTCTGCCCCGGGTTTGACCGTGGTTGTCGGCGGCATTGGTGGGGAGGCTTTTCCAAACACCGTCAGCAGCTGCTCCTGAGCGCTGGAGGCCCTCATGTCGGAGCCCTCGTCCACTGCCATGGTCATGTGTAGGATCCTGCAAGGCTTTGCGGTGAATGAGTTCAGCAAGTGATGCCTGAAATACCGGAACACAACCTTTAATGTGTCGACGTGGGTCCTGGGACTGCTTGCCGCAGTATCGACAGGGGCTCACTGGGATGAGACCCAGTCCGGAAACTCGGGCGGCTGCTTCTGGAGCCAAGGCATATTCGGCCGAGTGCATTGTGCGTAGATGCTGTTTACAGCCAGGGCCTATGTTGGATATCCACTGCTTACAGAGCACACAGTGCTGATTTAGCAACTTGCAGTATGCTGGCTTCAGCAGTACTTTCCGCCATCCTTGCATCAACGTCTGCTGAAATGCAGGAACACGCAGCAGTGGCATTTCCACTTCCGGCACGGGTGGAGGGTTCTCATGAGGAGGGGGGACCTGTGTTCCTCCCGACTCCTCCCGCTCAGAGGCTACCTTGACCTCTGAGACGGTGAGACCCTCTGCTGACTGTGAGGCGACGGTCTCCGGTATGTTTGACACCAGCTTCGGGCACCCTCTATTGATGTGTTTCTTAAGCCCCTCAACCCGTGTAAACTTTGCCCCACACAGTCTGCAGCTCGGCATGCCGTCCTGAGCATACTGCCGATAGGCCTCGGCGGCTATGACTCCCCGCACTTTTTGGGCGGTGTGCAGTGGGTATTCTTAGGGGTCGGATTAGTCACAGGGGGTTTAGCAACAGGGGTGGACTTATGGGCTCTGGCCTTATGAGACCTCATTATCCTATGATTGATGAAATACTGCCCACAGGTGTCGCACGGCACACCGCGGCACTCCGATGAGAGCACAATCTCCTCTCCTGTTGCCGACTGATCATACTCCTGAACTATCTGCTCATGCAAGGACCGAAACCAGGCTTTGCTTTCAAGATCAGCACATTGCTCAGATCGCCTGAACAGAAGTGCACGGAGATACTCAAAAGGCGACGTGGGGCCAAGCCGAGCTCGCAGTCTGCTGGTCGATTCATGCGTCAGATGTGCAGGTGCTTTGGCGCTGCCCCTGAGCGCCCTAGAGTCGAAAGCCTTCTGAGTACTTCGGCCGGAAGCCCAACCGCATGCAGACCATACACTAAGGTGCTTCTGACGCATGCCTCGTACAGGCGCACACGACTGCGGACAGCTATCCGTTTGCTGTGAAGCATACGAAGTAGGCGCTGCCGGTTTTGCATGGCCGCCCTGAGCCGGTGCTCAAAAGTCTGTACCTCAAACCGTTGATAGGAAACCACTATACCAAGGTAAACCAAGGAGGAAACCTTAGGGATGATCAGGGGTTGATCGGGTGTGCCGAAGTTCATGGCCGGCTGGCCTTCTACGGTGCATTGATGGCGCTGGATCCACTTGCGAGCGGCACTGCCTCGCAGTCCAAGGACTATCCTAGACTTAGTCGGGTTGACCTTCATACCCGCCATTTGAAAGACCCTTAAAACCGCACGTACCGCTCGCTGTGCACTTTCCAGATCTGCCATGCTGGATATCTCAAACGAGAGATGGCTGTCATCAGCAAACAGCGTCAGTAGCTTGGCCGCCCACTCCGGTTCCGTCGTGAGTGCGATCTGATCGAATAACCAGCAGCTAAACACGGCAAACAAAAGAGGCGCCAGGGAACAGCCTTGTCTGACGCCTTTTAGCATACTGAATGTGCCGGAGAATTCCTCGTGCTGCACTTCATACTGACACTGTTCATGCAGCCCGAGAATTGCATGTGTCAGGGCCTCGGACAGACCAGCATGGGTGAGTGCCTGTGCAAGGATATGCCTGGGAATTTCATCAAATGCACGACTCATGTCCAAGCTTATCATGAATCCCCCAAACAGAGTGCTAGGAGTGTTTCCCGCCCTTCTATCATGAACACTTAAAACCCCATGGCTAAGCTTGGCCAGAGTCCGGTGACAGTGTCGGACCACTCTTCCCAATGCGTCGTCTATTGCCTTCCCCGGAGTATAAGCATATTGTGGCCTAGTGGCTAAGTACGACCCAATCTCAGTCAGGACACGACTCTTGAGGGCATTGGCCAGCACCTTGCTAAAAGGATCCTGCAGTCCTAGGGGCCTTAGATCCTTGGGCCTTCTACTGGGTTTCCCCGGCTTAGGCAACAGTGACAGCTGACAGTTGGTGGCCTCCGCGGGAAACTGATGCACTTCAGACGAGCTGGCATTAAGGATGCGCGTGCAGTAAGAGGCCAAGCGTTCAAGCTCAAGTAGCCACACATCTGCCGGCAGACTAGTCCTGGGAACTGCTTTTCCTTTCCGCAAACCTTTAATAGCATCTAAAACCTCAGCCTCTGTAAAGTGCAGGTACTCCGCGCAGTTTGGCAAGCTGAACCGGTCCTCCCTTCCAAAAGCATCAGAGAAGAACTGGAAGATTTCTCGAAATTCTTGCTTGGTCGACAGCAGATGACCCTGTTCAGAGCGAATCCTAACCTTCTCAACCCGACGTCTCGGAGCAAGCGTGTTCACGACCGCATACACACCCCTGAGATCATGTTTAGCAGCAGCTTGCTCGGCTAAGACAACTTGCTCCTCAAACCACTCCCTTCGCTTGCTCCGACTGGCCGCCTTTAGGGCCTTGGTGGCCCGAGCAAACTCACTATGCCGGCGAAGGGCCTCCGAGGCTCTCCGAAAGGAAAACTGGGGTCCGGGTACAGCAAGGCGGGAATGCGCAGTCCACATGTCCCTGATGCATTTAGTAACATGTTCCTTCCCAGCGTCTGGCCTGGACCTTCGGGACTCTGCCGGGAACAGACGATTGCATTCCAGAAGCATTCTCTGGTTGAGTTCTCGAATCGTGCCTCGCGCGCCAAGCTGTTCAAGAGTGTTGTTTAGGGCCGATTGAAGTTCACGAGCTTTTGTGTCCTGGGTGCGTAGGGATTGCATAAGATCACGGCGGGAGAAGGTGGGTTGCTTACGTTTGCGGGGAGCAAGCTTCCAGCCCTGAACCCAAGGGATGCTAGCCTGTATAGGGAAGTGCTTGGGACCTTTACGCCAGGGGGCTAAATCGAGAGCAATGGGAGTAGCCATTCGTGGGCGTTGCCACATGCAGATGTAGTCAATCTGCGTAGCAACCGACCCATTCTCGAACGTCCTGGACTTGCTGGGCGTTGCACGGCCCCACGTGTTCAGAGTAGCCAGTCGGTTGGCCTTCTGCAGAGTTTCCAGCTCCATATCCGGACTCCTAGCAGCTTTCAATATCCCTCGCCCATTCAAGCTGGCCAGTGGCCTACATGTGGAGTTCAGGTCCGCTCCCATCACCAGAACATTCCTCGAGGGTATGCCTTGCAGCAGGAGGCCCAGTTTGGTCCAGAATGCATGTCGAAGCTGCTGGACCCGAGCATCATCACGACCTTTCCAGACATACTGATATGCAGCCACAATGTCCAGCGTGGCCTGCATGGAGGTGTATCGGAGATGCAGAAGCCGTCCAGGCATCCAGACCACGTGACTGACTCGTTCCGGGGCGAGTCTCGCGCTGTAGCGGTTTGAAGGATCCGGAGCAGATATGACTAGCCAGTTCGGCAGCATCCATCGTTTTTCTTCCTTCCCCAGTCCCCAATGTGTCTCTTGTACTATCACCAGATCCATTGTACATCGGGAATCCAACCATTCCACAAAAGTGTCAAACAGTTCCTGTGTGAATCCACCAATATTCATGCTCATGGCTTCGGTTTGCAGGAGGGTGGCGCTTTCACAGTAGCAATGCCAGAGTCCTGTGCGCTCGCTTGAGCTTGCACACCCAGGGATGGGGCGGATCGCCAGCTGCCCCTGTACCATGTTCCCCCATTCAACTCTGCACGTCTCTTCGCGCGTCTGTAGGCGCGCTTGCGGCTGGTACTCCAAGTCTCTCCTGAGAGCCCCCGTCCAGTAGTTTTCGCTCCATTCGGAGCTTCCAGGACCGGTGTGGAGCGGTCTCCAACCCTCGGGTCTATCCCCACTGAGTCCTTCATTGACTCGGCATCTCTAACTTGCGAGGATCGCCGGATTTGGGACCGGCGCGGCTGGGCCATACTCATCGTCTTGTTGGTAGCGAGCAGCACAAGTACAAGAAACAACCTGCAAGCAGCTCCTCGGACCATGTTGTGAAAGAGAGCTACGTCCTGCCCCTCATGCTCCAGCCGAGACCCTTAGTAGTAGTAGTAGTAGTAGTAGTAGTAGTAGTAGTAGTAGTAGTAGTAGCAGTAGTAGTAGCAGTAGTAGTAATAGTAGTAGTAGTAGTCGTCGTCGTAGTAGCAGTAGCGGTAGTATCATCACACTCGCTGCGGACGGTGAAGTCGCATTGCGATGACTAGAGCGGGGGTCACCCGGCGCACAGTGGCGCTCGATCACGATTGGGTCGACTCAAGCTAGCTACGTTGCCCCGAAGGGCCTATGTGGAAGTTGCAGCACTCCTCATTCGGTATACAAGGATATAGCTGGAGTTGGATAGGGCCTCTGGGAGGATGGAATGTGCAGCACTGTTGTCAACGGTATAGTGCCAAGGGGCTGCAGCATTGGAACGAGGCTTGAGTGCAGCACGCTAATGCCCAGTGACCGTGGCAGGCCCGATATGTTGGACAATCGCCTGAAGCTGATACTTTCGCCATATGATACCTTCGGGAGTCCATTGAGGAAATAGGACTTCAAGATCAGCATCTATGCGACGGTCACGTTTGGAAGCAATGCCCTGCTCATTGCGAAAGCGATTCAACTGTACAGCCACCGCTTCAGTACCTGAAATCAGGGCGTGGCGACGTTTCTGTGAATGCCAGCGGTTGATGCAGGACTGAGCTGAGGTGGCAACAATGTCTGAGGCATCTTGCATTCCGGAGAGTATGAGTGGGCAGACCCCGCCTTCATCCTGAAGCATGTGGCTGTCGTCAAAGGCTGCCAGAGGCCCTGAAAAAACAGGGCGCATTGAGGACCTGGTGCAAATGGAGCAAGAAGTCCGCGGCATCATGTTGCCTGGCGGGATTGTGCCAGCCCCGCATTGCCTGTCTCCATGGCAGGAGGGACCAAAGCATCATTTGTGGCTGTTTGCGCGCCTGTGCAATGAAGCTCTTTAGCGGTTCCCGGCCCAGTACCTGAAAGGAGGAGGGAGTTTGGGACACAATCCAAAGGTAGGTCATGAGGCAGGCGTGGGAGTAACAGTAGTTAGAGGGATTGCGAAGTTGCAATGTCGGCAGGAGTGCTGAGGTCTCGGCGGCTGTCGCGGCATGGGGATGTTCATGGACTGAAGAAGGGTCTGGAGCTGCTGTGCCAGGGCTGATCTCTGGAGGCGATCCGGGTGGAGGGTGCATCCGATCATCAGGAGAGAGGAGTTGTGTGAAAGGAGCTGGAGCAACTCCCAGAAGCGAGCTGTACGCTCGCCCCTCCAGCCCACTTCCAGTAGCCAGGTCACTGTGCTGCCTTCCATTTTCTCCTCCAGGTGGCGGGTAGCATGAAAACGGTTGAGCAGTTGTGGTTGTACACTCAGCGTTGCCAGTTCCTTGGCTATCTCCACCACCTTCTGTGCCGTGAGTGGCTCTCGATCCGGGATTGGCTGCATCGTGCCCTCCTTGTTGTTCCACTTGCGATATCCAAATCCCGTGTTGGGGTTGTACAGCTCCATTTGGATCGCCTGCTCGCGGGCATCCTCCTGATCGATCACCTTCTGGGCACGCTGGGACAGTTCGAGCATCAGTTTTTGCCAGAGGATGACGCGCATCGGATTTGTGATGGAGTCCGGGTCGTTCCATCGTATCTCGTGCCATCCCTGGGCTGTGGCGAACAGCTTGGGGAGGACCGTGCCCGGTGGCTGGGTCGTGAGGAAGAGGATCCACGTGGTGAAGGACTGAGAGAGCGTCTTCGTGCCTCATGAGGAGCCTGGCCATGGTGTGGCACATGAGGGTGAGCGGGGCCGGAAGCAGGCCCGTAACCTTGTCCCTGGCGCTGGCAGGGGGACCTCCCTGACGCCTCGGCCCGCCTTGGTATGAAGGTCGCATGGCAGTGGCCTGTTGGCTCTTTGGTCCGCGACCCGATGAGCCCTTGCCCTTGCCCGGCTGGGTGGCCCCTTTGCTGTTGTCTCGCTGCCATTTCGAGGGCCTGTCTGTGATCTCCGACTGTTGAGGGTTCGAGGAATCCGGCATGCCTCCCTGTGGCGGGGGTTCGTTCATCGTTGTCGCCGGGGCCAATTGGGAACCTGGGCCAGGTCTGTCGTGTGATGTAGCGCATGCGTGGCTTGCAGCAGGTGAACCACAAACAGGACCGCACACTCAGTTGCGTGCTTGATGGGCGCGCCTGTGAGGGTAAGGCTGCAGTAGCGACAGGTGCTGCCAAGGGCCAAAAGCCTGCGGTGAGTTTGCATACGGCGGACTGCCTCTTCACAGCAGGCAATCATCGGCGGGTGTTTGGCTTTTCTATGCGCTCGAAGGCCACGCGCTTGAGTCAGCCACTGATGGCAGTACGGGCAGTAGTGGACCGCCTGAGGAAACTCCTTTTTCAGCCAGGAGGCAAGCTTCTCCCATGTCCCTAAGAGGTAAGGTTGGCATTCAGGTCTATGATACAGCGGCGTCGGGTTAAGATTGTGTTTGGGAGGTAGGGCATTGAAGCCGTCTGGCACCAATGTTCTGCAAGATTTGGTGGAAATGTGGATTCGTAGGTTATGCCAGGAGTCACACTGTCTGAGACAATGCCGGCACTGCGGCAGACCTTCGCGGCCATGCTGCCAGACAAACAGAGCGTGTTCATCTGCCGCAAATGGAGGTAGCGTGGCCGGGGCCGTGGCAGCATCTGGATCCAGGATCACAGTAGGAGTGGAGGAGGACCGACCTGGAGCAGGAGCCTGAGCAGGAGTAGGGTCCGAACCCGATGCAGCAGGAGTCTGTCGTACTTGTGCATGGTGAGATTTTCATGTGGAAGCGTACGGCTTGAAGGGTGCTGTAGCCTACTCCACAGATGGGACAGCTGAGTGGCCGGTAGCTGAGGACACTGCTGACTGGTCTGAGGTGGGCGCGGGCAGAGCCTGTCCGAGAGGTGAACACTGAGCCAGGGGGGTCTGATGCTGTGATGGCAGGTGCAGTCGAGTAGTCCTGCAGCTGATCGAACCAGGTTTCCTGCGCAGCAGTGGGGAAGTCCGGGGCTTGTTGCAGGTGGCGCTGAATGCGCTGATCTAAGGTATCGCCTGGTGGGTCAAGGTGACTTCGGTGAAGGAGATCGTGGGAGGTAACTTTGGTGGTGTGTCCCGGGAGTTTGTGGATGAGCCTGAGCTGGGCATGGACAAACTGGGAGAGGAGGGTGCGGGAGTGGTGGGTAATGCCTGTCGCCTCCAGGGAGTATAGAACGACCGGGTAGACACATGTCTTCCATACTCGAATTTTGCTGTCTAAGGTCAGGGCGCGACAGCGGAGGACCTTGGCCAAGCGCCAGTAAGCCTGCCAGCCGAGTTGCAATCGGTGCTGCAGGTTGAGGGTTTCGTGGTTCTGGTATGCAACGCGAGCTCCAAGGTAGGTGTGGTCATCAACGATCTTGATGGGCATAGTGCTTTGACCGACACGAAGCTTTATTGCAGCTTCGCCTGTTTCCAGCTTCGTGAGTCTGGGGCGGAGAGTGCTTCTGGCCGCAGTGCCTTGGAGATTGATAAGAAAGACAGTTTTTGTGGGCGACACTCGGAGGCCTGATTCGTGGAGAAGCTGGATAAGCAGTCCCGCCGCTCGCAGGCTGGACCGGAACTGCTCCTGCGTTCGTATGGTCCAAGAGGACCAGATGTCATCTGCATAGAGGGTGGGCTCTCCCAGCAGCTCCTTCTTTTGTGTGACGATCTCTTGGAACCTCAAGTAGATCTTTGTGGTGGCCATGGACCACAAGAGGGGTGATAGACCGCAACCCTGGCGTATCCCCTGTGAGAGCTCAACTTCATCTCGGTGGCCCGCCAGCTCGAAGGTGAGCTTGGCCTGATCGTGTTTTTTTTGAAGTGCAAGCGCTACCTCTTCGGACGACAAGCCGGCTGCCAACATTGATTCCACAAGCTGGTCTCTGGGCAGCGAATCGAAGGCTTTGTCTACGTCGAGGCTCAGCGACAGGCCTCCAGCGATCTGGCAAGGTACTGCTCCTGAGTGACGCAGGTGTCGTTTGGGGGCAGCAGAGGCCGCCAGGGTGCGTGCCTCATGCAGATGGCCGCATAAGCGGCTGATCGCATCGGTGGTGCTGCGGTTGCTGACGTAAGCGAATTGTGGTGCCTGACGGATGTAGGTTTCAGCCCTGTCTCTGATACGGTCTGCCAGCATCATTGCCAGTATCTTACTACCAGGTGGGAGGAGGCATATGGGGCGCAGTTGCTTCGGAAGGCGAGCCATGGAGACCTTAGGAATGAGGCACACATGCACTCGATGCCAGTCCTCTGGGAGGTGGTAGGTCGGCGACTGTAGACAGTGTTTCAGTCCTTCTGCAATGTCCGGCCCTATGGCTGTTGAGGTGGTTTGCCAGAGTCGTGCCGGCATGTAGTGCGGGGGAAGAGCTTTCCGGACCGGGAGTCGGGCAAGGGCACTGCTTACCTCTGCATCAGTGAAATGGAGGTCTGTGGCTGGCTGTGGTGGGGTGGGTCGGCTTTTGGCGGTTTGGTAGAGGCCTTCGAAATGTTGGCGGATGGCCTTGAGTTCATCTTGTGGAGACATCAGCATACCTTCCTCGTCGCGCAGCTGGATACGGAAGTGCCTGGTTTTAGGAGCCAGCAGGCGGGTGGCTTTGTAAAGGGCTCCAGGTTCAGTGTCGCTGAGGATGTTATCTAGGCGCTCCTGTTTGCGGAGGCGACCTCTTTTGTGAAGGATGTTTTGGGTCGTTCGGATTTGCTGAGTCAGGCTCAAGGCTTGTGCTTTTTGTGCAAAAGTGTCCGTGGGTTGTGCTTGTTTGAGGCGCTTTAGGCGCCAGAGCTCTCGGACGGTGACAGCAGTATCTGGTTCTTCAGCGTACCGTCTGGGCTGAGTGGTCGGAAGGAGGCCAGCCGAAGCTGTAAGGTGTTCCCAGGTCTGCTGGAGAAGAGTGTTGATGTGTCGGCAGGGATCTTCCCCAAGGGGTGTCGGTTGGAGTTGAAGCTGAAAAGCTATAGAATGCGCAAGTTTCGGACCAAGCTCTGGGTCCATGGTCAGGGCGGCCTGTATGGAGGCCGCGTTCCATCTTCTGAATGGCAACTGCCGTGTTTTGGGTATCAGCTTGGGGCTGGGCCAGGGCATGGTGGTGGCCAGGGGACGGTGACGATTGCCTAGTTGAGGAACAAACGGGGCACTCCGCAGGGCGCCGGCACAGCGCGTGCTTCGGTTGGACTGACTTTCTCGACACAGGATGTAATCGATGCGGGTTCGGGTAGCGTTCGGTCCTGTGCCTGCAATGTAGGTGGCAGCATTGGCTTGGCGGCCAAGAGTGGTGACAGCTATGAGCTGGTGGTCTCGAAGAAGGTTCTGGAGCCTTCCGTAATCTTTTTGCGGAGGCACAGTCTTATCCAGTTTGTCAGCCGCTCTCGCAAGTCGGGGTGCGTCCGGCGGTGGCACACATTGAGTGTTGAAATCTCCGAGTACCAGGAGCTGATGGCGCTGAGCGATCTGGCCAACTAGATTGGAGAGCTTGCTCCAGACCTTTTCGCGGCATTCAAGCAGCCTATCCTGAGTGGGGGTTGTGGTGGAATTGGTGGACCAGCAGTGCTGGTAGATGCTTATGATGGATATGGGCGGCTCGGTGGCTAGCTTGGTGTATAGGATTCTACCAGGGAGAACATGATCGGTGCGCACCTGGTGAGTGTTGGCCAGGTCCTGGTGCACCAGGTGGAGGATTCCTGCACTGCGGGTTTTGGTGTCCAGGGAGCTGTGCAGTAGCCCTGAGCTTGCCACTCGCTGGTGAAGGTCCAGTGTGTCTCCTGAAGGGACAGGACGTGGACTGGTCTACCATGAATGGCCTCCATGTGTAGCCAGACATAGATTTCGTCCAGCTTAGCGGTGCTGAGGCCGCCTGCATTCCAGGAGATAACTCGGAACCTGTCCGGGGAGGTAGCAGGCGCAGGCGGTGCAGTGGTCGGGGCCTGGGCACAGGATCCGGCCGAGATGGGGGCGTCTGAGTGATAGACCTGGCCTTTGTATCGGGCGGTGCCCGTGGTTGTGAGGCGCTTCAAGAACCTCGCATAAGAACGCTTCTTGACCGAAGAGGTAGGTGCTGCAAGCGGCGGTGCTGCATCGTCTATGGTAGGTGGCGCGCGAGGCTTTGCCGCACTGTGCGGCCTTCGAAGTGCAATGGTAGCGACGCGACTGTCTCCCCAACCCTCGCACCTGCCGAACTCAGGAGCTGAGATCCTAGGATGATAGTCTTGAGGTAGGCTGGGGCATGTCCTATGGTTCGCAACCGAGTTCGGTCCCCGGATTTGGGACCGGGGCGGCTCGTCTTAAAAGGAACAGTGGGTGTGTGTGTGTGTGTGTGTGCATCTTTGGTTCCACTTTAGGTAGGTCATGAGAGCATCGGGGGTGGGGGGGTGCTGCTTGAGCCCGGGGATCAGCGTCAGCAGGGGCTGTCGGAATTGCAGTGCACCGCTGCTGGTTAGAGGCAGTTTCGGCGTGATCTGTGCTGGCGATCTTTCATGCCTTGCCGGTCTCGGTGAAGGTCTGATAGGGGCCATCGTACAGAGACTAATCCAGGCTGTGCAGGTCCAGAACCAAGGGCTCCAAGAGTTTCGGAGGTTCTGTAGGGGTCCTGGTCAGATTCCACGTCCGTACGGTCCGGTGCAAACTGGTGGTAGTGCAGCCTGCACAGTGAACAGGCCGGTGATGGCACGAACTCTGCTGGGTCCCCCACCGCGGTTTGGCCATCAGGCATGGCATCACGGAGTTCAGCCCGCCACGCCCTCTGACATAAGGAGATCTGAGCCCAGTTAGCGAAGGTCGGAGCCGTGTCAGAGACCAGCCTGTAGCCCTCGCAAATGTGGAACTCTGATGGGATCGTACCAGGGAGGAAATCCTGGCTGCAGATGGCGCAGTCCTCACCAGGTTGCGCGCGGAAGCTGCCTCCATCCAGTGCTCACCACACACCGGGACAGAGATAGACGGGGCCCGGCCACTGCTGCGACTCGAGAGAGGGACCTGCAGTCAAGGAGGATTGGTAGGCTGTGCATGGCCAACAGTGGTGGCGAAGCAGGAGGCAGCAACTGTATTGCGCTGGCTCTATGCGAGGTTTTCTCCCGAGCGGGGTCTGATAAGGTCGGCGTAGACACGCAAAATCCAGACCACTGTGCTGACCGGGCTGTTCACTCCAGGCTGTCATCAAGGCCCCTGGCTTCCACTTCAGTTCCCGGCATATTGGATGGTCCTCTGGGCATCTTCTTGGACTTGGGCTGTAGTCTGGGAAGGGCCGGCTTTGCAGGCAGCGAAGCGAGGAGGTCTGCATCATGAACTCTGTCTCCGTCTGTGTGGGCTGGGCCAGCTTCCCGAGTCTCATGGCAGGCTTTCTCAGGAGGTACTTGTGGTCGCTTCTTTGGTGTAGGGCGTAGCCTCCTTGTAGCCTGAGGGGGCCGTGCAGGCGAGTCGTCTCGAGTGGGGTCCCGGTCCTGGATCGTGATGGCAATGACGCTAGTTCCAAGGGTCCGCCTGATGATCTGCGAGAAGACGGTGACTGGCGGCGGATTGCTTCGCCAGCGTGCCCTCTGAATCTCTCGCTTTGACGTCTGCTGCCGAGCTCGGCGGAGTGGGCAGTTTCGTCGGTCCCTTCTTGTCCGCAGCAGCCATCGTGGATTGATCGGAACCATGGTGCACAGTGCTGGGTAATGAAGACACTCTGAACGGGTCTAGGGTTCCAGGATGGTCTCTTGCTGCCTATGGAAATGTGGGAGAGGCAGGGTAGGGAAGAGCTGAGATGTTTCTCCGGGATAGGGGGGCACAATATCTGGCATTTCCTCAGGTCCGGCATTTGTATGCTTTGCCGCCAGTGATGCTGCGAGCAATGCAACAGGCATGTAGGAGCAGGAACAGTGGCTCGCGCTGGTGCAAGGGCTTGCCGAAGCTGGCATACCACACAGCAACTAAGGAGCTGAGGCCGCTGCAGATCTGGCACAGGGTGAGGTTCTGCCGTCACGGGAGATGAGGAGGCCGGGGAGGGCGTACCTGTGTCTGGGTCACCAGGTTGGTGCCGGTGCAGGGCGTGGACGCTGCATTTAAAGTAAGGGCAGGCACACCAGGCTTGGCAGGCACACCTGGCATGGTGTGAGAGGTCCGCCTGCGGTGTCATTGTGGTGGCAGGTAGAGGTAGCTTGGCCACGGCACTGATGGGGCTCCAGCCAGATCGTAGGCCACGGGAAGCAAGGACCTGAGAGTGGCACAGGTATTTACTGAACCGCGATGCTGGTGCAGTGGTTGCGTGCAGTAGCGCTATTGTTTTGATGCCGCAGCGTCTGAGGGTTGCCGGCGTCCGGGTGAGCATCCGGAAGAAGGGCAGTGTCATGTATCGTTCTGAAGAGCCAGAGGCCGCAATGAAGATGCCAGTGAGGTAGTGGCCGAGGTCTCATTCCAGCGTGCCAAGGCTTCTGATCGGCTTGCCGTCTAGGGGCTGTAGGGCCGTATGTGGATCGTGATGGACCAGCCCTGGGCAGGGAGTACTGCAGCAGCTCGAACAGGCCTGGGCTGGGTCCTGGTTGTGGAGGGCGAGGTCGTGGACCAGGGAGCTCTCCAAGAATCCCGCCTGATAGGCCTCCGGTAGGTCCTTCGTGGTGAGTCGTAGCCGGAGTAGGGGGAGGTGGCCCATGTGCTGCTCCATGTGGTGGGGGTACTGTAGCCGGAGTCGCATGTAGAGGCGTTGGTGCTCCCTGGGAGGATGTCCGTCGGCGGAGGAGGCACTGCTGGCCTGGCTGGCGTTGCCGTCGAAGGTGGCATTGCTGGCGAGGTGGTCGCCATGGTCGCCGCGGGTGACGCGGACTTCGGAGTGGGAGTGGGCGACCTGGTCCGAGGTCGATTGACCGGAGTGGGTGGTGGAGGTCCTCGGAGAGCTTGAGGCGGTCGGAGCTCCCTGTCTTCAGTGGTCGTGGTTTCTTCACTGAAGCTCTCCGGTTCTCCTTCCGAAGGCGCCACTTTAGGGCAGCTGATCCCGCCGCTACACCTCTCTTCGGCGTGCGATCCTTGTCCCGAGGTGCCATGAGTCAGGCCTACCGTCGTGGGGGCTTCTGAGGATCGCTAAAGTGCAGGCTGAAACAGTCCTCAGCAGAGCTTAGGCAGCAGCCAGTTGGTCGAGAGGTTCTGGTGTCAATGGCGGGAGCCCTGCGAGACAGCAGGCACCGGTAGAGTGCTCCAGAAGAGGGGATCGCGGCAGGCGGTGCCGGCACTCCAGGCACGCTTCGGTTTGCGTTTCTCGTGCCGTCTGAGTCGGTGTCCAAGCGAGAGGAGTCCCGCACAGCAACAGCGCCTGCTCGTTCTCCTGACTGTGGGCGAGGTGCAGGGACTGAAGCGGGCTCTCTGGTTGAAGGCAGGACTGAGGCACCCGCAGTCTTGGGCAGGACTGGTTACAGATCGCGAGGAGCAGGATTCGGGTGATAAGCTCTCCCGCCTGTAAGGGACTGCCGGTTGCCTGTGGCTCGCGGAGGCGAGCATCCTTAGAGGGCCTGGCGGTCTCCGGCTCCGAGTCCGAGTAGTAGGAGCAGCTGTCGTCGTCCTCCGCAGCTGCTGGTAAAGGGCCTTTGGGCATGGTAGGGGGTCCTGGGGTTGTAGCTCTCGACCTTACTGGCGTTCTGGCAACTCGGCGGAGATGGGAAGAAGCCCTGTGCCCAGGAGAGGTGTCCGGCTTCCTTGGAGTACTGCTGGTTGTTGTCGTCCGACGCGGCTTCTGAGGCGGTGGCGGCGTACCTCGAGGCTGCGATTGTCTGGGTAGCGGCCTGGCCGATGCACCTCGGGAACTGGATCTGCAAGGCTCTGTGCTTCTGGAACGCCGCGGTCGCGAGGCAGCTCGTCTCCTGTGGCTGGGCAATGGGGATGAAGGCCTCGGTCTGGAGCGGCTGGTGGACCTTAATCGGATGGTCCCAGCTGCAAGTGAGGGCCGGGAGTTTCGCGGCTCGTCCATCTGGTTAGGAATGAGATCCTCATGTATGCGCTGCATCCAGCCTGCAGATCGGTGATAGAACGCCTCGGCATACACCGTACGGGGCGGAGGCACTGCTTCTCTCCAATATCGCGCTGCACTTTCCTGAGTGAACAGGCAGTTGAGCCTGCCAGGGCGGGACTGGTCTCGCCGTCGCTTGCTGTCTGAGCGTGGCATTTTTTCAGAGGTCCTAGGTGCAGAGTCAGGACGGGGCCTATTGCGGCTGCCTGTTTGAGAAGCAGCCAGCTGCGACAGAGGCGGATTGGCACAAGTCGGAAGAGAGGCACAAACCTTATGCAGGAGCAAGGGGAGGTGCCGACGGGTCGAGGGTGCCAGCCTGCTCTGTGTAGGCAGGTGTGCCTGAGGAACAAACCTTATGCCGGAGCGACACACGGTAGCTGTTGCAGCCGGGAACTGGCATGCTGAGCGGCAACCGTGGGCACATGTCAGGATTATGGGGCTCCGGCTCGGCGAGAGTAGTTACCCTGGCAGCAAGCCGAGTGCTATTGTCAGCGGCAGCTCTAGCAGATGCCGCAGGCTGGTCCGAGGGACAGACCACCGCAGGCGAGGACTCCTCTAGCCTGGGTGCACGGGCAAAGGTGAGGTGACTCCAGCAGGCACAGTTCTCCGCGCGAGTAGCGGGCAGTGTTGTCCACGCAGTGGCGTCACCTGGGCCAGTGCAGGGGTAGGGCAAGTGGGGACGGGTAATGAATGAGGAGGCTAGATGCACTGTAAGGGGGCTCAGTCCAACGGCGGTCTTTTGCTGTGACTGATCTCTGGTCAGTGCTGCCCTGCCGGGTGGTCTTGCTAGAGCGTCTCTCTTCAGGGCTTCTCTGAGGGCAATTGCGGATCAGAGGCTTTGGTGGTGGCCATCGCGCGCGCCGACGGGAGAGCGGGATCTTGATCGAGCTCGAAGTGGAACAATGGAGCCAGAGGGCACTGTGGTGCCATCAGAGGGCATGGCCAAGGAGGCGAGGGTCCTTTCCGCTTCTTCCGCTGCCGCTGTGAGGTCCGCGGTGTCAATGGAGTCCGGGGATCCTGGCTGAGCCGAGAGCTTCTGGTTGTCACGAGGCTCTGCTGTAATCTGCAAGGGAGGAGACCTTGAAGCCATTGCGGAGCCAATGCAGTCCCAGTTATTGGTGTTCCAGACCTGATTGTGCAGTCCTGCACGGTAGCGTTCTCTAACGATCGAATTGTCCAGGGTCTGATGCAGACTGGCCAGCGTCGCTGCAAGGCTAGTATGCTCCGAGGATGGAGGCGATCCAGACGATGTGGTAGGATGGCCAGATGGCGACTGCGACATGACTCGGCGGATCCTTGGTGGACTGCGAGGGCCCGGATAGTAGGACTAGTCAACAGCTTGAGCCTGCAGGCGTGGGCAGGAGGCCTAGAAAAGCATGGCAGCCTCTGGTTGTTACTCCACTTGCAGTGCTTCGGTGCTGTCTGAGGCTCGTGCCACTCAGTCCAGGGCAGTGCAGCCAGACACGGTGATTTGGACCCAGCGGCTTGCGGATGGGGGGGGTAGAGGATGTGGAGGGGAAAGGTAGGCCAGGAGGAAAAGAAGGTGTAGATGCACCATCCTGCAGCCTACTCTATGCGCAAGTAGTAGTAGTAGTAGTAGTAGTAGTAGTAGTAGTAGTAGTAGTAGTAGTAGTAGTAGTAGTAGTAGTAGTAGTAGTAGTAGTAGTAGTAGTAGTCGTATTAGTAGTAGTAGTAGTAGTAGTAGTAGTAGTAGTAGTAGTAGTAGTAGTAGTAGTAGTAGTAGTAGTAGTAGTAGTAGTAGTAGTAGTAGTAGTAGTAGTAGTAAGTAGTAAAGTAGTAAGTAGTAAGTAGTAAGTAGTAAGTAGTAAGTAGTAGTAAGTAGTAAGTAGTAAGTAGTAAGTAGTAAGTAGTAAGTAGTAAGTAGTAAGTAGTAAGTAGTAAGTAGTAAGTAGTAAGTAGTAAGTAGTAAGTAGTAAGTAGTAGTAGTAGTAGTAGTAGTAGTAGTAGTAGTAGTAGTAGTAGTAGTAGTAGTAGTAGTAGTAGTAGTAGTAGTAGTAGTAGTAGTAGTAGTAGTAGTAGTAGTAGTAGTAGTAGTAGTAGTAGTAGTAGTCGTAGTAGTAGTAGTAGTAGTAGTAGTAGTAGTAGTAGTTAGTACTCATGGTAGTGCATCGGGATAGGAGCCATGAGCGGTTCAAATCTTGTCGGCGGTGAAACTCGGGGCCTCGCTTTTAACTGTCAGCTCGCTAGAAGGCTCGGAGCCCCTCAAGTGAACCATGACGTATTCCGATCAGGAGGAGACTCCGCGCCACGCGTGTGGCACTGCATTAGGTCAGAGACGCGTAGCCTGGCTGCAGTGGACGTAGAGATCCGCTCGCCTGTCTTGGAGACCCAAGCAGACCGCATTGATTTGGCAAGTGTTCGGACATGTCGAGTCCGATCACCGCAAGCACAGTTCAGTCCGGCCCCAAATCCGGAGATGGTGAAGAGTTCGATCAAACAGCTTCCACACTGCACCATCGGCGCGAGGGTAGATTCCCACCCTCCGGGGAATCTGGAGCTGCGCAAGCAGTGAAGCCAGGAGGGGACAGAGAAGCCATTCATAGGATCGAGGGTGTACAGTTTTCCAAGATCCGCAAGCGTTCATTCAAGCGTGCTGTAAGACGTGCGCAGCTGCATGGTTCGACGATGTACAGAGGCAAAAACTTGGTCGCTGGGGATCCCATACTACCTGTATCGGAACCTGTGAAGAGCGTCAAACCTAGAATTCACTACATTACTACATGTCGTGGAACATGGGAGGACTTTGGGAGGTCCTCTTTACAGAGTTAAAGCAGTGGCTACAACAGGAGGCTAACAAACAAATCAGTGCCATCATTCTGCAAGAGACTCATTGGGACTTCAGCTCTGATTGGACAGCTGATGAGTGACACTTTTGTCATTCCACTTCCGGCCGGCTTGCAGCGGAGGTATTCTGGTGGGCATTCGGCGACACCTAGTGGAGCCGCAATTCGTGCGCTGGCAAGAGCTAGTACCGGGTCGGCTCATGCAGGTGCGATGCTTCATGGGGCAGCGGTGGCAAATGGACATCATTGGATTTTGCCAACATGCATTTCTGCAAAAGGCGGGCTTGACTGACACTATTTTACAGAAGCGCAAACAACTGTTGGGAAAACTTGATGCCTTGTTATCCGGGCTACCGGTGAGATCGCATGTGTTGCTTGGCGGAGACTTCAACTCCGCTGTCATCAGCGAGCCACGCGTGGGTCAAGGTCTGGATAAAGATGATCAGCGCAGGCTCATACAGCTACTTGTTCGTCATCGCCTGGTGGCCTTGAATACTCCTTGTATACTTGGGGCAAGAAAACCAAGCAGCTACCTATTATCATGCACGAGGCTCCCCGACAAGCGGCAGTGGATGGAATGGCGAAGCAGGCCAAGGCAGTCAAGACCACCATGGCCGGTTGGCGCACCACCGGACCTACCCGTCTTGGGTTCGATTCCATTCCGACTGGACAACGTGGGTCCGGAAATCTCACTCTGTACAAGCTGCGGGGCTGCCCGACAGCGAACAGCCGCTCAGATGCGCAAGGAGTGCGAAAGTTCCGAGTGTCTCGGAGCTCAGGCAAGCGGTTCAGGCGGCCGGCGGCAAGATGGAGCGGCCAGCGCTGGAGTCAGTGGAGCAGGAAGTTCGGAACTGCTGAGAAGATGTCTTTGTGTTCAGGATCTTCAAACTACGACTGCAGTCTGCAGTATCTTAAAGCACATCGAGCGCTGAATCAATGAAGAAACGGCTTCGTGAACGAAAGCGTCAGCGAGCGCTGGACCTGCTGGAACAGGCTGAAGCTGCCTCTCAGAGCAATGACTTTCGTAGACTGTTTGGGGTGGTTCGGCTTTTGTGTCCCTCTCAAAATCGGCAAAGCATCAGACTGCGTAACGGTCGTGGCAATCTTATGTCCGGCGAAGAGGAATGCAAGGAGCTGCAAGAGTATGCCACGAGGCTGTTCCACGCACCGGTGGAACCAGCCTTGACCCTCTTGCCCATACCTGCTGAATATCTTGACATCTTGACATTGCGCTCTGGCGGAAGGCTGCAGCTAGATTCAAACCTGAGAAACCGCCCCGAATCAATCTCCACACCTACGAATTTGGAAGCAGCATGCGGAGCTCATTGTGCCACAGGTCCACCGTATAGCTGTCCAACATCTTTGCACAGACTCTCCACACATACCCAAGCATTGGACAGAAGGCCAAGAAGTGCCCGAACACGCCCTCAAACCTGAGAACGGTTTGCTTGATGGCCAAAATGTTCACGATGGTGCTCAAGGATTCCATTGCCGGCTACGTTCAATCTGCATTGTGGGAGGTTCCTCAGTTCGCTTACAGATCTAAATCTAGCACACTTGATGCTTTGCTATGGGGCAGTCTTCATTGTGCGAGGGTTCGGGAGCTGCTTGGCTCGGTCAACACGGACCTGACCACCAGACTCACTATAGGCATCCACGCAGGAGCTCAGCGGCGGGGTCATGGTCGGCCTGGATCTTTCCAAGGCATTTGATTGCTTGCCTCTTGGTGAGATGTATGAGAGTCTGCGCGCGATAGAGGCTCCGGATTGTCTTGCAAGGCTCATAGTCGAGGTGCACAGGCAGTCTTCCTGCATAGTGCGGCACGCTGGACACACAGTGCGCGTTGACATGCATCGGGGACTGCGGCAGGGACGCCCACTTGCGCCGAGCATTGTCGCGGCCTGGACGGCCAGAGTCAGCTTAGAGATGAGTAGTGTCAGGAACACCCCAGCTTCTTTGCGGATGATGTACATGGACACTGGGAGATACGCAGTCTAGCCCATTTCGCGGAAGCCCGAAAGCAAATCCTCTCCCTCATCAACGTGTTACATAGATTGGGGATGCGAGTGAACTTTGGCAAATCGGTTGCGGCGTTGATCCTTCGGCCTTCGGGGTGTGGAAGCCGCAAAGCTGAAGAAGCACTTCGTTAAATGGAGCATGGGGGCTTCCGTGCTGGAGCCGGGCATGGATGCGGTCACTGTCACTGGGAAGACGATCCAGATCCCTATTGCAGATCGCATGGAGTACCTAGGAGTCATGCTGTCATATGGGTCCATGGAGCTGCAGACGGCTAACTTCCGAGCAAGTCGAGCATGGGCCAACTTCACGAAGCTCGGGCCGATGCTGCGCACCGCCTCGGCCTTCAGTCTCAATCAGAGGATGCGGGTGTTCAAGGCCTGCGTTGTGCCTTCTTTGCACTATGGGATAGTTGGGGTTGGAGTGAGTGCCGCTAGCATGAGAGTGATGAAGTCCACCGTGGCATGCACGCTACGCAAAGTTCTTCAGATACATGAGCATGGCGTTTCCAATGAAGTGGTACTGCAGCGCTCACAGATTGACCCGGTGAGCCAGCTCTCCAGAGGCTGACTGCGGGGGAAACCAGGACGCTACAACTTGCAGGACATCAGGCCCCGGTGCTCGTGGATGAGTAGTCTACTAGACTTCGGGAGATCTACCTGGAACTGCACAGGATTGCATCTTTGCCCTCGAGCTGACTGGTTGAGGTGGATCGGGATGGAGACTCGGCCACGTGTCCAGTTTGCGGCATCTCGTTTGGCAATTAGAAGAGTCTGGAGGCACACTACACCTCTCAGCATGCCGAAGTACACAGGGAGGCCAGGACGTCACTCAATCGTCGCGAGCGTACTCTATTCGGAGATTGTGCAGGCAGGCCATGTTTGACTGGGCCTCGATGGAGAGACAAATCACGGAAGGCAGATGCCCAAGGCTTAAACAAGCGGTTGCCCGTGGTGAGTCCATGGAACAGATCATGCAGCAGGCCAGGGCCGCAGAAGCTCAAGCGCCTCCCAAACCTCCAGGCGACCTTCAGGGTGCGGAACCCGTGATGCCATCATTTCCCGATGCACTTCTTACCCGTGAACTTCGTGAGCTACCGCAGCATACAGCAGGTACGGGGCCAAGGAACCACAGTACAAAACCCGTGAGCAGCCAGGGGTCCTGGCACAGCTTCTTCGATCGGCGCTGAGCTCGAGCAGTGAACCAGCGGAAAGTCTGATATGACAAGCTGATCCTCGACAGGTCATACCAGAGGTGGGGGAGCGAGTCGGAGCAAGCACTTCGGTAGCCATCGCAACAGCATCGTCAGGAGGAGTGGCACGTGCCTCGTGGGATACATCGACCATCAACAATCCACACAACCTCTGCTACGTCAATGCCAGTGTGCTGCGACCATTCATGCCATTGATGCGGGTGTTGCATTGGCAGGATTCCAGCGACTTCCCAACATCATGCAGAATGTGTCGGGCGGCAGCCTCAATCTTGCGCAACACCTGGGTTTTCGGTCGTTGGTTCAGGGTTGGCCACTAACTAGACCGCAGGCAAAGGGACACGGCGGAGTTTCTGCAGTACATGCTGCAACAGGTGGGTTTTCGCTTGTGAACTGGGAAGCCCGATTCGGCACACAGGAGGCGTATCAGCTTGCGGATGCGGGTTGTGGGATTGTCTACCTGGAACTTCCACGCAGCGACTGCGATTTGCAGGAGTTGATCAGTGCCTGGTATTATCAAGCGCACACGCATGCCCTTATCCTGGAACAGGACCTACTGCTCCTTCAGCTTTTGGACGATTTCCTCATCGAGGCAAGTCGACGGTGCAGGTCAGGCTTCGACAGCCAGTTCGAGTACGAGTGTTTGTGGAAGGGACGGAAGTACGTTGGGTGAGATATAACATGGTGGCAGGCACCCTACACTACGGCGACTCCCCACACACTGGACAGTATCGTGCTGCTCTCAGAAAAAATGAGGCAAACTGGCTTATCACGGATGACGGTCGTCCGGCAGCAGAGTGTGTTGTGTCGTCTGAGCACACCCGCAGACTGTATACGGTCTGGCTCAGACGCTGTGTCAGCGAGGAGCCCGAGGTCTAAGACCGGTTGGACCTGGCGCCTTTGGATTCGAGACTAATGGAGACTCCCATGGAAAAAAGGATGAAGAGCTACGGGTATGGAATGCCTTCAAGCAGACGCCTCCAACGGAGACCACGGGGGCAGAGACTGATGCTCTCGATAAAGACTGCCCATCAAAAACCACCGACCTGGGTAAAGGCCAGAATTCACAGTCATCGGGCAATGGCAATGGTGGGCAACAGCTGGGCAAGAAGGGCGACTTCCAGACTCCGTGGCGAGGCGGTCAGTGGGGTCGTCAGCGAAACCAATGGGGCCAATGGCCACAAGACGGGACAGAGGGTGCCGATGTTGAGGCGCTGAAGGCGCTGCTCAACCAGGTTGCGCGCCTGTGTCTTCGCCATGAGGACTCGACCAACCTTTGGCGGGCGGAGAGCTCGGACGTGCTCTTCATTCGCACGAGGATACCTGGATCTCTGGTCCCAGCGCTGTTCTCGGCTAAGACAGAGTGGCAGGCTTTGAAGCAGGAATCACCGGACAAAGTGCATAGGCCGATGCGGTGCACTTTGTTCAGCTGCTTGATCCGTGAAGTACACGACAGACTGGTCACGCTCCGTGCGGATAAGGACCGTCGCACACTACCTTGATGGCCAATTCTTGAGCCATAGCATTGCGGAGACTGTAAACTGTTGCCTTCCATGTCCCTGGGTCCGGAGACATGGTGGTTAAAGATTTGTGAGTAACTCATGGCTCTGAAAGATGCATCTTCCGAACTGCGCTGCCCCATGCGTGGAACCTTCGTTCTACGCATGAGTTGGAAGATTCTGGCTCCTTCATTGCTGAAAAAAAAATTCCGTTAAGCTTTTATACTCCAACTGAATGAGAAGCGTGGCATCAGCATGAAAACCGCAGTCACTCAACGACCTCAATGTCATCATCATCAAACGTTTTGTCTCGAGTAGTATGCTGTTCGCCAGGCGAAGGCATACTCCACCGATACGGTGCATGGTTGGCGTCACATTGTGCGAATCCACCGCCGCTACGACTCGTTCGTTCGCTTTCAGAGAGTCACTGGCGCGGAGCACCATGACCCCGAGCCCAACGATTGAAACGTTCCCGTTCCTCGGGGGAGTTCTTGTTCTTCCTTTTTCCCTTTTGAGCCGGACGACTTTTGGAAGGAGGCGGTCCTTCAGGCTCTGGAGGACGAGGAGGATTGGAACTTGAAGCACCCGCCGTAGCGTCTCTTTGGTGGGCAACGGGGTATCCACGATGGAAACTTGTGCATGTTGAACTTATGCGTTGGAGGGAAATTGATACACCATTTGCGCCACAGGTTCTGGGTCCGCTCGTGCTTTCTGGAGCCTCTGCTTCGTGGCATAATGAACAGGTACACCTTGATCTGCGAGGATTGTGATGATATGCATGTTGGTCTGCTGAAATCAACATATAGTCCAACAGCACTTTGTTCCTTGGATTTGAAATAAGTGGAGCGATCAACTCCGGTGACCTTGCCGATGAGCTCGCAGATAAGCGCGTGAGAGGTATAATGTATGTTCTCCCCAGGTATTGCCATCATGCCTGTGGAGAGAATTGGATCACGGGAAAGGCGTAGTTGATAAGCATCTCGGACCAGCACCGACAGAAGCTGACGAAAACGGAACTTCCTCAGGAAGGGAAACCCCGTCGGGATCTGTTGTTACTTCAGTTCTTGGATCGATGATGGCCAAATTTCCCATGTCCCAACTTGTCCCAACTTGGTCGTGCCAGTGACTTCATCAAGGCTGTATGGTAGAGAATCGTAACTTGAGCATCGCAAAAGAGGTTTCCAATGGGCATGGATGCATCTGCAAATTGCGAAGCTCATGAACATGCATAGTCCAGCATGTGGATCGACACATACGGCACTCTCCTTGTCCAGAAGACACGGGACTTGCAATGCTACCTCGGCTGGAACCGCTGTGGTGTTCATGAGTCTCACATGCTCCTGTTCAAAGCCGTGCCCGAGTTGTTCTTCCATCTCGTCTTCAGGTTCATTGACGGGTTCAGCATGCATCTCTTGGTCGGGCTCCGGAGCAGCGGCCGACACTTCATCCATGTTGTCCGGCTCTGGTTCACCAAGTGTCATGGTATCAATGTCAAGCAGCAGCTGTAGCAGTTGTGGTAGTGGTAGTGGTAGTGGTGGTAGCGGTAGCGGTAGCGGCAGCGGCAGCGGCAGCGGCAGCGGTAGCGGTCGCGGTCGCGATAGCGGTAGCGGTGGCGGTGGCGGTGGCGGTAGCGGTCGCGGTAGGAGTAGGAGTAGGAGGACTAGCAATGGAAGTGGGAGGAGTAGCACTAGGAGCAAAAAAAGCCGTACCAAAATTATCGTCGTCGTAGCGGTGGTGCTGGTGATGGTGCCATAATTAGTTGCAACGACGTTGACTTTGGCAGTCAGGATCCCTACCATGGCGCTTACTTTTGTGTTGACCATCTCACTACGGTCGATGTGTCTGCTGCTGTCTCTCTCTTTTCGGGCAAGTGTCTTTCTCCTGCTTCAGCTTTTCTGCCGGCACGTGCGAGCCGATGGGGGCTGGCACGAAGGACTGCACGGGAGCTGGCCTCGGGCAGCCATGGAAGAATCTGTTATGTGTAACTCAGCTTGAACTACCTATCTACCCTCCATCCGCATGTCACATCACTACGCTGTCCTGTTTTGCTGCTTCAACACGCATAGAACTGTTCTCTGCAGTTCTTGACGAGCAGCAGACCCGGAAGACCGATATTGGAAGTTGTGCGTTGCATCGGGTTCCTTGATAGCGGTGGCTCATTGGCTGCCGCGACAAGGCCCGCTGCCTCCTTTGGGTCAATTCGTGATGCCATCGAGCGGCACAGGACGTCAGCTCAGGACGCTAGCTACTCAGGAATTCTTCGCAAAACCTGTGCAGCGTCGTGCAGCATCAGATGGCGTGAGGGTCTTCCCTAGCTGCAGTTGCCACTTTGCTCAGCTGAAACAGCTGCAGTAAAAAGGTCTACGCATGAGCGATCTGATGGCGCAGAACAAATCTCAACCTTGCTTCTTCTAACTGCTTCTACAAACACAGAGGGGTGCCAAGCCTATCTCGGCTAATCAAACATCAAAACCGAACCTTTCGCACTCTCGCGCTCGTTTCCAGATTAGTCACTGTCTGCGTGCACGCGCGCCTCACGTCCCCCTACAATATGTTTTAGGGGCTCCAAGCCCGAGCTCGGCCTCCCAAACCTCCGCATGTGTGTCTGGACACTCGCTGGACCAGATCGGACCGCGCTCGGGCAGGTCGTCACCGACCTAGGCAAAGGGACGTGAATCCGATTCCTCTCTCTGAAGGCTTGCTGGATTGGCAGCAGCCGTCCTCAGTTCCTCCAGGATCCGGGGCACCCACAGGAACACTTCTTGCTTCGCCAGTGCCGAAGAAATACTGGAACAAGACTCCAGTCTGCTGGTCCTGAGCTGTTGAAAACCAGACATCTGAGAACCTTCCTCGACACCAAAGCTTCGGACCCACTCGAAGAAGAGGCCCTTGTCCGAGTGGTGGTAGTAACACCGCGCCCCGTCCTCCACCACGTCCCACCTGAAAGGCCAGAACGGGCAAAGGCTGGGTAGATGCTCTTCGACAGTCCGGTCGTTGTCCAAGGCACCGATCTTGTGCCTTGGAAAAGGCTTCCCTCCAGTTGATGACCGGCCTGCGGTCAGTGGTAGCCGATTATGACACTAAGCGAAGGCACCTTTCTTTGCCTTGGTGATTGCACGGGCTCGGTCGCCGCAGATGGAGTCGCTGAATCGACCTGTGGCCCGGAGGAGCAGGCGAGCTCAAAAGCTGGACGAACTCGGGCCGCGGCTGCGGCATCTGCTTCAGCTTCATCTGCCGCATCTTGTGCTGTTGCTTGCATAGGCTGCAAAGGTGAGGCTGCATCAGGTTCTGCACCAGCTGCTGGATCTTTGTCTGAGGCGTGCCCGGCAGCAACATCCTCACCAGCGAGCCATTTCCTCGCCAATGCATCACGTCGCTCCCTGCGAGTCGCCCTTCGTGAAATAGCTCCGAGTGCTGGCCTCAGCTCTTCCTTGTCGGAGCTTGAACCTCAAGCAGACATCGGGAAGCACACTGGGATCAGGGGGAAGTGTGCCGATGAAAGTTACCGTCGGTTGTGAAGTGCATGGCAAGCACTGCAAAACAGCTCTGCTGAGGTTCCATCCGCTCAAAGACTGGACAGCCTTCTTTGCTGAGGATGAACCTCAGGTTGTATAAGAGCAACATGCTCCCGTAGACACACCTAATACAAAAATCAAAAGATGAAAAGCAGCCCTTGTCCATTATGCTCGCTTCTCTGGATCAGACCAGTTTGAGCAAAGGAATCCTTTTGCAAATGCACTTGCCATGCATCTTTGAAACGACCATTGCTTGTGACTTACTTCTCCCTGCAAGAAGATGGTAAAATCATGCGATGCGCTGCAGCATTTGCTGAAGCTCCCACACAGGTGTGCCGCAGGTAGGGAGCTGCGTCTGCCGAATCCGATGTCTAGCAGCCAGCGTTGTGCTTACGGCTTGCTGTTTCTTGGCCGTGTGAAATGACACTCCGACGGCATGCGGTCGAAACGCCTTGGATTCGGCCTGGTTCTGGCTGTGGTTGGGTCATGAAAGGGCGGTTCACCCTCCGTTCCGTCCGGCCCGCTTCACCTTCGGAACGATCATGGCCTACTGAGACGAGAAGTCATACATGCTGAACTTGCAGAGCGAGCAGCGAAAACTGTAAATACTGACACGCACAGAAGAAGCACAGGAACAATCAAAACACAATCCCAAAAACAAACACAAAAAACATCATAATTCGCAATAACCCTGACTTCATCTGCTGCAGCAGTATGTACTAGGTGTGCCGCAGGTAGGGAGCTGCGTCTGCCGAACCCGATGTCTAGCAGCCAGCGTTGTGCTTACGGCTTGCTGTTTCTTGGCCGTGTGAAATGACACTCCGACGGCATGCGGTCGAAACGCCTTGGATTCGGCCTGGTTCTGGCTGCGGTTGGGTCATGAAAGGGCGGTTCACCCTCCGTTCCGTCGCGCCCGCCTCACCTTCGGAACGATCATGGCCTACTGAGACGAGAAGTCATACATGCTGAACTTGCAGAACGAGCAGCGAAAACTGTAAATACTGACACGCACAGAAGAAGCACAGGAACAATCAAAACACAATCCCAAAAACAAACACAAAAAACATCATAATTCGCAATAACCCTGACTTCATCTGCTGCAGCAGCATGTACTGAAGCTTCCACCATCTCCCAGCAGTCAGGAGGTGTGCCGCAGGTAGGGAGCTGCGTCTGCCGAACCCGATGTCTAGCAGCCAGCGTTGTGCTTACGGCTTGCTGTTTCTTGGCCGTGTGAAATGACACTCCGACGGCATGCGGTCGAAACGCCTTGGATTCGGCCTGGTTCTGGCTGTGGTTGGGTCATGAAAGGGCGGTTCACCCTCCGTTCCGTCCCAGCAGCGAAAACTGTAAATACTGACACGCACAGAAGAAGGACAGGAACAATCAAAACACAATCCCAAAAACAAACACAAGAAACGTCACAATGCGCAATAACCCTGACTTCATCTGCTGCAGCAGCATGTACTGAAGCTTCCACCATCTCCCAGCAGTCAGGAGGTGTGCCGCAGGTAGGGAGCTGCGTCTGCCGAACCCGATGTCTAGCAGCCAGCGTTGTGCTTACGGCTTGCTGTTTCTTGGCCGTGTGAAATGACACTCCGACGGCATGCGGTCGAAACGCCTTGGATTCGGCCTGGTTGTGCTGCGGTTGGGTCATGAAAGGGCGGTTCACTCTTGGTCAACAGCAGCCCCTGCCCGTTCGGCCCACTTCACCTTTGGAACGATCATTGCGTACTGCGACCAGAAGACCAGAAGTCATAGATGCTGACGTCTCGAATGAAACTGGAAGAACATGAGATCGCAAGCGAGTCGGAAGCAAACCGATGTAACCCAGAACACAGAACTTGCAGAGCGAGCAGCGAAAACTATAAATACCCCAACTTCATGTTCTGCAGCAGGTGCTGCAGCTCCCACGTGCGGGAGCTGCGTCTGCCGAACCCAATGTCAAGCAGCCAGCGTTGTGCCGTTTCTTGCCGATGCAGACTGATCGAAATATGTCGAGGCGTTTCGGTGCAAGCACAGTTGATTGTTAAGGCAAAATGCAGAGGTGCAGAGTCCGAGTTTATGCTTGAGAGCTTGACTGCAAAACAATCAAAGTACACTGCACATCTGCAAACATGCCCTGCGTCACGGACAGAATTGCACGACAGTCTGCGAAAGCCACAGATTCGGACCAAGCTCCGTGCTCGGGGTTGCTGGGTGCCCACGTGCCTCAGACGCTGCGAGGGGAGTCACTTCATGCACGGAGCCTTCGAGAACCCAGGGCAAGAACGTCCTGGTCGATGCCCAGGGATTCCAGCACGTCCTGAGCAGCTAGTTCTTCTGAAAACTCAGAAGCCAAAGCTCGAAAGCTGAGCTGGCGTGCCAGGCGCTTGTGGCGCTTTGCCTCCGGCTTCTCGCTCTTCCGCCCCCTAAAGACGCGTGGCACGTCGCGACGCACGACATGTCATGGCTCAAAGATGCTCAAAGTCTCGGGAGCACACCCAAGGCCCCCGAGGCCCAGAAGAGCGTTCAGTCTCATGGCGCTAGCATCTTGGGGGGGCCACGTGCACCTCAGAGAATCCAGTCTTGTTAAGAGGCTGCCATCATGACTAAACTGGACTGAAACACGAACACGAAGAGCCCAGGTCATGTCATGTGGATGTGCGAGAGCTTGGGCGAAGAAGTGCTGAAGGTCTTAGCGTTCAGCTGTCAGTGCTCCACACGGCACGACGGTCTTTGTTGCGCAGTGCTACGACACAGACCGCACGCGCAAGATGCAGAGTTTCCCCTTTCCATGCAAGAACTCCGTTCAGAAGTCAGCTCGCTTGAAGAGCACATACCACTGAGCTTTACCCGCAGCTGCTTCAGGCTGCCGGTAGCTGCCGGGTAGCTGTAGGCCACAGGGTCTTTACCACCTTGGGCCCTTGACTTCCTGCATAGTCCCATGTGTGTACCAGCAACTCCGTGCACAACTTTCGGTGCCCGAGTATGGGCCGGGACCATCGGAACCGTCGGGACCAGTGTGTGCCTCACTTCTCCAGGTTGATGCTGGTCCCGAATTTGGCATAGAGCACCTCTGTAACAAAAGCGCCAGCACAGCTGGAAACATCAACGAAGCAGGACACTGAAGTCCGAGTTGAACGCATAAAGCTGCCCCAAGCCACTACCCCTGAAGCCCCACAAAGGCTTTGTCACAGCATGGCAAGATGTCGAAGAAAACATATCCAACCCCAGCCCCGCGTCGAGAAGCCCGTCCAGCTGCAGTTCACTAATTCCAAAGCGCATTTGAAACTGAGGGCCTTCTTCAAAGAGTCCAGCTCACCCCGCACAGTCTCGATCTCGTCCGACTTTTGGGACAACGCGGCCTAGACTTAGACCAAACGCCGCCAAAAGAAAGCGGAAAGCCAACACAGAGGATGTTTGGGGCCAAGTCCGGCCTCAGACTTCTCGATGAGGTTCGTGAGCTTCTCCAGCACAGAATCCTCACAAAATCTGCCTCCCTAAACTCTTCTCTATTTTTTGAAAACCCACTGGTTCTGCCAGAGGATATGCCAGGCCTCATCAACAGGAGTAAAAACCTCGCCAAGCTTCACCATGATCCCGTTGTCTTCCATGCAGCCTGACCGACTCGTGTCGTAAAGCCAGCAAACAAAGGTCTACATCCGCAACGTTGCGTTCAGACTGCAGGAGAATCGTTCTGAGGGAAGGGGTGCTCCGACACACGAGCCCCATGATGCGCATGTTCTGATCCGCCGTTGCAAACACCGGGCCTTCGATCTCCTCCGATGCATCCTGACAGCAAATCCGAGATATTGACAGGCTTCAGCCCTGTAAACTACAGCATGTCAAGCTTCTGCACATGCGCAGACGAACAAAACAACGAACTAAGCGTGCCTTTGCCTTGGGGTGTGAACCGTGGGAGGGGAAGTATCAATCTCTTGAAGTGCTGAGCCTGCCTTGTACGTTTGAACATCTTTTTTGATCTTGGCGATCTCCTCGTCCAAGTCATCATACCTATGAGGCCCGGCCCTGCTCGCGCCAGCGAACAAGGGGCTGAGGAGCCAAGGGTGCCCTCTTACCCTCTTGCTCCTAGACTCATCACAATTTCCCTGGCATGGAGCTTCTAATGCATCCGAGAATCCGAAGATTCCTCAGCAGAAACAGACAGGAACTCGGACAGTCTGAGACGACCACACCTCGTTGCGACCAGGTGTCAGTCTGCTGAAGCGGTTTATTCTCTGCTGATCTTCTCGAGCCACCTGCTCCGATCTCATTGAAGCCGAGCCAAAGCAAAATAGGAAAAGCCAGAGCCACTGCAGCTTGCAGCTATGACCGCACGGGGCACCTCGATGTCTTTCTGCTCCACATCCTCGGGGGTATGCACGTCCAGGGGGACTAAACCGTCCTTCCCAGTCTGTGCTGAATAAGGCCTGAACTGACATTGCGGAAGGAGCCGCAGGTACTGACGCTGCAAACTCGGACGGATCTTTCCTAATGCCGTAGCGAGATGCACATACGACACTTGCTATGCTAGCCTCGACTGTGGCATTTGGTATTTCTATGAAAAACCGCTGAGTATGCCTGAGCCACATTGGCATGGGCATGGCTGGATCAATTCTCACATTCATGCCGCAACTCCGAAGCGATAACATTTTGCATTTACATGCCTCACCACCGATAGAGAACCTGTTGAAGTAATCAACTCGAGAAGGATTATCGTGACTTCAATCGGAGACCAAACTCATTGGCCCCATGCGACCAAGTCTCAAAAAATGATCCCTCCACTTCACTTCATCTTTTTGTGGCACTAGGAAGCCACAAGAGCCTCGCTCTGTCCGCTGGGCTCAAAGGCTGCACGCTGTACTTCGCCGGAACCCTGTGGAAGGACACCAACACTAAGAGCGTCTGCAACCGATGCATTCACCGGCATGAGAGCTAAGGAAAATTCTTGTCAAGTGTCATGTCTACATGGCACTCCTGCAGAGGTCAGCTTCTGCTTCGCAGACCAACCCGGCGTGCACGGAAGGGTAGAACTGGAGGAAAAGTTCGGAAGCTTCCACTTGCAAATATTTTGCATGTCTGCTCCATGTTTAGACTTTGTCCTCCCCAAACCTGGCCTTTTCGACTCCGTTGCAGCACCAGCAACCTGCTAGCGCTGCTTGTCCAGGTCTGGCAGGCGATGAATCCTGGCAGACGCAGTAACGCGAAGAGCTGCCACCACAAGGTCTGCAGCCACACTCGCAAGCGCCTTCCATAAGCATCTCGAGCCCAAGCTCGATCAAATTCATCCCAATACAGCATCTCCGCCTCGGGAAAGCCAAAGCACAAGGCGCGACTCATGCAGCAACTTCAGAAAATTGCAAGCATCGCTGCCGCCCAGCGGCTGGATTTCCCTGATCCACTGAACGACTCCGCCGGTAGAGACCAAAAAGCATGGCGACCTAGGTGAAACAACAACAGATTGGATCCCACGAAGACTTCGGGCTCTTGCCGTCATGAGGACCCTGCAAACCATAATGGCACCACAAGTGGCACAAATCGTAGAAGTGATTCGAAAAGACCTCGGTGACCATTCAAGGGCCCAGGGCCACAAAAAACCGAGGACATGGTCCCTACACGAGCTATCTAAAGTCTAAGTCTAACGGTGGTGGAAGTCTGTCAAAAACTTTGATCTCACCAAATGAGGGTGCGCAAATGCAACGGAATTGGTGTGTTTGCCTGTGTGTCGCCAGCCTGGAGACGATAGGGCAGAGAGAGCACGGTCGCATTTACCAATGGTCGACTTGACTTAGATGCCGTCAAAGCACTTTGCCGGTAACGATACTGATTGAACCTGAGCTCACGCCAAGTTCCTCTATGGACGGTCCTCAACTGCACGAAGTTCCCGAAGAACTGCTGAGGAGAAGCTCTGCATAAAATTGCGCTTCTTCTGCGCGTCTCCGCATTTCCTGCTCAAAAGCAGTGCGAAACGAGCGGCAAGCCTGTGAATTCATGCACAAGAGAAGGCCCACAGACTGTCTCCTCATACTCTTGTCGAGCTCTCCATGCTGCCTGCCACTGTCCGAGCAGCTAGGACTCACACAGCACATCCTTTCTTCAGACTCACTGACTCATTGCCTCATCCGTGAAGCCGAAAGGCTTGCCGCTCATTCCTGTTTCTGTAAGTAAGATTTGACGGACACGAATGTGATCAATTACATGTTATCTCTCCAAAGCTGCCGGGCCTCCAGGCTGCCCAGTTCGGCTGCGGTACATCCATGTAGCCCGAGGGTCAGGTCCTGATCGCCTTACAACTGGTGAGAACAAGTTCAGGTGGGAAACTGCGACCACCACGAGTCCACCAGTCACGTAATTCCACTACATGAGGTCATGAGGTCTTGGCTCTGGCAGCCAAGGCTCGGCCCACGATCAGGAGGAGCTATCTGACGGTCGTACTCACGACGCTTATCGTCGTTGGATAGAACCTCCGATTCAGACCCCGGAAATGCGTGGAACTCTGTGGCGTCGCAGATTTTGCTGCCAGCCTCGTAGGCATCCCGGACCTTCTGGAAACTCTGCTCAGCCCCAGCTGCCTTGAGTCGAGGAGCTCTGGGCACAAACGGGAAAAGACAAACGCATAAAAAAAATGTCTTGCAAACTAAACTCTCAGATGGCTGACCAAACACGATTTGTGGCCTTGTTGACATCTGGGTGCAGCTGCTTCGCCAGCCGTAAGTACCTGGAAAGTGGAAGCTCCAAACAGCTTCATCTACAAACGCCCATCCACCATGTTCAATAGTTGCGAATAGTTCGAAGAAAACACGATGCACCAATTACGCATGCCATGCACAAAAAAGCCACACCACAGAGCGCACGCCAAACGAATGGTTTCCTTGGATGCGGATCGTGACACACCCAAAGCCTGATAGAACGCACCTCGGCCAGCAACTACATAACAGATGACAGAATCAAAAACAACAACAACGGAAAAGATACCAAAAAACCGAGGCTGGCACACATTGCTTCACCAAAACTACATTGAAGCACAGAACACCACTAACATGATCCTCATCGGTTCGCGACCACGGGCATTGGTTCAGCTAGAGTTGTTTGCTCTCAAAACATCTCACGCTCCTTGTCAAATTTACGGAATATTTACGGAATATTCACCAGGTCCATGCACGGTTCAACGTCTCTCCTGCAAGCCAGCTGCAGTTGAATGGTAACATGTATCATATTCCAACGTGCATTTTGGCGACATCACATGATCTCGGAGAAGCTCGCGTGGTTGGGGGGGTGCGTGACCTACGAAACAAGCTCAAGAGGCAACTTCTGTGTGGAAAATCCGAAAATAGCACCTTGGCACATTTGGACTTTCGAAATAGCGGGCGACCATCACGTTTCATAACGCTCCGTGGCGAAAATAAATACAGATAGGAACAAGAGTTGCAAGGCTCGACAGTGCTGTGCCAAAATGGCTTGATGCAAAGCAGAGCACCATTTGCTGCCTCAGGTTTTTTTTACACGGATGCCCGCGACCCATTTTTGACTTTTACCGGGCAAAATCTTGTGCCAAAACATGGCACCTGATTTGGCATGCAGTGTCATGCATCTGGGAAGCCATGCAAAACCAGAAGGAACCCGGCTGAGCGGTTTGTGTTTCGTCGACGCGCGTTCTGGAGGCGGTCTTTGTGGCCGCGGAGGTCGCCAAGGTCAAGAACAAAAACCAACCCCAAGGAGGTGTTCTTGCTTCTTCGGAAGTGGCACCGAAGGGGCAGTTGCAGGACGGCTCCGAATAGGCCCACGCAACAGCCACATGATCGCTGGAGTGAGCATGTGGAGTGTCATGTGCGGATGGAGCGGCTTTGGCCACCACCACCATGCACAAAGGCACTTGCGGGGTGTCTTCTGCAACAAGGTTGTTTGCGTTGGCAGCAGAGCCGGGAAGAACCACCCACCAGGGGTTGAAACTGAGTTCCGCAGCGTTCCGAACTCAGAGTTCTTGGAGTTCGAACACAGAATTGAGGTGGCACAATGCTGGCTTTTGGTTTCCAAACGCGGTTCGATCATCGAAAGCAGCTTTAACACCATAACCAGCTCCAACTGCGCAATCTTGGTGTCTGAACCGTCCTACATGCGTTTTTTTTGCGTGACTGGACCTCGAGACAGCGGCTGCTGCGCTCGGTCCCAATAAGAAAAAAGTGAACATACCAAAAGCGTCTAACACCTGTACAAAGTGAAACGAGCTGCGACATACAGACTTAGCCGGCAAAGTCGTTCAGCATGAATTGAAGTGCAAACACTACCAAGCTCGCTGGCTCCGCTCCCCGGAATCATGGGTCGCGCAATGGCAAGCCTCTTTTGGTCTCGCTTCCCATGGAGGGTCGCGCAATGGCTCCTCAATGCATTGTCGCCATCAAACTGGTGGCCGCCAGTCAATGTAGCCGAGAAGCGATGAACAGAGCGTGAAAGGATCCCAAACGCGTCCTGCTCCGGCGGTAAAGGCCGAAAGAGCAATCAGGAGAGCAGTGTCGCATCACCGTCCACACAGCCAGGTCTTCATACCAGATGCATGGCCAGGACAACGCATCTCAATACTGAGAGGGCCCCGTCCTTTGACCCCCAACTTCTCTCTAGCAGGACAGCGCCCAAAACGAGAGCATGCCAGTAATCGCGCGTCCCTGCAGGCTTTGGACTATATCTAGGTAGCATGTAGTGACTCATATCCATGCGCTGCCATCGTACTCTACAATGGTACTGAGCCACACCTGCGGCCGCTGACCGATTGTAGAATACGGATGGCGTTAGCGCTGGCACATCTTGCAATCTGAGCATTGCTACATGCTAGTATATGCCCCTGTGGTACATGCAACATGGACTGCTCTCGTACATCATTGGAGGTGTTAGCGCCTGCTCCCTGTAAATGCTTGCTAAGAAGATGCTAAGAAAACGAGTGGGCTCTGGAGTTCTGAGAGCTACATTCTCATGGAAGAGGCGGCTAAGAGAATGAGTGACCTCTGAGCTGACTGACTCGTTTTCTTACCCAACGCTCGCACTGCATGCCAAGCTCTTCTCCAAGTCCACCTGCGTGCCCCGTTTTCCCATAGAATACCATACCAGCATCGCGGCGCTCTGGGGGTTCCTTCTTCCCCCAGAAAAACGCATCGCGGGTCTCCACATGCTTCGAGAATGAGCGCTATCCAACTGTCGTCTCTTTGGAGAAAGTGGCTCATGTGATGCACCGCGAACGACGAAGCCACTGCTGGAGCAAGCTCGAAAAGTCCTGAACCTTGTGCACTGCACGCCCATTGACAGTTTAAGCAATACGTCAATACGTGTAATATCGAACGTTTGATAAAGTGCGAATAAACTGCCAATGAGCGATGACAGTACCCAACCTAAGCCGATGAGAAAAGCCTACACCCAGCTTGTCTCTAGATGCTTTGAATTGCTGAAAGCACTCCTCCGCCTGCGAAGTGCGCAGCTTGAAACAACCTTGTTTGGAAACTCTCGCTCAGATGCAATCGCACACGACAAAGCGAGCGCACCGTTCTATAGGTTTAGTTGTGCTTGCTAGCGGAATGCCGAAGGCTTTAAGCGGAAGTGCAACAAAGCATCGCATGGAGTCTGAGGTATTTTCCAGGAGTGCCGATTTGTCTCACATGTTGTAACGAGTGAGACCCGAAGCATGCAGGTTGATGGGTGGCTGAGTTTTGCCCGCCCACACTAGCGTTACAGCAGTAACGTAAAGCAGAAGAAAACGAACATTCGAGTGATACCGTGTATACCCAACGGATAGAAGCGCGCTGAAAAGGGTATGATATACTGCTGTGGGACCGACGTACGCGAGCACAATACTGTTCGGATGTGAAACGAAGCTGCAAGCGAGACCAGTTGCGATAAGGCTGTATTCGTTTAGGAGAAACAAATCAAACGTGTGGACCTCACCTGGTGGCCAATGCCTTGTGAGACGAGTGAAACTGGGTGGGAGGGTGAGGCTTTTCGAATCCGCTAGCAAGCACAACTGTTTACTGAGCCAAAATGTTTCGCACACATAAACTATAAAACATATGTGAATAAATACACACAACGTTCTATAGGATTAGTTGTGCTTGCTAGCGGAATGCCGAAGGCTTTAAGCTGAAGTGCAACAAAGCATCGCATGGAGTCTGAGGTATTTTCCAGGAGTGCCGATTTGTCTCACATGTTGTAACGAGTGAGACCCGAAGCATGCAGGTTGATGGGTGGCTGAGTTTTGCCCAAATAGAACTACCCAGCAACCTCGCTCCCGAAAAGCCCAAAACTATGTGAGGTTGTTCGGCACTCCTGGGGCTCGCACGGTCCAAGCCAGCGAAGCATCGCTTGGCGAAATAGAAATGGCTGGTCTAGGCAGCCAAAGATCACTGAGACGAAGCCTGATGCGATCAACATCGAGGCAATCTGGTGGAATCTCATGTTCACCCGGTCTTGAAAGTGCATCTGCCTTGGTGTTTTTCTCCCCAGGAATATGGGAAACGTCAAGAGTGGTACGGTAAACTGCGGCAAGCAAAGAAATGCGTTCAAGGAAATATGCAAGTGGGCGTGAAGTCGTAAAAGATGCATTCACACCTGCTTCGGCTCCACTGTTGTCTGAAACCGTCCGAAGCTTGATTCTAGAGCAAGGCATCAAGGCTGAAGATGCGATAATCAGCGCCCCTTGAGCGAGCGCTTCATAGCACGCAATGTCAAGCTGCATATCTTGCTGAACGGGAATCTGAAGCTCGCGGAATTCCTCATAAGTGAATTCTTCCCTGAACCACCTTTGCCCTAACGAAGGATGCGACACGAATCCACCAATGCAACCCCGCTGACCTTGGGCACTGGCATCTGCTTGTGCTTCCATTGGAAACACTGATGCCGGACGCATGCTGATCATAGGGCTCATGTGAAGTAGCCAGGACTCGTACAGTCCCAAGATGCGCACAGATTCTGTACTCAAACGACGCTTGTTGCTGGATTGACTGGACACACGCATCCAGATGCGTCTTTCTGTGATGCGAACGCTCTTTGAACTCTTTGGGTCTTCACTGGTCAGGCTGAGTCAGCCTCGTGTGCCGAGGCCTCCTTGGGCCCGAAGAGTGGTGCTAAGACGCAGTTTGTACAAGCCGTGAGAAAGCAGCTACCTCGAGACATGTCAGCATGAACATGAGACTGAACAACATGTCATGCCAACATCACTCTAGCTAGGTTTGTTAAGCTAGAGAAAGCTTCAAAGAGTTCGTGAACTACGTAGTCGGAAGCACAAGCAGACAGCCAGTACCACTACAGAAGGAGCGAGACTACAAGCAGGCTCAAGCACTCAAACTGTACACAGTGTTTCAGAGGAGCTCGTGGTAGCACTCAGTTCACGTCGCCAGCAGCCGCCGCACCAGCAGCCACCGAACCGGCAGCCACTGCGCCGTCAGCCACCGCGCCCGAAGAAGCGGCCCCAGCAGCCGCCGCCCCATCAGCAGCTGCGTCGTCGTCATCGTGTCGCCCATTCCCGGGTCTAGCAAGACGTCGTTTCTCACACCACTGGCGGTATGCCTCGCCCGCCTGAGCTGAGAGGTTGATGGCCTGCTTGGTCCATTCCTGAGCTTCGCGTCGTCGTCGATGCCAGGTGGCACGGGCAGAGTTGTGGTGCCTCCTGTGCATAACATCACGTGCAGCGGCATCGGCTTTGTCGTTGAGCAGTCTGCACAAGTCAACAGGCAAGGGAAAGTCTGGCGTCCAAGTGGCCTGACGTCCATGTGCAGGCATCCATCGCAGATTCAATTTTAAACCGCATCTGGTGGAAGTTTCAAGATGTGTGGCGATTTGTTGCACGAGCAGCTGAAGGGTCGCACACGACCGCGACTTAAGTGCAACAAGCGCGGCTTGACAGTCCACCAAGACGTACACTTCGCCTCGTGCCCCAGCCAAGGCAGCTGCAACGCACGTCTGGGCTAACTCACAGAGGGCCAGAAGCTCAGCACGGTAACTGGACTGGTCTTCGTCGTCGTCGCCAAAAGCAAAAGTCGAGAAACGACCAGCCTGGTGAAGAACGATTGCAGAGCCAGCCACGTCTTCAAGGTGTGAGCCGTCGGTGGCGATGCACGGTTGAGCCTCCTGGTCTGCCTTCAGAAGATTGCGAATAGCATCGGCAAGCTGTGCATGCTGCAAGGGCACTGGCTCAGGTGCAGCAGGGAAATTTGCCAAAGGGGGGGCGAAGAACCTTTCAGAGGCCCGGTCAGCCGGAGGAACGACCGGGTTTGTCTCACGAAGTGTACTTAGGCTCGGGCAGCACCATGTTAGGTGCGCTCTCGACGGTTCAAGTTTATCGCAAATGCATGGTTTGTCTGCATCAGTCGGCGCTGGGCGGTGGGACCCGCAGTGTGTGTGCCAGAAGCTTGCTCCGGCTGCAACTGCGGCGCGTTTTTGCGCAAGATTTTCGGGATTAAGAAAGATTTTTCTATGCGCAGCAAAACAGAACCAGGCCTGCCTAGGGGGCTTAGGGAGACTACAACCCGAAGCGGCGTTGGGGTCAACCCTGTGGTGCGAAGCTTTAAACTTTAATGCGACCGGCATTGTGCACGCCCTGCCGCACGTATTCTTCTTCCAGCCACTGGCGCAGGACCTTCAAGGAAGAGAACCCAAAGCGAAAAACTCGGCGGCACCCGTTGCTATCGGTTTTGGCAAGGCCCTCGCCATGAGGAAGGATGGTCCACTTATGTTTTCGGACCGCCTCAGCCGCCACCGGAAACAGATCCGACCACGGATCGACGGCCTCCCGGAGTGGCACATCATCAAGCCAGGAAGGTCGCTGTGCAACGAAGGACTGAACACGACGAAGGGCTGTGTAATCCTGCATGAAAAAGGGGTCTGTGTTCCACCCCATCATGCAGTGAGACAGGAGTCCAGGCTTCGGCCGTAAATCCGCCTGCAACGAAGAGCCGCTCGGCACCCGAGTAGACGCTATTCAAGATGTGTTCCAGGCAGCTGGGTGCACCGAGCCGTCTGAGGATCGGGATTACGGCGTTAAGTTGAAGATGATCAAAAAAGCCTTTTAAATCTTGCACGACAAAAGAATTTACTTGCCTTTTTAGGGCTGAAGCAATTCGAAGGTGTGCGTCTGCTGTTGAGAATCCCGGAGCCCCGCCGAAGGCACTCGGGCTGACCCAGGAGAGGATCCATTTTCTTAAACGTTTGCAAAGACATTTTGTGCCGATGCGCCAAGCAACTTGGAGAAGCCCGATCGGGCGTGTTGACGTTACCCGTTTGGGTAACAATGCCACGAGGCCACGGCGCCATTGCATCGGCGTCTGGGCTCCCTGCAGGATAGAGTTCCAAAGGCGTGTGAACTGAACCCACCAGGGCATGGGTAATTCAAGCAGATGATCAGACTTCCACGCGTCTGGCCCCGCCGCTTTTCCTTTCATTTGTTTTGCGACTGCAATCAGTTCCTCCGGTTCAAAAGAAAAATCGCCAGGAAATTCATTTGAAAAGGGGGCCCTTTTTGGCACTGCTTCAAGGATGCTTTGCATGGTAGGGGTGGTGAAGTTTAAGCCTGCTGGCGCAGTCCACAGTTCTGCCCACGCCTTGCCGTGTTGCTGCAAGATTGAAGTCGGATGTATCGCCGAGATGGCTTTGCTGACCTCCGGTGGCGCGGCGGCCGCATCACAAGCCTGCTGGGCGCGGGCTTTAACCCAAGCGATTTGCCTGTTGGGCTGCACCTGAATTCGCTGCCTCCACTGAGCCATGGCAGCGGAGCGTTCCTGTGCCACGTAAGCCTCAAGCAGTTCGTTAACACTGGGCAAAGCCGTTTCCTCGTGACCCTCTGGGAGCGAAGGGAGGTCCGGCACGCTCAAGCGAACACCTTGCAAGGATGATTTTACTTTCATGCGGAGGCTATTGTTAGAGGGGTCACGTCGTAACTCCTGCAACCGGTGACTTAAGTGTCTTAAACCCTGCAGCCCCTTTGATTCGCGACCGTGGACTGTGATGCAAGGTTTTGGGAGCTGCTTGGGTTGCGGCTCACAGGGATCCGAGCGGGGCACAGTGCCAGGCTTGGCACCGAGATCACAGAGGCATTGCTCCGCGGTCCACGACAGCAACCTCCATGCTTCGTTGGTGTTGCCTGCATCGAGGACCTGTTCGAAGGCTTGGTGAGGCCAGCATTCGCTGAAGGATTCGTGTATATCTTCCTTAGGTCGATCCCTGATTTTGGCCCGAGGGGGAAGCTCAAAACCCGAAAAGTTAATCGAGAGGTTGAGGCAGTAGCCTACAGTGGTATGATCACATAAACCTTCATGGTGCCACACTTCAGTGGGGAAGATCGAAGGATCGCTCAAACCGTAGTCTATGCGCCGAGTTCGGCCCGGGTTGGTGCAGCAGAGCTCCATGGGGAAAGGATCATCCATGGACCTAAGGGCTCCAGACATCAAGTGATTTTGTATCGAGCCTTCTTCTGAAGTCATGTTCCAATCACCGAACAGAATGTGTGGCCCTCGGAATGCATAGCACGCAGCCGCGAGCTCGTCCACCATGAGGTTGGTGGAGGGAAGATCACCCGAAAACCCATAGATGGCGACCATAAGGAGAGGTCGGCGGATGTGTGCAGCCTGGGTTTCCACGAGAATGGCTGCATGACGAGTCCGCGCAATTTCAGTAGTCAGGCTGACGGGGCGGCACTGAATGCGGCAAGCAACGGCAACCCTGTGCAATCCTGAGTGTGGCTCGGCTGCTGCCAAGACGATTTGCCATCCAAGGGTTCTCCATTCCCTAGCGTATGCTGCCGCACACCGCTTGGGGATGTCAACTTCTTGAAGGGAAATGATATCGGGATTAAAATTCTTTAAGTGCTGGAGGGTCAAAACAGTGCGTGAAATGCCAGCTCCAGCAAGGTTGCAAGAGGCAACCCTGATCACACCTGCGATTGGAGCTCACGCCCCTGGAGGGCTTGCTTGGCCAATGCAAAGATTTTAAGCGTCTCAGCCTCGGACATAGTATTTTTGCTTGGGTGCTTCAGGCACCAAGTGCGGACCTTGGCAAGATCGGCAAGCTTGCGTTTGCGGCCATTGGCTGCAGTGACAGCTTTGCAAGTTTTATGATTGTTGACACAAGCAAGGTTTTTGAAGCACATCTTACAATTGCCGCAGCGCCACGCTCGTATAAAAGAGATGCGGAGGTCTGGCCGGCCCTTGCGAAACTTTTTTAAAATAGGCCAAAGGAAGCTCTCATATCCCTTGTGCAAAAGGTCAGTGCGCTTAGCAAAGGTTTTGGAGACGGCGGCGTTCCATTTCCTAACTCTGGTGGCCTGGGCGTGGGAAACTCCAACATGGGCTTGTTGCCTAGCCGCCTGATTCTTACGAGCATGTTTAGTACGGAGGTGCGCTCGGATCGCTTGGGCAATGATTTTGGGGCTGGCCGCCTCCCCCACAGCCCTGCGGATGCCCCCTTTGTCCTGGTCTGTGACCTGGACGATATATGGTTCAGCACGTTTGGCGAGGCCTGGCAGGCCGTCGCCCCCGTGGTGGCGCATGCAGTGGGAATAGCGCGCGACCGAGAGCTGCTTTTGATTAGCAACGGGTGTTCGGAAGGCACACAGTCTGCAAATGTAGAAGCCTTTTTGCGGGACATCGCCAGGCACTTGCGCTTTGTAGCGCTTACGCTTGGTGGTGGCCTGGCTGGAACTTGCTTGGAGGGCATCTGCATCGATTAAGACTGCATCCTCAGCATCACCGGTGGATCCCTGACAAACCTGGGAGTCAAGAATGGCCTGGGAGGATGCAGGTGGCCGCGAAGTGAGAGCCTTGGTCCACACCGTGCCGGTCTGGGATTTGGCATCTCCATCAGGCTGCTGCGAGGCCGAGGAAGCATCAGGGTGTCGGTCAGAGGGCCTGTTGGTCTTGACCGTAAGCCTGGTGCGGGCGCTGAAATGTTGCGAGGATGAGCTAGCTGTCCACTTGGAGCGACCAGAAAACCCTGAGAACTCGGAACCACCCCCTACAAGGAACCCCCCGTTGGGATCGGTGTCAATGGATCGGAGGGCTTCGGGGTATTTCGTTGTGTCTTCTTTTGGTGCAAGAAAATCAAAATGTCCCGAGGTGTGATAAATTGCAATGGTGCGATGCGCCTTTGCCTTACGATGGTATGCCGCAACCTGGAAGGAGGGGTCTTCCGGTACAACAACGGCCCTGAGGTCGTAGATCCTGCATAAGGCTCGTAGTTCAAGCTCGCCGGTCCACTTGCCCGGCTGGGCCACCTGATCAAGATACTGGGTCCAAGTGTCAAGCTTTTGATCTTCGGGCCCTTTTTGACCTGCCGCCTTCCACTGCTCCTCATAAAGTTCACTGTGACGTTTAAGATGAGCAACGGCTCTGGCACGGAGTTCATGGGGGTGAACATCAATCTTAGATTTGGAGATCCACAACAAAGCCGCAGCCATGGTATGAAAAAGGCAATCTCCATCGGCCGGCTGTGCTTTGAGTACGGTGCCTTCCGGCACCGGACGGTGCTCTTTGCGCTGCTTCTTGACCGTCGCCGGGTCTGGTGGTTTGCGAGACGTGGTCTGCTCATCACCATTCACATCCATGGGTTCCTCATTGGAGGCCTGCGACACAGGAATGACTTGCGGAGCGAACACATCGGTGCTCTCGACGAAAGGCACGTCACCCCCTTTGAGTTGGCGCCGCTGGCTCGGCTGTTGCCTGGGAGGGGCAATCTTGGCCCAGCAAGTGAAGAACTGTTTTTCCCCATTTTCAGTGATCTCAATGGGGACAGCGACAAGGTCACACTCTGAACCACGGCGGCATGATGCGCGAAAAACGAAGCTTTTCCACTTGCCCCGTTGGAGCTGGCGGAACATCGTGACATCAGCAAAATGCTCTTGGAGGAGCGCCGCAACTTGCTGAAGATCCCACTCCCTTGGGCAATGTTCCAGCATCCACACCCTCTTGACTGCAGAAGTGGCGTCATTGGCACGTCGCCACCCTAAGGAACCCTCACGGCACACGAGGCCTAGCTCGCCTCTAGAGCGCACGGCGCGGGTGAGGTACTCCTGATGTGGCTCGGTCTTATTCAGGCGAGGTATCCATTCAACGTGTTGATTGGCAGTTTGGTCACGAGGCTGCTGCAGAAAAACACCAAGGTCACCTGATCGCGAAAGTAGTTGCGCCACATCGGCCTGAGCGACTCTGATGGCCCCAAAGATTTGGCGCTTGCCACCTTTAAGCTTTTCTTCAGACCAGCCAAAGCAGTCAATGCACAAAATGTGTTGCGCAGCAGTCCACTGTGCAATGTGCTTCTGAGGCTTTGCAAGGAAGTCCTGCCACAGCTTCGGTGTGGTAAAATCCTGGGGCACCTTGCAAAATAAGACTGCAGTCTTTTTAGGCGTCACTGCTTGTGGTTTGGCAGGCAAACCGATGGGTGTTGGGGCCTTGAGCCCGGCCGATGCCGAGTAGAAGACGAAGGCATCTAGGAAGCACAGTCGGAGGTCCGATTGGCCCGGGACCTTCTGCACTTTGAGTTCTTTGGCAAGGTTGTCTGGCTTCTCAAAATCCCGCGCCAAAGCAATGAGCATGATCGCATGTGATTTGGTGGTGCCGGCGAGAATGGTGCGAGCAGTTTGGAAATCCTTGCCCGGGCACAATATAACTCCACGTAGGGTCTCACCATCCTTCAAGCTGGCAAGTTTACGTGCTAAGTTAGAAAACGAGCAAAGAGGATCCGACCAATCCTGTTGGCGCAATTCAAAAGGGTCATCCTTACTGGGTGGGCCCGCCGGCTTTCGCGCAACCTTAGTCCAGCCCTCAGCCTTGTCGGTCGACGAGGCTGGGCTCGGCACCTGTGATTTGCCAGCCCCGGTGGGTCGCGGGTTGGCTGCACTTTGCTTGCTCTTGCCTTTGCCTTTAGCCTTGCCCTTGTCAGCAGGGGGGGCAGGCATGTGGGTGGGAGCACCTGGAGCCTCGGGTGTCGGCACAACAGCTCCAGCACCTTTGCCTTTCTTGCGTGGGGGCTTGGCAGTTGGATTGGCAACCTCAGCGCTTGAGACATTGGGGCCTGAAGGTGAGAAAAGACCCCCAAGCTTCATTCCCTTTAACGCCTCCTGCAAAGCCTGCTGGACAGCTGCCCTGATAAAATTTTGGAGCTGTTCAGTGAATCCCGGTCCAAGCAGGTTGCCCAAGTCAAACTCGGTACCAGGACCTGGATTGGAGGCTTCTCCGACACGGGCAGCGTTTAGGTAATTGTGGCAAAACGTCAGCAACAGCGAGCGGAAGCTTACGCACAGGTGGTCGATGCGGGCGAAACATGTGCCTAGCTGTTCAAAAGCAGGAAAACTCACGGAACCAAAGCAGCCTAAGAGCCTCCGACTGGGGTTCTCAGAAGTGGTTGCACTGACCTGGCCTATGTCTCGGTCCTCGCCATGAAAGGAGACGAGTTCGCCAAGGAGTCCCGCGCATCCTGCAAAGCGATCTGGCCCATCACAAAATTCAAAATAACTGTTGCCACCTTCGGCGCTCCTGGGTCCTAGGGGATGGCAGGATTTTCCTGGGTCTTTCGACCAATCTCGACCTACAACTTCCTTCGGGACTCCAGTGTGCAGCATGGGGTATGCAACATGCGGTGTTATGCAAACATGCGAAGCATGAGGAGGCATCTCGGGGCAAGCAGCATGTTTGGCGCTCCTGGCAGGTCCTGGGACATCGCAGGATTTTCCAGGGTCTTTCGACCAAATTCGACCAATCTCGACCTTCGATGTCGGTCTGAGCTGCAGTGTGCTGCCTGATACGGTCAAGTTCAAGAAGTCGCTCCTGAAAGGGGCTAAGCTTAAACCCTAAGGTAGATCCAGGCGGAGTGGAGCACGCCTCATGGGGAAACTCATTGTCAAAGGCAAGAGCCTCCCCGCATAGTCCCGGGCAGCCGGTTGCTGACCTGACAAGAGGGGGCAGAGGCCTAAACCCTAGGGAAAGCCCGAAGGAGGGATAGCCCGGCACACAAGAATTGTTGGCATTCGGATCACCTAAACCCGAAAATTCCCCATCCCTGGCCACTGCTGCAACACTTGCAGACCCATCCTTATGTGGAAATGCATTTCCTCCTAGACTTGGGTCTGCAGATGGTGTCGAAAAGGCTACACAAGGATCAAAGCGACAGTCGCCCTGTCGGGCAGGCATGTTTGGGGCGCTCCTAGCCGGTTCTCGGACATCGCAGGATGTTCTCGGGTCTTTCGACCAAGCTTGACCTTCGATGACCTTGAGAACCTCAGTGTGCAGCCAAGTCGGGTGATCAAAGCTCGTGAGAGAACATGGTGTTTGGCATAAGTCGGTCTGATTAAAGTGCGTGCCGGCAGCATCACAAGAATCAAACCCACCTAGGGGGGTGGAGGGCCTAGACCCGAAAGGGGCAACCTGGGGCGAGGCATCCCAAGACGCGTACTCGCCGAGGAGGCCCATGGCATGGCAGGCAACCCTAGAACCCGCTAGGGGGGGGCAGAGCCTAAACCCTAGGGGGGAACCCGGGGAAAAGGGACACTGCACACATCCGGCTGGGTCACACTGGCAGCCACACTGATCAGCAGAGTCAGCAAGGCCTTTCACGTCACCACATCTTCCAAGACGGTTTAAAGTAGTACGTCCATCAGCGTCGCCATCAATCATGCTGTTGGGGTTGTAGAACTGGCCGCCGTCGAGCCGCCCATGGCAACAGCAGTGCGATGCGGGGGCCCCGGGGGGCCCAGGAGGGCCGGTTTTGGGCTGGGATTCTTGGGTTCCCTTCCCACTTTTTGTTGGGCTCTCGGCCTCTTGTATGCCACTGGCTTTTGATGTCTTTCTTGACTCACACACATTCTTTTGGGGTTCTTGGGTCCCGCCCTTTATTTTTAGGGGACTTCAAGAAGCTACCTGCGAAGGCATCGTCCTGAATCGGCGCGACATTGGTGGAGCACTGGCCGCCACTGGCTGCAGGGCATGCCTCACCATGAAGAACGAAATCCTCGAGGCTTTCGGTAATGGCACCAGAATTGGCTTGTGTAGCATAATACCAGAACTCAGCATCCAGAGAGGCCTCGAAAAGATTCGGGGCCGAGCTTCCATCACTCAAAATTACAGCAGGCTGTGCGCTGCTCTCGCTACCTCCACCAGTTGATTCCGCCAGAGGGAAATTCTCCGGCAAACCAAAATGCATGAGCACGGTCGGCAAAGAATGAAAATCATGCTCTGAGGTTTCACAGAAAATATCACTTGTGCACTCAGCTCGCTGAGGGTTCGCATGAAGAAAAGCAGTGTTGATTTCGTCGGCTGTCGGGCCACACACTGCCTGCACTACGTCGTCGATGCACATGTCGTCGCTTTGATCGTCGTCTCCTGTGGGACGGCCAAGGCCTTCCCGCTTCAGCTCATTGTAATCTTCTGGATCCTGTGCCCACGTTGACAAAATGCCAAAGGAGCCCTCGCAGAACCAAAGCATGCTAGGCATCACACCCCTAGCCAGCATGCACCGAAGATCACTTTCCGCCTTGCGCAGGCGTCGCTCTCTGTATTTCACGATGAAGTCCGCCAACCTGTGAATGGCTCGCATGTCCCCATTTCCACCTGAGAGGTGGCCCCTGACATGTTTGGCATTCACTTTGGAGACTTCAAAGGGCACGAGAGGTAGGCTCGGGCCGCTGCAGCAGTCGAGGTGGGCCGCCATGGCCCGAAGCTTCTTTCTGATATGATATTCGTAGGTGGACATGCCACCTGAAGAGGGAGCCATGGCTGGATCCCTCCCGGCCGCCAGCAATCTTAGCCGCCACTACCCTGGCGTTGCCCGCTTTGGAGCGCTTGGAGCTACTTGCTGAAGCCAAAGCTCTGTGATGCGAACGTTTGCAAGATCTGAAAGGGTCTGTAATTTTTGGTGCCGCACTGACAGCAGCGTCGAATGGAGCGGGATGGCAGTACCTGGCGGGGTGGATTTAAATTTAAGGTCTTCTGTAAGATGGTGCCGTAGTTGGTGCCACACTTCTGGTGATATCGAATAATTCGTTGCTGCCGGGCTGAACAAATCGTGATAGAAGGTATGCAGCAGTGCTTTCATCGAAGGGAAAAGGTGGCAAGCCCAAAGTGCCAGGCCAACAAACCGTTCAAGATCCTTTTTGGAAATTTTTGGCTTGCGCTGAAGATCCTGAACCATCCCTAATAATTTGAGGCGTTTTTGCTCCTGCAACAAGACGACTCCCGCGGTATAATCAAAGTCCCAACCTATCCATTGAACCCGACTATGCAGTTGGAGTTTCCGCCAGGATAAGGGAAGGCCAATCACCTGAAAGAAAAGGCATATCATGGCTCCTGTCATGGGCATGATCGCCGCCAGTTGCGAGAACAAATAATCATCCACAAACAAGTGACCCGTGTGGCTAATGAAGATGAGCACATGTAAAATGCGAAGGATACATGATCCCAATCTGCCCCACCAGTGCTGAGCGAAGACTGCACCGAACGGTGCCACGCGATAGAAATAAAGATCATCATCCCAAGAGAATCCAAGCAACCCATGTTCGGCAGGTGTTACAAAGACCCTTTTATGGGCGGATTTCACGTCCAACGATATGGCCGATTGCCGAGCGTTGCACTCGCGAAGTGGGTAGCTGTTGATCACGTCCCTTGCAGATGGCATGTGCTGGCTTTCTGGGACGTCACGTCCCACAAACCGAATTGTCAAGCACTAGTCTTTCCGCACGCCCTGGAGCACGTACTACAGAAAGCTTCCCTATTGCGAGAGCAGGCCATTTTGCTTTAGCTTCGGCAAGAGATCCCTCAAACTTATAGCAGAACCCTTGATTGATTTCTTCTTCAAGGAGCGCTTGCGTGATTGAGGGCTCGACCGATGCTGAACGCCAGTTCTGCATGTGGATCGTTAAGGGAGCATCTTCGACGTTGGTTTTTTGATTTGGCCAAAAGCAGTGGGAAGGCGGAATATCGTTGTTGTAGCCTGTAGGCACACCACGTTGCAAACATGGGAACAAACTGATATCCGGGTCACCGCAGATGCCTGCAAGTTTCTCAAGAACATGCAAGGCCAGGGGTTGGTGTTCCCGAATCCGCCAAATTTGATTATCCTCGTGCAACCCCAAGCTTGCAAGAAATCCCTGCCTAACCTCTGAAACCTCGGACTGTGTGAATAATGGTTCGGGACTGGGCCATGCTGCCTTTGCAAGAAGACGCTTGTCACCTTGCATGCGGGCGACACAGCTCAACAGGTAGGTACGAAGCGGTTTCAGCTTATCGGAGCACAAAGGGCTGCTCCAGTCGCCACAAGAGTGACGCCCTGCCCCGTCATGGAGAACCCAAGGTTCTGCCTGGATCTTTTTGACTGGAATCAAAGCCGAGGCTGAAGCAATTGTGTGATCTTCCGAAGGGCCCGAGAGCAGGGGTCTAATGTGTAAAGCGAAGGTTTCTGCCAGTGGTTCTGGATATTTGGCTGTATCTCTGCTCCGAAATGTGCCTGACTCGGAGCGGCCTTGCATAACTGGATGAGCACCTCGCCCATGCGAGCACGTTTGGCCCATGAGACCGAGTGTCTTGAAGCTGCTGGCAAACAACCATGTCTTTTGCCAGTTTGCCCCAAAAGCACATGCTGCACAAAGGACAAGCACGACCGAACCTGCATGGAGCCAGCTTTGCGTACATGGCTCCTCCCATGACATGGCCCCTGGGGGTTGTTCCACATGCGAGTGACCTCCTGCCGCATGCACGACTTTTGCGCACTGACACGCTCGGGATAGCACCTCATGGCTTTCCTGAACACGAGACTGGGCTTCTGCAGGGTTGCCAGGAATTCCATCAAGAAATTCAGGTGTCCGGATGGCATATGGTTTATCACCCCTAAGTTTCAAGCGGCTGTACTCAGAACAGCAGGGTGAGGAGGCGCAATAACCCACTATGCCCGAACCACAGATAAACAAGAGTTGCTCGAAGAAGTCGTTGTTCAGAATATCCATAGTGGGGTCCAAAAGAATGTCAATGGACAGCACTGGCAAGCTGAGTGCAGCGACTGCTGACGATAGCGGCTTGTCTAGACCTGAACAAATATCCAAGAAAATCCTTGAACCTGGTTCCTGGGGAATGGGAACGGACGTAGCCCGAGGCATTTGCTTAGGGGGGTCCGGGACTACCTTTAACCTATGGTTGGTAAATCCGAAAGGCGTGGCTTTGCCCCAGTTGATTGGGGAACCTGCGATTGGAGATGGACGCTGCTCGGTGCCTGATGAAGACGTGACTGCTGCTGGAGACGCCTGCTTAACAGGAGTTTTGGCTTGCTCAGCTTCCGGAGAGGCCAAGCTCGACTGCGTGATAGTTGGGAAACCCAAGTCTGGGAGCCCTGAATGAGAAACTGAGGGAAGCGAAAAGCAAGTGAGAACCCATCTATCCCCCAACCATGGCTCTGTGCAGTGCCACAGATTACATGGGAATTTTTTAGGGGCATGCCGCGTGCAGGTGTAGGACCCAAGGAGGGTTTTACCCAGAGCAGGAATGAATTTTTCGACTGAACCCGAGGGATCCTCTATCCAGAGGCGCCCGCCTGAAAAGGTTCCGACGCTCACTGACAGATTGGAAGAATGCTTCAAGTTGGCTGAATCCCTGTGTGGGGTTGTCAAGACATTTCTGCTAACGCATAAGGAGTTCCATGTTTCCCCTGGAAAACACTGCTGAAGGAATTGATTTAGTTCGATACAAAGTTCCGGCAAGGCTGTTGTGACACTGGTTAAGGTGTTCCTGTGGCTAATCTGAACTCCGAAGTTCCAATAACCTGAATCGGAGTGAGCCGTTGAGGCTGCCGCACGGTCTGGGGCAGCACGTGCTGGCCATGTTGCTGCCATCAATGCCGCTGCACAAGACTCAAAATCATGAATGCACGATGCGCCCGATGATGCAACGAAAACTTCGCCCGGCTGCACGCCGGATCCCAATGCCTCCGAACCTGCGGGCCTTGATCCCAACACCGCAAGGGTGCTGTGGGGAACTCCCAGCATGGGAGGAACAGACGATCCCACACGTGGGATTCCTTGCGCAAAGGTGGAATCCGAAAAACCTCGAGCCTGCGGACCTGGAACGTATGCCGTGCCGCTTGCCTGAGGACCTGACTGCTGCACTCGAAGTCTTTTTGACTGCTGAGAATGCAAATTTAGTGAATCGGGATTGTGCTGCAAAAGCGCTGGGGCTTGGTCTGAAGAATTATGTGGTGAAACCGGAAGGGGGTGAGGATCCGAAGAAACCACCCCTGGCATGCTTATGGGATTGGGGCTCCGGGCTAAGTCAGTGTGGAGTGCTCTCGTGCTGCAGCGCGGTATGCGTCTTGCTTCCACAAGCTTGCCCATTGGGTTTCGGGAAGGCACAGGCGTGTATGAATGGACACGCGTTTCCACGATTGCAACGACTCAGTTGCCAATTCACACACAGTGGTTTGGACTCGGACCCCACCATAATGGACTTCACAAAGTTGATATTGGAGCCGCCTTTAGCCTCTTTGGACTTGCCTTTGTCCTTTCCCTTGCCTTTCATAGCCGCTTGGGATGCGTAACCCTTGGCATAGGATTCCACGAGCATCTTCCCTAGACCCTTGTTGGTTTTGCCTTTCCCGTCCCAGCCTTTGGGAATGGGAGGAGGACGCGCTCGAGCTTGAAGAAGACTGGGCATCTCGCCCCTGACCTCTGTAAATTCATAGAGTGCATCATCCATAGTCCAGCCTTTGTCGGTGACCAAGGTGATCATGCCCTGCCACAAGCGGCAATCAGCCTGTTGTGCTTCAAGTACTGATGGTGGCCGTAAGCCCGATGATGCGTCGAATTTTTGACTCAGCAGTGAAATGAACTTTGTCGTATAGCCCTTCAACCTGGCGAGATGGGCCGTGCCAACCATTGCCAAGGATACGTCATGAACATTCATAAGCTTCTGAATAGCATTCACCCCCATAGAGTGATCCTGGATTTCAAGTGCAGGAGGTTCGTCAAGCAACATACCAGAGAGCCCGATGGCCTCAAGCCGTGATTGCTTGTTAGGGCGAGACATCAGAATCTCTGATGCTCGCTCTTCCGTCATCCTGAACTTCCAGGGGATCCAGCGCCAATCCTTCTTGTTCTGCTGGTGGGATGCGAGGCTTAGCAACCTTGTTGACGGCTGGGTGGAATAGTTGAGGATCTCGGACGGGTAGTTCACCAGATACTTACGTTTCATCTCGGAAATCGAAGAGGATGATATCTTTGGGGCAAAAGATTCCACCCATGAGCCTTCACGAGGTTCTGTTGCGGCAGGGGTTGGAGATTCTGCTGAGCCGGAGGCCCCAGATTCCTGCAAAGTACTCCAGACAGAACGAATTGTCGCTTTCTGAAGAGCTGTCAGCACCTTTTCCGGGAAAATTTCGCCCAATACAGAGTCTAATTCTTCCAGTTTACTGACAGCATGCTTGAAAGTAGATGACTTCCAACCGCTTGCAACAGCGAGATCGGCCAGCTCGGAAGAGAGGCCTTCTGATTTCAGAAGCTCCGCCAGTTCCATGGCAGGTACTCGTTTGTACTAGTGGGAATCCTAATGACTATGGCATATGAGCGCAACAAAAAGGAGTTACCAGATAACCCTAAGAGAATGGTACACGCTATCACATAAGGGACATTTGAGCAGCTGTCCTGAGGCCACCCAGAAACTTGTAGTGTGCATGCGCCTGACAATTGTGGCCTAGCAGCAGCAGTGTGCATGATGGCTGAAATGCGCAACCGGCCGACTGCAGTAGCTCGTGACCGCTTTTTTCCTGATATTCACAAATCTGAGATCCCACAGCGACCAAGGACTATGCAACATGCGCGGCGTTTGCACAAGGTGATTGCTGGAGAATACTGCTCGCACCAAGTGATATTATCTGCTTCCAAATAAACGCCACAAACTGGTCGCAGCTTTTGACCTCGAAAGGTGATCCCAAAAGGCCCTGAGGTAGGCACCATCGCATGATGAACACCTGTGCTGGATGCGAGCACAAACTCCTCTGCATCTCCTAAGTCGGGGAGATTGGGCGATTCGTCGCCGCTGCTGTCCAGTGATTCCTCATCTGATGACTGAACATCCCAAAGTGGGGCTGGGACGACTGGCTTGGGTATCTCTGATGTTTTCTCGAACTCAGGCAGATGTAATCCATCCTGCATAACAAACTGAGGGAAATGTTCGAACGGAGTGGAATCTGCAACCTTGCTGAATGATTCGATCTGCACTGGTGGCTCCTCCAGAGGGTGCTGAGAGCCACGATGAAGCGGGGTCATGAACCGAGCGCCACCGGTTATGGCGTACCGAAGTTTCTGTTGGCCCCTCAGAGCTGGAATAATGTCCTCACGCGAGTACAGCTGTGACGAGCTGAGCCTGTGATGGCCCTGGCATTGTTTCTCGATTTGCTGGACTTCAGGACGCTGACCCATCCAAGATAAGAGGGTGGTTTTCATGGAGTGCACTGTATAATTAAGTTGGACTTCATGGGGGACGGGTACCTTCTTTCAGAAACCTGATGTTTTACAAAAAGGTTGAGTGATATCAAATATCACGGACTTCAATCATATAAGACAGAATCCTTCAAATAATATTGGAATATATTTCAATACCAAGAGTATAAAGTATCAGATCCTCACAATATATAAAAAAAGGGAGGATCCCAGGAGTTGTCGCGCCACACTCTTTTTATTCGCACGGTGATCTGGGGTGAATTCTAATTCGGGAGCCCCCACAGCTCCGGCCAAACCGATGTTCGAGCATCACGGGTTTGGCAAGCTGAGATTTTTCAAGATCAAGAGGGGTAGCGTCCCGAATGCCCCCCCGTCCTCATTGGGTGGGAGGGTGGGAAAAGAAAATTTCTTGCCTCTCACTTTGAGCAGACTCGCGGGTAGGATAGAGATCTCCGATCTGCCACGTCAAAGAAATGAGGTTCATGCAAGAAATGTTTTCCAAAAACCTCCGATGTAAAACACGGCAGCTTCACTGCCTGTCAAGTTTCCAAAAGAAAGAAAAGTCTGCAAGCAGAAAATGTTCTTCTTTCAGAAACCTGATGTTTTACAAAAAGGTTGAGTGATATCAAATATCACGGACTTCAATCATATAAGACAGAATCCTTCAAATAATATTGGAATATATTTCAATACCAAGAGTATAAAGTATCAGATCCTCACAATATATAAAAAAAGGGAGGATCCCAGGAGTTGTCGCGCCACACTCTTTTTATTCGCACGGTGATCTGGGGTGAATTCTAATTCGGGAGCCCCCACAGCTCCGGCCAAACCGATGTTCGAGCATCACGGGTTTGGCAAGCTGAGATTTTTCAAGATCAAGAGGGGTAGCGTCCCGAATGCCCCTGACATCACGCGAACCCCTGATGAAGAAATCTCTGGTTAGAACTCTCATCATGGATGAAAGCTTCTACAACCTTGGCGCCTACCAAGCTGAGTATGCTTTGCCCATCACCTCGTGAGGGAGGGTCTGCCACGTTTGAAAAGGATGGCACTCTCTCGTACCATGCAACGCAAGGAGCCTCAGCCTCAATCACTGCAAGATAGTGGGCTAAGCGATACATGGATTCGCTCTTGCTCAAACCTTTGATTGCTGATGTGCGTGCAGCTTCGTTGTCCAGCCAGAAGATGACTCTTCGGTTGCACAGGCTGTTTTGGAGCATACGACGCAAAGTGACTAAGGCGTAGAGTTCGATTTCGCATATAAGCTGCGATCCCACATCCAGCTTCCATCGCTCCAAAAGCTTAGTGGGCACACAACCAGCAAAAACCCTAGCGCTATCGTCTAGCGTGTCTAGAACAACCGCACCTATTCCAGCCCAAGGGTCTTCCCAAGCACCGTCCGTCCAGACATGGATGGGCGGTCGCGGGTCAAAGATGCGAAGGATTCTCGGTGGCGTGGTGCTCAAGACAGCCTGGGTGGTTTTGCAGAAGCGCTGTATTTCGGCAGCAGTCGGGCGTTTCCCACGAACCAAGGATAGCAGGAAGTGGCATGCCGGCTTTAGGGATCGGCCCGCAAAGAATCCAGAGGCGTAGTTTAAAAGTCCCAGGAGCACCTGTGCCTCATGCCTGCCAAGGGTACCTCGGTCAAAGATGTTACCGAGCATTTCGGCAATGCGCTTGACACGGCCTTCTTTGTTGGCTAGTACCGCAACACCCTCGTGGAGGCGGCTGACGTCCAGCTGCATTCCGAGTACCGTGAAGGTTTCTTCATACGGTTGACCCTTTATCCCGGTCTGGGCGAAGCGCCACCCCAAGAGTTCCAAGAATTCCGAAGTCAAACCGTCAAGTTCCTGGGCACCCTCTCTCAAAGCGAAGAGAGGGTAATCGTCGAAGTAGTTTGCTGAGGGGATCTTCAGCACTTTGCACAGCAAGAAATGCAGGCTTCGGGCCACCCTCACGAATCCATACACCGACGAAGTCAAGCCAAACATCAATGCGTTTGCAACAAAGAATTGTGGTTCCCCCTTCTCATTGGGATGGCAGATTACGGCAATGTCACGGTGCAGCGGTAGTACCGCTAATTGCTTGTACGCTTTCGAAAGGTCAAGGGTCCGCCCTAGCCATTGCCTAGCCGGGACACCCAGGCGGTCTGAGCGTTCCTTTTCAGCCCGGGCAATCAGCAGAGCTAGGCCTGAAACAAAGTCGGCTCCTTGAAGCTCCAGCTTGATCAGGGAAGTGAAAGCTTCGTTGACCTGGGAAGCGTGCCCATCATCTATGGGTCGGACCTTCTTTTCAAGGCCTTGCTCAAGAACAAATCTAGGAATTACGCCCCAATCCGAATGGCCGAAGATCTGAGTGACCTGTGCTTCAGTGTAGGGCCCCTCGATGAAATGTTCAGCAACCTCGGAGTTAGAGGCCTCCTGAAGAAGAGAAGTTTCCTCAGGGGTCGCACGGTTCGGTCTCGACAAGGCTGCACGGCGTCGCAAGGAGGCAGTAGCACGGAGTTCTGATTCAGTCATGGAAGCCATAGCCACCTTTGTCTTCAAGCACTCTGGTTTTTCCGAAGTCCCTACGAGAGGCACCCCCTTTTTCATCAGATCCACTACCCCCATGTCGTCAAAACCATGCTTCCTCAAAAGAGACTCCCACAGACAAATCCTTTTGCCTTTGACCACCTTCTCGAACCACGGCGGGAAGGGTGCATGAAGTTTCCGCTCGTCTTCTTCAAGGGTCTTGGCGAGGAGCTTAACTTTAAGGAGTTCTAGCTTCCTAAGCTGGTTGGCCTTGGCAGAATCATGGGTCATGCAAAAGTCGACCGCTTCCAACACTTCCGGGCCAGCAGCAATCGCTTTGTCCACCGGGTGTTGCAAAGTGTGGGCTTTGGAGACATGTTGACTCATGTCAAGCCAATGACCTACTTTAACAGGTCTAGAGCCCGCTGGATCCGAAGTTAGACCCCCACCACTGTCCCCTGCAGCGTGGGTTAGGAGGATCTTGCAAGATTTGTCAGGTTTAAATTCAGGGGTTTCCCAAGTGACCTTGTGAAACTCCGGAATAAGTGGCGCATGGCGATGGCTTTGCTTGGCGGCCGCGGCCAGAGCTGCAGCGTGGAAGTCAGTTGCTGGTGAAAGAGTCCGGCTGGACTCAGAGGCGCAGCGAGCAACACAATCGGCCATGCGGGTGCACAGCAAAGGCGGATAGCACGCACTGAGGCGGGACGACGACCACCAGGATGCATGCTCATGATCCTGGCTACAGTTCGCTGCCAAAGGAGAAAACAAGCCTTTGGAGGCCAAAAGTTTGCATTGCTTGGGGCGATCGCCCCCATGCGCGCACATGGCAAAGGTGACTTGCTCAAGCTTGCTGGGTGGCCACCTGATGTCAGCCTGAGATGCGAAGCGCTGCAAAATGTGCCACAGCAAAGAATTTGCCGGGTTTTCGACACTTACCGAAATGTTTGCTTCAAGACAGAAGCAAACGACATCGAAACAGAAGCGAAAAAGGGCATTTTCCTTCCTAAGCTTTATGCTTTCGGCAGAGGACCACCGGATGGTGGGCACACCTAAGCAGTGTTCCGACGTTCGGAGCTTGGTAAGTTGGGGGCCCTGGAGTCTACGACCGGGCTTTGAAGCTTGGCGCTGTGAGGCTGATGCAGAACCTGCAGGCACACCCAGGTGAACGTGAAAAGGCTTGCACTGTTTCAGCATGGACATGAAGACTTCACGGCCTGCTTCCGTGGAGAAGTCCAGTCCAGATTGGCCGTGGGGACCATTGCCCCAGCAAGCTTAGCGTCAAAGGCGAGGACTTTGAATCCCTTCCGAAGGCAAGCTCGAGCGAAACCCCCGGTGCCTGAAAAGATTTCGAAGATCCACGGCTCATCAGGTCGTGGGGGCTGTGTTTGCTCGGCGATCTGTAGCGGGAAACCCAAGGAGGTCGGGGGCCTAAACCCTAAGGACAAGAGGGAATGTGCCGCTTCAAGGGTGAGCTTCGACAGATCCGAGACGCAAAATGCCACAGCAATCAGCCTGTGGCCTTGCCATGGTTCAGTGCAGTGGCTTCGGGAGTAAGCCTCAAAGGTGATGGGACCAGCGGACACATCAAGCAGCTCGCCAGGAGTCGGTTTGCCGTTGATAGGACGGAGCTCCGAACCCTGTTCGCACTGGGCCCAGATGTGGCCTCCAGTGAACGATCCGATCGGAATGACACCTGTGGGGGACTTATGATTCTTGGAATCAACATGCATGGACGTACTGGAATTGCAAAACAGGAAAACTGTAGTAAAGAAAAGGTCTGGGAGCTGAGCTCGGACAAAAGCTGTGATGGCTCTGGTCGTTTGTGGACAGCTCTTACACTCTCCACGCAGACCCTGAAGCCCTCCCTGAGAAAAAGCCCCAACTCCAAAATTCGGTTGCTGAGTTCTGGCGTCGGGGCGTAGAAATCCATCCGCAACGAGATGTTCATGCAACTTTTGCAGATCAAGGCGGGGTGGTGGCGCATCGACTGAATTAAGTTTCTTTGCGAAACACTCCGAGCTCGGAGCTCGGCTTGCACGTTGGGCCAAGGGGACTGCCTCAGGAGCTGGCCCATCCCCTGATTGGCCATCTCACTGCATGCCATGCGTGCACTCACTGTACGGGTGATTCTTATTGCATCCTACTTTCCAGCACTGGTGATATCCTTTCGGGCACCTGCCTTTAACCACCTTGGCCTTACAAGTGCCCAAATTGAACCCAAAACAATTTGGCCGGTTCTGCGAGTCTCTGGCGGAACAACCTTCAGGTATTTCAACCCTAGGTGCACGACCCTTGCCCCCGCCTTTATTGCCTTTATCGCCTTTGCCTTTGACTTTCTTGGGCGGTGCATCATCATCGCCATCCTGGGGCCTCTTGGTCGGATGGGCCGGTGGAGGCGGTGAGAGCAAGGGTGACAAGAACTGAGTGATGTCATGCGACACCGACAGACGCTTCAGCTCAGAATCCAATGGCTTAGCAGCACCTACCGGTTTCTGAAGCTTGCCCTCAAGGTTATTGGCTGCACGGATGAAGAGCTCCTTATCGGCTGCTACGATCTGCGACAAGGAGACCTTGGTGTACCCCGTGGGAACCTGACGCTGGGTCAACTCAAAGATGGAGTTAACCCACTCCTCCATGACCTCAAAGGTGCACAGGTTGCCCAAGTCTAGGGCTAGCGATCGGCGAAAGAAAGCCTGCCGAAGCGCATAGGCACCATTCGTGTCGCACACCGGATCGGGGGCCTTGGTCCCGAGCTTAAGGTTGCCCTCCGGGTCAATTTGGATCGATGAATCCTTCTTGGCCAAGCTAAGCTCCTGGGAACGAGAGGTCCACCTGTTCATGGGCAGGTAGCGCAAAGAATTGTTTTCCAACATGTCGGTGACCTGGTCGATGCTCGCATGGGATGGCTGATTTGATACAGTGAAGACAACACCTTTTAAGCGAGCTTGCTGGGCTTCTTGTCTGGCCAGCCGCTCGGCCGTAGGAAGTTTCTTGATGGTGTTTTCCGGCTGGCCTTCAACTCGGGTCCTCAAGTCCGCGATGTTGAGTGACTGGCTCTCAAAGAGGAGTCGCCGGATCACAGAAACTTGAAACGCAGAGGGCCTCGGGTCCACGACCGTGGCCAACCACTCATCGATGGCCTCGTCTGTCAGGGCCTGAGGAGAGCTCGCAGCAGCAAAGGCAATTTTCCCGAAGGTGTCGTAGCCTTTTTCTTTGAGCTTCCCATACAACTCCGGTGTCATGCCGACGCGAAGACAACTTTCCTGAAACGCTGCTTCGGAGTCCAAGGTGGCTGACGTCATGGCTGCAAATGAACGCGTCAAACACCCGATCTGTGATCTTTGACCAAACACGTGACGGATGATGTTTTGTTGCATTCATCACTGGCCGTCTGCTGTGAGCCACGGCCGCAATATGGGCAGCTCAATCTTCCACCCGTGCCACGAGCCAACCCTGGCCGGCACAAAGTGATACGGTCTTCAACCATCAAGGCCAGCCCCGGGTGTCGCGTGACACCGGCTGACATTTGCATGTGGTGACTCGGACTTACAGTCATCACCGCGTTACTCAATCCCAGCGCTTCTCTCTCAAGCTAACATATGTCAAAACGGAAAGCTCCGTCGTCAGATATGTCACGCGGGCCTCGGGTGAGAAACTCACCGGCCCGGAACCCAAAAGGGGTTTGTGTGCCCAACCTTGCGTATCAGCCCTAAGCCATCAGCCCGACTGGATTACATGTACGCGGCCACGGGCACGAATGCCGGCCGATCAGCATGGACTGTTTATGGACTTAAGAGGCGCAGACAGATCTCGGCATCACCAGGTGGATTGCAAACATACGTTCCCCACGGCTTTTATCCGCGGCGTCCGGACCTGGTCAAAACTCCGATGCTCGACGACACTGAATACAAGGCTCAGGTTCCTCTTCGTCTTCAGTGGTGAAGACTCTGTACCTTGAGGTGACCGGCCTCCCGCAAAAGAAGCTTGAAGCATCCCTAAGTTTGTGTACGATGTTTGACAGGGAATGGATCATCAGCTGGTCGGCGGTGCACTCCGTAAAGGGAAGCCTAGACCCGGTAGCCTCCGCTGGGCGCCCGAAGAATTCCGCCTCGGACTCAGCGGACCTCGAAGCCAAGGACTCCAGCTCGTCGGGTTCCTCGTTCGGTGGTGCCGGAGCGTCTGGCTCCGGGCGGCTGAAATGTCTCGACGCTACAGCTGCAACCCTGTCAGAAGTCGACATGTCGGGATCGAAGTCCCCAGCCCGGATGCTCTCGAAAAGTGCAAGGAGTTTCCCAGCGAGGGAGATGTAGTACTGGCGGGAATAGATGAGATTAGATGAACCACCACGTTTGAAGTGGTGCCCGAGCAGCAACTTCTCCTTGGCACTGAAATGGACTGTGGAGCTCCATCCCACCCATGAAAGTAAGGTAGCCTTCAGACTATGTGTACCAATCGATTCGTCAGGAGAGGCCCCCATGCCAATGGTAAGAAGGAACTCCTCAAGGAGGTCCGATCCCTCCTCCGAACTCATAGGCACCGTGGCCCAGCAACCGGCACGCTGAGACCAGGACGGAAGGCACCCCGCTGAGAAGTCAAGGCCTTCAGCAGCACGAGCCTGTAGCCACAACTCCGCCCAAGGTTGGCCGCTTGCCCCTCCAGCCACGCATACGTAGGGCAGAAACTTCGTTTGGGCGTCAGCCGTCAAAGAAGTCTTAGAGCCTAAGCCTGAAGCAATAAGAAGTTGCCCACGGCCTTCACCTATCAGCTCGAGTTTCTTGACTTTTTGAGCATCCGCCCACCGGCAACATGAATGCACGCAGAAGAGCATGAGGCCGAGCACGCATTGCAGCCAAGTTGAAGTCTTGGTCATAAGCTCCTCCAAGGCTTTAACCCTCGCATACGACAAGGGGTCTCGCTGCTTGAGCGGCTCCTTGTTAAGTCGCATGTCTCTGGCAATGCCCCGCACCCGTGATGATAGAATGACATCCAAGGACATGAAGTTGAAAACAGCCACCCCGTGCAGAAACCCCAGCGCTTCCACAAAGTGTGAGGCAGTCGAGGCCTTGGCATCCGAGCTGCGAAGCTTGTTGAAAATCTCGTAGGCCTGGGGCTCGGTCAGGCGCCAGGGCGACTCGAAGCCTAGGTCATAAGCCATGATAGCCAAAGATTGCAGCGAGAGAGCTCGTTTCTGAATTGTTGTGGAGGCCTTGGCCCTAAAGGCATCCGCCAGACTAGCTGCAATCACCTCGTCAGGCTCCAGACCCAATCCTTGTTTCAGCAGGCTTGCCCCAAGGCGAGTCGCTTCCGGGTCTAGCAGTATCAAGACCTTGAAACGCTTCAAGGCCCCATCTCGAATGTCATCGTCACTTTTGGTCAATCGAACACGCGTCAGGCGACGCACCACAGTCCATGGAATTTCACTTGCTGCTTCCGGTGCAGGCTCCGATGAAGACGCTGCTCCCATAAAGACTTCCCTCACTCCCACTGCAGGCACAAAATTGAAAATGTCATCGTAGGACTTCTGAAGAAATGTCTTGGGCTGGCTCCAAGGCAGCGAGGGCAGGTCGAGTCGTCTCTTCTTGCAGAAGGCCACCGTGGCGGCCTGTCTCGCATCATCATCAGCAGCAGCACCACACAACCAAGAAGCCGTCTCCCCCCCCTGAACAATGTCAGGAGGAAGGGCTCCACGAAGTCCCATCGGAGGATCTGTCTCTCCTACCTGCGAGTACCATTCCCTTTCCTCAGCAAGGGAGGGTTCGTAAGCTAAATCAGAAGGTTCCCTATCCAACGAAGGATGGGTGGCGAGACTCCCAAGATCAAACTCTGAAAAACCCCTCTCCTCAGAGAATCTGAACTCCCGAGGGCTGTTGCCCTCCTGTTCCCTCGCATGTAGCAGGTTCCAAGGGGAGCCCGAGCAGCCCTGATCGAGGTCCTGGTCTTCGTCACTAATCTCAACGGATTGGCTAGGCAGATCCCCAACCGACCCCCTGAAGTCCCGAAGTCCCCTAACACCCCCTGGCAGAGACTCGGGACTGGCTGAAGGCAGGTCCCCCAGCGACAAAGGAGGCTCAGGTGGGAAAGGTGCCGGCTCAACCGGAGTGGAGACCTGCTGCAAAAGTTGCCCTGTCACAGGGCAAGTCACTGGCACCTGCTGAGGCGCCGGAAGCGTCCCGTCCATCTAGCACCCCCAACGGGGGGGCACTGTGCACGCAGCTAAAGCCTTGAGATTAGCACCTGGAGGCTTCTAGCTTGCACAATACGGGACTCTAGAGGCCTGAAAAGAAAATTTCTTGCCTCTCACTTTGAGCAGACTCGCGGGTAGGATAGAGATCTCCGATCTGCCATGTCAAAGAAATGAGGTTCATGCAAGAAATGTTTTCCAAAAACCTCCGATGTAAAACACGGCAGCTTCACTGCCTGTCAAGTTTCCAAAAGAAAGAAAAGTCTGCAAGCAGAAAATGTTCTTATGTTTTTTCCAAGGAAGAGTGATAGCATAACGAAGGTGCCGAAGTGCAGCAGCGTACCCCATAGCCTGCAAGGGGTACACAGGATCCCCTGATGCCCCAATCGAGAGCAAGAGGCTCGAAGGCAACGGATGATCCGGGTGAAGGCTGCTGTGCATGCATGCTACTTTGTCCAATGTCCGAAGAAACCGATGCACCCATGTAAAAGATCCGTAACTGAGCAAACCCTGGCAAATCACCCCAAACGGTTGTCCTTGTGATGTGGTCTTAGTTTGGTAGCATGAGCCCCTCAATGTGGAGCCGTCATAGGACAATGATCGCCAGTGGACTCTTTGTCCGTCCATAAACCGAAGAGAACCCCAAATAAGGATCAAGAATCCCCCAAGGATAAGGACTTCTGAGTCCGTGGCTTCTTGCATCAGCAAGCGTCGCTCAAAATGCATAACGACATAAAGAGACAAGGGCACAGCTTCCTTGCGTTCACGGGGAATCTTGGATTTCAGAAAGCTGGCAATCAAGGGTGAATACGCAACTTCATAGCATGCTACTTCGAAAGTACGCTTAACCCACCTGATAGCCTTGATGGCAGTCGCTGAATGAGTTCCCGATTCCGGGTCACTGCTACGCGCCAGGCTCAAAACGACAAGAGCATCTGCAAGCTGAACCGAGGTCAAAGATTCCAAGGAAAAACCCAAATCAAGAATGGTTTCTGCAAGCGATTTGAAGGCCGAGCTGTAGCGAATCACGGTGGCTGCTACAAACATCTGAAGAATGCGACCCACGTGGTCCTGACTACTCTCTTGCAAGGATGCACCCAGAGCGCTCAAGCTGCCAAGAATGGAAAACAATGCCATAAAGGCTGCACGCGCAACTTTGCTGCGAGAAGCGTTCTCACTGATTTTTGGGGTTTTTGATCGTTCCGAAGGCATTACAGGGGGCTTAAGCTTAGAGGAACCCGGCAGGGCAGGGCCTAAACCCGAACAGGATGCATCCGAAATCGCCGAATCTCCGAAGCTTGTACGCCGCACCGATGGTGCAGGCAACGGGTCCCCGGCCGGGAACACCTCGAAGGAAACGCACGATGAAGGCTCAGGTGCCACGTCCAAACCTTTCGCGGGAAGGGCAGGAGCGGGCCTACTAGGTCTAGGGTTTGGAACTTGAAGCGGCAAGGATCTGGGGATTGACTCGCTGGCACTGGCGGAGGCTTCATGTGACCTATCATCTGGGTCTAGAGGCCGCTTCATGACTATCACAAACCTGCCACCTCCAGAAGTGCCACCCGACGCGCCAGAGATGCGAAGTTACGGCGGCTCTCTTGAAGTGCACGCAAAAGCAGAATGTTAGCTCTACGCAATTGCCGGATGCTGCGCTGCAAGCCAATGATAAGAGCAATGTCGCGCTCCACAGCTTGCAAGCGATTCTCAAGCCTATTCAACCACGTTTGAACCTGCGAAAGATGATTAGAATGCCCTGCTCGGCTGACTTCAAGTGCAAAAACACGCTGTTCAAGATCAAAGATATCTGGTGTCTGAGTGGAAGCTTCCATACACCCACACTGAAAGGAGCAGGCACGAGGACTTCTGAGAGCCCGGAACGATCAAGCCATTCACCCCACTTGTGGGGGTGCCCGCTCCCCCCCCCGGCACGAGGAGTCCTACAAAGCGAAGCAAACGTGATGTACTTTATGACTGTCCTGCTCGCCATATGACATGACACGAAGAAAATTCGCAACTGTTGCAAACCTTATTGCCGTGGAACGCATATGTCTGCTAAAACGCTTTTCGAATCCGCTAGCAAGCACAACTGTTTACTGAGCCAAAATGTTTCGCACACATAAACTATAAAACATATGTGAATAAATACACACAACAGCACTCCGATCCTGGAACTCACTAGAGGACATCCGAAAGCTTGAGCACTGCACCCACCCATTGACAATTTATAGATTTGTAGTACAACGGGATATGATTCGACGACAGCTGTTATTCAATTGTCGATAAGTGGGAGCAACACCCAAGCTACACCCGTCCTCTCTTCGAAGCTCAAACATGGTCTGCAAGCGCAAACAAAGAACACCACTTCTGAGCACGATTCCAACAGTGGAACAATTAGAGCAGATCCTAAACTTGAGGCCTTGCACACACCCATTGACAGGTGGAGGTTACTACGCACAATTAGATTTCTGTGCCTTTCTTATATCTACTCTCCAACTGTCAATGAGTGCAGGCAATTCCTCCTTACCCCAGATCATAAACCTGAGGCCTTGCACACACCCAGTGACAGTTAATACGTACAATTAGACATGTGAGCCTTTCTGTGTCTACTCTCCAACTGTCAATGAGTGCAGACGATTCCTCCCAACCCCTGTCCCACGATGGAGACTGAGCAACATGCCCCCGCTTCAGCAAGAAGAAACCTGGCGCCGAAACTTGAGCGCTCAACTCATGCTATGCAACGCCACACAACGAGCCATCTGCGAGCTTCACTTGAAGAATAACAGATAAAACGCTTTCCATATACCACAAACAATATGATATCTCAGAGCATGTCTCTGAAGTCTCCGCTGCTGTCACTCTGCCAACAGGCCTTGAAGCTGTACCGAATGACTTCCACTTTAGTCACCTTAGATGGTTTCGTTGGAGAGCGGTTTTTGTACCAGGTCTGCTGTTGTTTCAAGGTTTACGTTTAAGCACCCAACAGCACCAGTCTGCTGTTGTCACTTCGGGAATGGGGGAATTCAATGTTAACGGCTGAAAGTTGGAGCTTCCACCAGGTCTGCTGTTGTCACTCCGGGTCTGAGGCTCTGCAAACTGGACGTCTGCTTTTGCAACTTCGGGTCTAGACTTCCAGATGGTGTCAGGACCTGGGATTTCGCATACTGTTCGAGTTCGGTTTCGTCAATAGCCTGGCTACAACACCAGGCGCTTCATGTTCAAGGCCTCTAAACCCTAAACGTAACATCCTAGATCCTAAACCCTCAGATCATGTGTGTTGTTATCGCTTCGTGCGCAGGCTTCAGAGGTGCAACGTCTCAGATGTCAATTAAAGGGAATCTTCAAATCCCACGTCTGCTATTTCACATGGTCAAAAACTTCTAAGAGGACGTCTGCTGTTGCAACTTCGGCAGCTGAGGACCCCGCAAGGCAAGGCACTCTCTGCAGGTAGTGGATACCCGGCTGAGAGGTTCTGAAAGGAAAACTTTGGCAATATGTAGAATGTAGAGAATCTGCGAGTCACAGCTGCCGGACAATGGCTGTTGCGTATACAAACTGCGTGACATCTTGGGGTTTTCCGACGCCTTTGCAACAAAGCCGACCAGCACGCACTTGCTTGGCAAGCAGCGTACTGCAACCGCATAATCATAGCAGAGCATCACAAAACAATGCTTTGAGGCACGGTGCTTGCTCTCTGGCAAGCAGCGTACTGCAGCTACAAAATCATAGCACGGCATCATAAAACAATGCTTTGAAAAGCCACTACAGCATGTTACAACAACACAGCATGTTGAGCTATGATTTCTGCGCTTTGTGCGCATCAGCAGCACGTTTGACTCAGCATCACAAAACAATGCTTTCAGGCATGGTGCTTGCTCTCTGGCAAGCAGCGTACGGCAACTACAGAATCATCGCAGAGCATCATAAAACATAAAACAATTACTACAGCATGTTACAACAGCACAGCATGTTCAGCTATGGTTGTTACGCTCTGTTAGCAGAATTAGCAGCACGTTTGACTACCAGCACGTTCTTCAGGTTTTGCTGGCGGCAACCTTCTTTCCTCAGTGCTTTCGCAGCTGCGCGGGCTTCCGCTTTAGCTTCCTTCTTTTGCAAGTGCAGGCGCTGAGGTTCCAACACAGAGTTCCCCAAACCCAAGTTCCAACATAGAGTTTCCAAACCCAGGATTCGAACTCCCTGGAGGGACGGAGGGAGATGTTCCGGAACCCGGAGTTCCGGTGTAGAGTTCTCCAAACCCCAGGTTCGAACATAGAGTTCCGAACCGGGAGTTCCCAAACCCGGAGTTCGAACGTTGGAGTTCTCCAAACCCCGGGCTCGAACATAGAGTTCTCGAATCGAAGGTTCGAACATAGAGTTTCCGAACCCGGGGTTCGAACATAAAAGTTCCAGAACCAGGGGTTTGAACATAGAGTTCCAACTCCAGGTTCAACCTGGAACCTGGGTTCGAGAAGTTCGAACCCAGGTTTCAACCCTGAGTTCCGGAGTTATATGTTCTCCCCTCCCCCCCGGGTCCCCTGGGAGTTCGAACCCTGGGTTCCGGAACACTCCAAAAACCTATGCTCGGTGTTCGCTTTCCGAGTTCCAGCACTGGTCTATAAAACGCTTTTGCGAAAACAAAAAGAAGAGAAGCCACACGAAATCGCTTTATGGGGCTTTTCGGTCGAACCCCAGATTCGAACACTTTCGTTCGAACCTCGAGTTCGAACACCACTATTCGAACCGAGAGTTCAACACTAGTATTCGAATCCTAGATTCGAACACCAGTGTTCGAACCTCGAGTTCCAACACTGGTGTTCTAACACTAGTCGACAAAACGCTTTACAAACACAAAAAGAAGAAGCCACACGAAATAGCTTTACGAAGGCGTTTTGCAAAGACAAGAAAAAGAGAAGAGAACAAACACAAAAGAAGAGAAGCCATACGAAATCGCTTTATGGGGCTTTTTGCGAAGAAAAAGAAAAGGAACATTCACCAGTGTTTGAATCCCAAGTCCAAACACTGGTGTTCGAACCCTAAGTTCGAACACTGATGTTGGAACCTCAAATAGGTTGAAACACCAGTATTCGAACTCCGGGTTCTAACATCGGCCTCTAAGTGTTCGAACTGGAGTTGAACTGGAAGTTCCAATGTTCTACTTGGGGTTCAGCTCGAAGTCGAACTTGGTGTTCAAGTTCGGAGACAACTATAATGTTCGAACTCGAAGTTTAGAGCCTTGGTCCCGAACTTGGGGTAATATAAACTGTCTGATTTTGTGCCAAAAAGCTTCCTCACGAACTGGACCAGAGTCTTGAAGCTTTGCCAGTTTGTCAGAGCGGCTTCGATTTTTTTCCGACAAACAGCTTCTGAAACGCAATCAGCAGAACCGTGACAGTGACAGTGTCCAAGAGCAGCGTTTGTGGCGCTCCGTGCGTCACACAGCTTCCGTTAAAAACACCAAACTTCGACGCAGGGAAACAGAAATCAGAACCCGCACGAGGCAGGGACCCGCGATTGCGATGTTCTTTGGAAGCCGCAGATCAACTCTGTTTGCTGCAGTTGAGCAGCTATATTGCAAATGCCAGCAATTTCCTGACTTTTTTGTTTGAGGATCCACTGCAAGTCTCTCGGGCCCAACACTGCCCTTGGAAACTGGTCGTACTTCGCACTCGCAGTTCTGCGCTATTCTCCGCAAAGATCTTTCATACTTGATGCGGTGGGTGAACCTGGAGCATGGGTTTTTGCAGTGTTCTGGAACCCTGGGTTCGAATACAGAGGAGGGCCTAGGGGAGGCGAAGAACATGACACTAAAACTTAGGGTTTAAACGCCAAGTTCGATCGCCTGGAATCGGAGTTGAACTCCGGGTTCGAACGCAGTGTTTAAACTCCGAGTTCGAACACTGGTGTTGAACCCAGAGTTCAAACACTGGTATTCGAACCCCAGGTTCGAACACCAGTGTTTCGAATCTCGAGTTCAAACACTAGTGTTCCACACAAAATCGCTTTAGGCGGCTTTTAACGAAGAAAACAAAAAAGAGAAGGAACATTCACCAGTGTTTGAACCCCGAGTTCAAACACTGGTGTTCGAACTCCAGTTCGAACTTTTACAAAGGCACGAAATCGCTTTATGGGTGTTTTTTTGCGAAGAAAAGAAAAAAACATTCACCAGTTCGAACCTCAAATTCAAATGCCGGTGTTCGAACATCCCCGGAGTTCAAACACTAGTGTTCGAAACCTGGGCTAGGTTGGAAAGTTCGAACACCAGTGTTGGAACGTCAAGTAGAAACACGGTGTTTGAACCTTTGACTCTGGTGTTCGAACCTCGAGTTCGAACACCAGTGTTCGAACGGGGAGTTCAAAACTGGTGCTCGAACCCCAGATCGAACACCAGTGTTCGAACCTGGGGCTTTTTGCAAAGAAAAGAAAAGAGAAGGAACGTTTACCATTGTTCGAACTTTAAATTCAACTGTGTTCGAACACCAGTTTAAACCCGGATTTTAAACACTGGTTCGAAACACCAGTGTTCGAACTCTGGGTTCGAACACCGCCTCCTGTTTGAACTGGAGTTGAACTGGACGTCAATGTTCCACTTGGAGTTTAACTGGAAATTGAACTTGGTGTTCGAACTGGAAGTTCGGAGACAACAATGTTCGAACTCGAAGTTTGCGGCTTTGAACTCTGTGTTCGGAGCTTGAACTGGAACACGTGTTCCGGAACCCTCTTCCATTTTCATGTCTTCGATTCTGTTTTATTCGCGGTTCAGCCCTTCAAAGCGATGTCGTGGGTGTTTGTTTCCTTCTTGGAACCTTGTTCTTTTTGTTTCTTCTCTTTTGTTCATTTTCAACTCCCTTAAGCGATTCGTGTGGTCTTCTTTCGTGTCGAAGAAGATCCTTTCCTTTAAGCCTTTCTTCAAACCAATCTTTAGCCTGCCTGGAAGCCTCCTGGATTTCACCTAAACTTGGGTTCAACCTGGGTTAGAACCGAGGTTTCAAACCTGGGTTCAAGACCTGATTTGAACCTGGGTTCCATCTGGGTTAGAACCTGGGTTTCAACCTGGATTCGGTAAAGAACCAGAGTTTCCAACCAGGTTCAAACCTGGATTATAACCTGGGTTTAAACCTGTTTGAACCCTTCCAAATCTGGGACTGAATCTGGGTTTCAAGCCTGGGTTTGGTTTCTGGATTTAACCTGCATGCAAACCTGGATTTTAATCTGGGTTCACGGGTTCCAAACCTTGGTTAGAACTTGGTTTCGAGCCTAGGTTCAAACCTGGCTTATAACCTGGGATTGAACCTGGGTTTAACTCGGAGTTGAACAGGTTCGAATCAAGGTTGAAAACGTGGGTTCTGGATGTTGTTGTCCCCCCCGTGAAAATCCAGGTTCAAAACCAGGTTCAAATCTGGGAAACCGTACGAAACATATTCTCTTTCTCAGACCTTATTTTACTTCAAACCAATTCAAGGTTTTGCCTCTTGTAACCTGGTTTCAAACCTGGGTTCAAACTCGGGGACCCGGGAGAGAACTAGGGAACGTGGAGAACCTTCGTTGCAGCATTCCTACTATCGAACGTGCGACTGTAGTGGAGTGGGTCTCCCGGCCTCAACTCCGTCACATTCATGAAGTCACTGCCAGCAGGCTTGAAAGGGAATGGAATCTGAAATACGTCGTCCTGAAGCACTGCATCTTCCGCGCGGACAAGCTTCCATCATGGATTTACCTGGAACGGTACAGCCAAGCTCGCCAACGAGGAGGTGGAAGACATGGAGGTTGGAATTCCAACACCACTACATTGGGGAAGAGCAAAAAAAAAAGGGCAGACACAGGCCTGCATCAGCGTGTGATCTTTGCGCTTCGCTTACTGCGAATGCTTCAGCTGTGAGCATGGCCAAGGTCAAGAGTGAAGCACGCTACGCGTCCTTCATCTTTGGGTGATAGGTGCAAAACAAGCGAGCTCTGGATCTGCCTGCACTGGGAGCGAAGCTTGCGTGTGGAAGTGAGAGAGACAGTGATTGAGTTTGCAGAGGGCAACCACATCAGTATTCAATATAGCTCTGTGGGGTGAGCGACAAGGAACATCAATAGTATTAATAGTATTAATAGTATTAATAGTATTAATAGTATTAATAGTATTAATAGTATTAATAGTATTAATAGTATTAATAGTATTAATAGTATTAATAGTATCATTGGTAATATTAGTATTAATAGTATTAATAGTATTAATAGTATTAATAGTATTAATAGTATTAATAGTATTAATAGTATTAATAGTATTAATAGTATTAATAGTATTAATAGTATTAATAGTATTCATAGTATTAATAGTGATAATAGTATTCATAGTATTCATAGTATAAATAGTATAAATAGTATAAATAGTATAAATAGTATAAATAGTATAAATAGTATAAATACTAAGTATTAATAGTATTAATAGTATTAATAGTATTAATAGTATTAATAGTATTAATAGTATTAATAGTATCAATAGTATTAATAGTATTAATAGTATTAATAGTATTAATAGTATTAATAGTATTAATAATATCAATAGTATTAAAAAGAAAAATAGTATTAATAGTATTAATAGTATTAATAGTATTAATGGTATTAATGGTATTAATGGTATTAATGGTATTAATGGTATTATAGTATTAATGGTAATAGTATTGATAGTATTGATAGTATTAAAAGTATTAAAGGACCGGATAACCCCACATGTGAAGCTTGTCTATTGGTAGACAATCTAAAGACGCAAAAGAGTGAATGAGTATGGGAGTAAATGGATGAATGAGTGAAAGAATGGGTGAGTGTTGTTGTGACCGCCTATGTGGATCTGAATGTTATGAGGGTGTATGATGTGTGTGTGTGTTCATGTGTGTGTGTGTGTGTTTGTGTATGTGCGAAGGACAGGGATGTGCAGGAAATCGAATGGCATGCACCAATCCCGGCCGAAAGCCTGGTGTCGTGACTTGCCGGTGCTGTGTGCATGTGTGTGTGTGTGTGTTCATGTTTGTGTGTGTGTGTGTGTGTGTGTTCATGTGTGTGTGTGTGTGTGTGTCTGTGTGTGTGAATGTGTGTGCGTGAATGTATGTGTGTATGTGTGTGACAGAGCTGAGGCTGCTTCTGCGATAGCGATGGCATGTCGTCGTAGGCTCCGAAGCACTCATGTCGCGTTTAGTTCCGTGTATGTGTGTGTGTGTGTGTGTGCATGTGTGTGTGTGTATGTGTGTGTGTGTGTATGTGTGTGCATGTGTGTGTGTGTGTGTGTGCGTGTTTGTGTGTGTGTGTGCATGCATGTATGTTTGTGTGCATGTGCATGTGTGTGCATGTGTGTTCGTGTGGATGTGTGTGTGTGTGTGTGTGCAGGCGTGATCAGCCGCGCCGGAGTGCCCATGCCATCGCCATGACCTCAGCACAGTCCAATGCGGCAACTGCATGAAACAAGCAGCCGAGCTAATCACATGCACCGGTCCTTTTTCACAACCTCTCTTTGAGTCGGAGCATCTGGGCTGGTTTCCCAGTACGGGTCGCGCAGCACGCAGACTTTGCCCTCCAAAACAAGAAAGGGTTATCGTCGGTAACTTGCCAGAACTTTGGATCAGTCAGCTCTTGACGATCGCGTAGTTCTTGCTGATGGCGAACATCCGAAGGTGTCCTTTGCCGCGAAGCAGAAGCCGAGGTCGTGCTCGAGGCAATCTCAGCTTCGCGGGAGCCGGAACTTGCAGCAGCCGCACCGGAGCCAGAACTTGCATGGACGGTTGCACTAGAGCTGGAGCTGGCCGCTGCCGAGCTGCCGATCATGGCTTCGGCGTTGCACAGAGACAGATATGTTTTCTCGAGCCGCGAAACGCATCCAAGTGACACTCTGATACGCAGGCATTGTGATGCAAGGACATCCCGAAGGAATCAAGTCATCCTCGTGACGGGCGCAAAATATGCAATCCAAGTTTTCCATTCGTTGCGGCACAAGCACACCTCTACCGACGGTCATTGCAGCAATTCCCAATACGGGTCATGCGCACTGTTGGTGACGGTCCTTGCGGCGCTTCCCAGTACGGGTCACGCGCAATTTCCAATCCTCTCAATTACTGCTGTTTACAGCCTGGACTCGAAGGATACAACCTTCCCGGTTCGTTTTTGTCTGGACAAGTTTGCAAGTTGCGAGTGCTCGAGGGAGGAAGGCTCTCAGTCACGGCGCCACCCTCTGGACCATCTGGAGCCGGTGGAAAACGTTTCCGGTCCGCTTCCTTGTAGTTGTCGTGAGTGATCCTTGCTGATTCACATAGTTGGATGGCTTCAAAGACCTCTTTTCGGAATTTGTCTCTTTGTTCATCCGACATGACAAAGACCCAGTCGTCCGTCTCATTCTGGAAGTCTGCTTGCGCCCATTTGTTCTTTTTGTGATAGCCCGCATGCTGTGCCGCATGAAATTCAATGATGGGGTCATCCCATGACATTTTTTTTTGGAACTCTTCAATGAGTCCCCGGCTGATGACGTCTTTTCCGGCTTCTTCGGTGGTTCTCCGGCAGACGACGTTTCGCCCAGCGGCTCCCCGGCAGATGACGCCTTTTCCGGCTTCTTCGGTGGGTCTCCGGCAGACGACGCTTCGGCCGACAGCTCCGCAGACGACAGGCCAAGGAGAAGCTCGATGATTGCTCGCATGTCCATGTCGAAGTCAAGATGGGTATGTAAACTCAGAATTGGCCGTTTCCACAGCCGATCCACCTTCACACTCGTCGTGGTGTTGTTGCCAGACTTCAGCCTTATCGGCAGAACGTCTTGATCTGTCTCAGTAGCTTATACTGTTCGACTCGGTCTCAGGGAACGGCTTGCGCGAGGCTTTTGCTGTTTTGGATAGCATCTCCACGAGCGCGGCGATCTCCATTTTCAACAGGACCTCGCACTCGCTGGCTGCTTATCCAAAAACATGCGCGCCACCCACCACGGTGGCGCTCAGGTGCCATCTATGAAGCGGCACGAGCACGACTGCCAGGTATCGGCCGGCTTCCCAATACGGGTCACGCGACCTCTCACCTAGTCTAAATACACAGTTCCAACAAGTCCAGATAGCTGTGATTATGCAAATTATGAGTCTAAATACACAGTTCCAACAAGTCCAGATAGCTGTGATTATGCAAGTTATGCGCAAAAAGCCGATGACGCGTGCTTCGACCCGAAATGGCTGCGGAGGGCGACATCCTAAAGCGGTCCACCGAAACGCATGGCGACTGTACACTATAGACGTTCGGGCATGGTGCAAGCCATTCGATGTCCTGCACATCCCTGTCCTTGGGCCCGCACCATATGCAGGCATGGTGCATGCCACTCGGTGCTTCGACCCGAAATTGCTGCGGGGACGACAAAAATAACGTCAACCAGAACTTGGTATGATCCCTTCTGTGCATCGAACGTCTTGCTGGAGGTGGCTTCGCAAGTCTGTTCTGATATCAGTGTACGTGCCCTTGCTTGAACAGCGACCGAGCCTTCCCGGCAAGCCTCCTCCAAGTGCCTCTCATCCTCTGCGGCCCTCTCTTTGCTCTCACGAACAGGACCTCGCACTCGCTGGCTGCTTATCCAAAAACATGCGCGCCACCCACCACGGTGGCGCTCAGGTGCCATCTATGAAGAAGCGCGAGCACGACTGCCAGGTATCGGCCGGCTTCCCAATACGGGTCACGCGACCTCTTACCTAGTCTAAATACACATTTCCAACGAGTCCAGATAGCTGTGATTATACAAGTTATGCGCAAAAAGCCGATGACGCGTGCTTCGACCCGAAATGGCTGCGGAGGGCGACGTCCTAAAGCGGTCCACCGAAACGCAAGGCGACTGTACACTATAGACGTTCATGCATGGTGCATGCCATTCAATGTCCTGCACATCCCTGTCCTTGGGCCCGCACCATATGCAGGCATGGTACATGCCACTCGGTGCTTCGACCCGAAATTTCTGCGGAGACGACGTTGTAAACCGGTCCGCCGAAACGCATGGCGACTGCACACACAGATTGACCGCACATTCAGCCACGTTGCATGCCATTCAATTCTCTGCACATACCTGTCCTTGGGCCCGCACCGTATGCCGTCTGTAGGACTTGCCGGCAGCGATCACGAGAAGCATCCGCGTGTATGCGTGCGTGCGCGCCTGTATGCGTGTGCGCGTGTATGCGTGCGTGCGAGCCTGTATGCGTGTGTGCGTGTGTGTGGGTGTGTGCGTGTGTGCGTGTGGGTGTGTGTGTGTGTGGGTGTGTGTGTGTGGGTGTGTGTGTGTGTGTGTGGGTGTGTGTGTGTGTGTGTGGGTGTGTGTGTGTGTGTGTGTGGGTGTGCGTGTGTGTGTGTGTGTGTGTGCGTGTGTGTGTGTGTGTGTGTGTGCGTGTGTGGTGTGTGTGTGTGTGTGTGCCAGAGCAGGCCGGGAGGGTCTTTAGTCGCGGAAGCTCGCCCCCAGGGCGCGCGCGGCCTTGGCCAGAGCAGGTGCAGCAGGCCGGGAAGGTCTTTAGTCGCGGAAGAGTGTCGCGGAAGAGTCTCGCCCCCAGGGCGCGCGCGGCCTTGGCCAGAGCAGACCCGGGAGGGTCTTTAGTCGCGGAAGAGTCTCGCCCCCAGGGCGCGCGCGGCCTTGCCCCTGGAGGGTCTTTAGTCGCGGAAGAGTCTCGCCCCCAGGGCGCGCGCGGCCTTGGCCAGAGCAGGCCAGGAGGGTCTTTAGTCGCGGAAGCGGCCTTGGCCAGAGCAGGCCCTGGAGGGTCTTTAGTCGCGCAAGAGTCTCGCCCCCAGGGCGCGCGCGGCCTTGGCCAGAGCAGGCCGGGAGGGTCTTTAGTCGCGGAAGAGTCTAGTCGCGGAAGAGTCTCGCCCCCAGGGCGCGCGCGGCCTCGGCCAGAGCAGGCCCGGGAGCGTCTTTAGTAACGGAAGAGTCTCGCCGTCAGGGTGCGCGCGCCAGAGCAGGCCGGGAGGGTCTTTAGTCGCGGAAGAGTCTCGCCGCCAGGGCGCGCGCGGCCTTGGCCAGCGCAAGAGTCGAGGGCGCGCGCGGCCTTGGCCAGAGCAGGCCCGGGAGGGTCTTTAGTCGCGGAAGAGTCTCGTTTTCAGGGCGCGAGGCCATGGCCAGAGCAGGCCCGGGAGGGTCTTTAGTCGCGGAAGAGTCTCGCCCGGCCAGAGCAGGCCCGGGAGGGTCTTTAGTCGCGGAAGAGTCTCGCCCCCAGGGCGCGCGCGGCCTTGGGCCGGGAAGGTCTTTAGTTGCGGAAGAGTCTCGCACCCAAAACGCGCGCGGCCTTGGCCAGAGCAGGCGCGGGAGGGTCTTTAGTCGCGGAAAAGTCTCGCCCCCAGGGCGCGCGCGGCCTTGGCCAGAGCAGGCCCGGGAGGGTCTTTAGTCGCGGAAGAGTCTCGCCACCAGGGCGCGCGCGGCCTTGGCCAGAGCAGGCCGGGAGGGTCTTTAGTCGCGGAAGAGTCTCGCCCCCAGGGCGCGCGCGGCCTTGGCCAGAGCAGGCCGGGAGGGTGAAGAGTCTCGCCCCCAGGGCGCGCGCGGCCTTGGCCAGAGCAGGCCGGGAGGGTCTTTAGTCGCGGAAGAGTCTCGCCCCCAGGGCGCGCGCGGCCTTGGCCAGAGCAGGCCGGGAGGGTCTTTAGTCGCGGAAGTCTGCATCATGAAGTGAGGCCAAGAAGTGTGTGAGGCCAGGGGCCAGGAAGTGTGTGTGTGTGTGTCTGCGTCATGAAGTGAGGAGGAGGAGTGAGGAGGAGGTGGAGGAGGAGGAGGAAGGAGGAGGGAAGGAGGAGTGAAGGAGGAGTGAAGGAGGAGGAGGAGGCGGGACAGCCCCAAAAAGTAAGAACCCCACACATTGATGTGGGGAATTAATAGTATTAGTTAGTAGTATTAATAGTGTTAATGGTATTAGTAGTATTAATAGCATTAATAGTATTAATGGTATTAATAGTATTAATAGTATTAATAGTATTAATAGTATTAATAGTGTTAATAGTATTAATAGTAGTAATAGTATTAATGGTATTAATGGTATTAATAGTATTAATGGTATTAAAAGTATTAAAAGTATTAATAGTATTAATAATATAAAATAGTAGTAACGGTGAAAAAAGGAAGTGTAGCATTGCAGTATTAGTCGCAAGTAATAGCAGTAATAGTATTAATGGTACTAGCAGGGTTCGAACACCGATGTTTGAACCCTGGGTTCGAACACTGGTGTTTGAACCCTGGGTTCGAACACTGGTGTTTGAACCCAGGGTTCAACTTCCGTTCCAAATGTTTGAATTCAGAGTTTTTTTTTAGTAGAATTCAAGGTTTGTTTAGCAGCATTATAAGTATTAGTAGTATTAGCAGTATTAGTAGTAGTAGTAGTAGTAGTAGTAGTAGTAGTAGTAGTAGTAGTAGTAGTAGTAGTATTAGTAGTATTAGTAGTATTAGTAGTATTAGTAGTATTCATAGTATTAATAGTATTTAAAGTATTAAAAGTATTAAAAGTATTAATAGTATTAACAGTATTAATAGTAGCAATAGTATTAATAGTATTCATAGTATTCATCGTATTAATAATATTAATAGTATTCGTAGTATTCATAGTCTTCATCATATTAGTAGTATTAATAGTATTAATAGTATTAATAGTATTAATAGTATTAATAGTATTAATAGTATTAATAGTATTAATAGTATTAATAGTATAATAGTATTAATAGTATTAATAGTATTAATAGTATTAATAGTATTAATAGTATTAATAGTATTTAATAGTATTACTAGTATTAATAGTATTAATAGTATTAATAGTATTAATAGTATTAATAGTATTCATAGTATTAATAGTATCAATAGTATAAATAGTATAAATAGTATAAATAGTATGAATACTAAGTATTAATAGTATTAATAGTATTAATAGTATTATTAGTGTTACTAGTATTAATAGTATTAATAGTTTTAATAGTATCAATAGTATCAGTAGTATTAATAGTATTAATAGTATTAATAGTATTAATAGTATTAATAGTATTAATAGTATTAATAGTATTAATAGTATTAGTAGTATTACTAGTATTAATAGTATTACTAGTATTAATAGTGTTAGATAGTGTTCGATAGTATTAGATAGTAGTAAGTGTTATATTAGGTAGTGTAGTAGTATTGGTCGTAAGTAATAGCAGTACTAGTATTAGTAGTACTAGGAGGGTTCGAACACCGGTGTTTGAACCCAGGGTTCAACTTCCGTTCCAAATGTTTGAACTCAGGGTTCAACTCGAGTTCCAATGTTATGTTGCGAGCACCCCCCCCGGACCCCCTCCGAGGGTGTTCGAACCCAGGGTTCGAACACCCTGCAAAAACCTATGCTCACTGCGACTCTGGACTTTGGAGTGCACGACTCGCAAGAAACAAGACACGAGGGTGGTCCGTTGTCCGACGGAACTAGAACGGCTGCCGGAGCCTTGGATTTGGGCTCCACTCGTTGTCTTGGGTGGCTTTGACTGTCGCCTCTGCTGACTCGCTGAGCGAGGCCCCTGTTTTTTAGTTGCTGAACAGCTCTTGCTGACGAAGTCCGCACGCTGCAGCAGGCACGTAGCCTCGTTCGCTAATTTACACCGTTTCACCGCTGTTTTCTTGTATGTTTGTTTGTTTAATCCTAGTTTCCTGGGACCGAGTGCTGCAGCCGCAGCCAACGAGGCCCGCCGACGCCAAAAAAAAGAATTGCATTACTTTGGTGAGCTCGTGCTCAGGTTTCACTTGGACTTGAACGGCAGGCGCGTGTATCATTTGGTTCGGCTGACGGCTCACGCCATGGCGCAATCACTTCCGAACTCTGCGAATCCGGTTTCGAAGCCGCATCAAGAGAATCTGCCAAGAGTCTAAAAGTGGCACTTGGCGCGTACAGTGAGGCATAAAGCATCACCGTGATGCTTGGCAGCGTGGAACAATACAACAGCTTGGGTCGTCGGCCAATGCACTATGTCGATGATTGATGCGACTCCAGGCAGTCGTTCCCTCGGTACGGATTTGCGGAACCGTTCCTTCAAAAGTTTTTGACTAACGAGTCCATTCGGGCTTTTCCGATAGAGCACGCGATCAAGAACTGGTTGCATCAGTGGCAGCTTCATGTCCAGCATGCGGCAGCTGTAGACAGTCGAACAGTTGCAGGCCGCTCTTCGCCAATGCCATTTGGGCAAGACCTCTGGTTGTAACATCCTTTTTGAAGGCTTGCAGTTGATTTTTGCTGGTGGCAAAGCGCGGTATTGAATTTTTTGGAGTTGTGTCGTGTCGGTAGCTGTGTTCCTTCCATCTGGAAGCATGGCATTGTCGTTCCCCTTGCAAACTCCCATGACCGGAACGATTATCGCCCCATCACGTTGACATGCTGCTGTGCCAAGTTGTTGGAGCGGCTGATTTTGAACCAGGTCCGTCCCAGCATCGATCCACGCTTGGATGAATGCCAAGCAGGGTTTAGAGACTTTTCGTTTGCGCCAAGGCGTGCCTACTTACTGTGCCTTTTTCGACATATGTAAGGCATTTGACGTCGCATGGCGTGACGGTGCCATGTTGCGTTTGCACAGGGCTGGTGTCTCGAATGATCTGTGGCAATTGATCGGCGCCTTAATTTCAAATCGCTCAGCAGCTGTACGTATTGATTCGCAATTTTCTGACACGTGGGATGTCGAGGATGGTGTTGGCCAAGGAGCAACTCTCAGTGGTTTTCTTTTCAACATTTTAATTAATGGTCTTGCCGTTGAAATTATGCGAGCATGCAACGGGGTCTGCTGTGGTTCGTTGGGGGAAAATGTAAAGGTCAAATTGCTTCTGTATGCGGATGACATTGTCATTTTGAGTGATAGCCCCGCTCACTTGCAGCGAGCACTTGACGCAGCTCACGCTTGGGCATTGTCTTGGCGATTTCATTTTGGTGTCGGCCCCAAGAAATCTGCAGTCATGGTATTAGGACGTGGTCCTGGACGCACTCGTGCACCTACCTTCTCCTTAGGTGGTCAAGTTTTGCCTCGTGTTTCAAGTTGCGTGAAAAATAAAGTTGGAAAGGGCATGTTGACCATTTACTTGCACGTGGTGAGCGAAAAATGGCAGCTTGCCTGTTTTGGACCAAGTCTGCAGACCTGCCCCTTTCATTTGTGGAGCGCATTTATCAGACGTACGTGCATCCTTCTGTTTGCTTTGGCCTGGAATTTGTTTCGGCAGGCCCGCAGATAGCACGCTTTCAAACTTGTGTCCTTCAGTGCGGTCGGCGTCTCCTACGTTGGCCGCGCGGTTCACCCAACCTCGCTGTTCAAGGCCAGCTTGGGTGGCAAGACAACGAAACGACGCGTCTCATTCAAAGCAGCTGGTTTATGGGTCCGCCGTTTGAGTTTGCCACCTGACTGCTTTGCAGGGCAACTCGCACGGTCTGCCGATCAACATCCTTCCTCTTGGATTTCATGTGTGTCGTGTGATCTGACACACGCTGGTGTGCCACATCCCTTTGAACGGTGTATACTTCCCGGTTGCTCGGGAGGTTTTGTAAAACAATAAGTGGTTGCAGCATGCCCGACTAATTTTGGTGAGCCGGTTTCACGCAAGTTATGCATCAAATCTGGGTCAGGTTGACAGCTTGCAGCTGTACTCACAGTGGCAGCCCGTGCCGCGCTTGCATCCCGTTGCATACGGTCGTAGCAGCCAGGCACATCATGTGCGATTCTGGGGTCTTGCCCGGTGTGGTCATCACGACTTCGTCGACGGGCGGAGTGCTGGACATCGTGGTCGAAACTCCAATGCACCGTGTCGTTTTTGTGCATCGGGTGCAGATACCCTTACACATGCACTGACAGAATGCCCGGCCCAAAATGTAGCTCGCCGACGCTGGTGTCAGCAAACTCATGGGCGGAACAACGTGTCCTTGCACAGGTTGTTTTGCACAGACCCGGCAGTCAACACAGCTGGCGACATCCTGCGAAGCGTTGCGTTCGTTGGCGTTGTGTGCCATGCAGCTGCTTCTCGTGATATGTGAACTGAGCCGTAGTGCCGTTGTAAACAACCGTTTCAGTCATGTGCGTGTTCACAGTTTCGTCTAAGAGTCTATGTGGTTCTTTGTTTGCTTGTTGTTATATGTTCTCAATTCCATCTCTCCCTTGCGTCCCGTGCGCTACTGCTCTCGCAAGTCGGGCCCTGTGCTGCCCGTGTTTTCTCACTGTCTCGCCGACGCGCGATGAGCTGACCGTGCCCAGCGCTTCTTTCCGCGTCCTCATCTTGCGGGGCCTGCACATGCCTTTGCCACTTGCGCCGCGCAGTTGCGCATGCCATGGGCAATTCGACGCCCTGGGTGGTCACCGTGCTGCGTGTGCCACCTCCGGGGTGCTTTCCACGCGCGCGCTGCCCCTCGAGCATACCGTCGCGTGCGTTTGCCGCGCAGGCGGCGCCGGGGTCGCCCGCAATGACCGCTTGGTTGACATGAACCTCGACGTGCCGGTCGCTGTTGAACGGCACATCGATGTTGTCGCCAATGACCTTCCCTTGTGGCATGGGTCTCAGCCCGCGGTTGACGTCACAATCGTGTCTCCCCTCAAACGACGACGCGAGGCTCACCCCCGCGCGGGCACTCTGCCAGGTCGCGCAGTCAATGCCGCTGCTAGGCGCAAGCGTCACAACAGCTGCCCCGAGCTCCCTCGTCGTCCTCGGCACCGAGACTGGCGGCAGGTTCTACTCTGAGACAGTCCAGTTCCTGCGCTTCCTGGCGCGGCATCGGGCCGCCGCCGTCCCCGCGCACTTCCGCCTGGGTGGCGCGATGGTCCGGCCTCGTCGCAGTCGCCGCACCACGAGCCTCGCTGCTTCCTTGCTCGAGTTGCCTCCGGCCGCCGATCTCAGCGACTGGCCGGGGCTTGAGCTGCACGAGCGGAAGCGCGCTAAGAGGTTCCCCCCTCCCCTGTGGCGGACTGCGGCGGAGCAAGCCAGTAGCGGTTACACTTCGTCTGCACTGGGACCGGGAACCCCTCAACCCTTGCAGTCGTAAAGAGGCATTTGAAAAAGTACAAAAAACCATAGCTTTCAAATGTTTTTCGCATGGCTCTGCATATATGCAGCGATCGGCGTAGATTAAAGACCGTATGGAATCAATCTAACAGTTTGGCAGCACAAAGTGCTCACGTATAACTTCACACCCTATGCCACATCAGCGCAACGGTTCAGTGGCCTTGCATGCCCATGTGTGTCAACACGAGGCTTTGACCTGACCTGCTCTTTCAACGAGTGCGCCTGCCCCTGCCACTTGCCACCTGCGCCACGTCAGTGCCGGGGCCGCGGGCTACTCGACCCGATCGGCGACCACCCGTCTGCGTGCGCCACCTCCGGAGTGCTGGCAACGCGAGCCCTCCTGCTCGAGCATGCGCTCGCGCGTGTATGTCGCGAAATGTCACGAAGCTGGCGCGCGGGTTGCACGGAGTGTGCGCCTGGCTGACATGAACCCCGACGCCCGTCGGGGACGAGCGGCGCATCGAGGTCGTCGCCAACGGCCTCCCTCGGTGGCACGGCCCCCAGTTTGCCCCAGGTTTGCCCTCGATGCCGCCATCGTCTAGCCTGTTACGGGTCGGGGCGAGGCCCAACCACAGGCTGATGTGCAACCGGGCCATTCAGTGCAGGCTGCTGCTGCCAGGCGCAAGCGCCGCGACACAGACCCGGTGCTCGACGGAGCGCGCCGCTGCCGACTTGTTGTAGTTGGCGTCGAGGTTGGGAGTTCGGTTGCGAGGCTTCTGGCGCGCCAGCGTGCTGAGGCCGTCCCAGCACACCTCCGCCCATCAGCCATCAACGCATGGGTTGCGTACTGGTCAGGCCTGTTGGCGGTAGCCGCGCAGCGAGCGCACGCCGTGTGGCGGCTTGAACTCCCGCTGCTCCCGAGCTTGGCAATATTTGGCGATGGGACTGAACCAGAGCTACATGAGGTCCTTGCTGGTGCCCGGTGTCAGGGGCGCCCGTGTTGCCGCCGAAATTGACCGGGACCCGCAGTCACCTGTGCGCGGCAGCAGCTTCGCGAACATGGTGCGGCATGCTGTTTGTCGTGCCGCAACAGCCTGTCTCAAGCCTAGCAGCGACGCCCGGAGACCGCCTCTTCGACACTGCATGTTGCCAAAGGGCACGCCTGCCTAGGGCAACGGGTGTAAGAATATCGTAGGCTATTTATTGATTGTAAGGCCAACCAAACCGATGCGCAGGAGCAAGCAGGTGCGAGAGAACCAGAAACGGGGGTGGTGGTTGGTTTCCTACTTTTTGATGGCATGATGTACTGTGTTCCCATGGCGATTCGGACGTGCAACCAGTGAAAAGGCGCGGATCTTACAGACACACACGCCCACACAGTAGTGCATACAGGGCGCGGTTGCTGAGTTTCGTGACCGAAATACCACGTCGTGCTGCCGGCGATCCGGTTTGTGCTGCCCTGCCACCCGTGGCTGGCAGAAGCCTGATGCAGGGGCTTGCTGTGAGGGAGCAGCTTCATAGCCAATGTGTCTCTGATTGAGTGGGAAGAAGGTCCGTCACAGGACGGCATAGATCTAGTGATCTGTGCAGCCGTACCTGCACAGAAGCAAAACATCGCATCCCGGTTGTTCGGGCTAGCACCGCAATAAAGGCATGTGTCCAACAAGCTGCCGACGGCGGATAATCCGTGCAATCGTCGGTTGGGTGCATTGAGAAGGTGAAACATGGCGAGGTGTTGCAGTGAATGGACCGTCGGAAAAAGCCAGACAGCAGGGGCCGAGCGACGGCCCTTCGGAGCGTGTCTTCGACCTTGCTGCAGACGCGGGACTCAGCCGCTCATAGTGCAGCAGTAGAGTTGTTGAGTTGACATCAGCCGTGCAGGCATAAAAATGTATGAAAAACGAAGTCAGCAGTGCATACTCAACAGTTTGAGATACGGGCAAAACAATAGCGCTCGGCTGCAAGCCCCCCTTCTAGCATCCCACATGAACTGGCTTGCACAGTTTGTTCGTCGCATACAGGAGAGCAAGGTCGCCAAGCGGCGACATGGGGCGACGGATTTTCCAACTCGTATGCACGGTGTTGAGTGCGTTCCAGTATGGATGGATGTTGCCCTGAAAGCAGCCCGGAAACGAGTGAAAACAAATTCAGATTTTGCCCGTTGACACTATGTTGGAAAGACCATAAAGACCTTCGTCAGGTTCCCAACCGAGGGTTTTGCAGGCTGGATGCAAAGCTTCTGAGTTCTCGGTCGAAGATATGTGCGCCCCGGTGCAGCCCACAGGGTACGAGCGCACCCCAATCGGTGATGTCGTCGTGCTTGCTCAGGCCGATCAGCCCTCCAGGATATTCTGATGCCTGACACGAAAACGGCGGAGAACACATGGTCGGTAAAAAATTCGAGGTGCAAGGCTGCTGCTGAGATACGTGATCAATGTCTGTTAGAGCAATTTTAATCGACGCATGTCGCCGCGAGGCACGAACATTGTGACGTAGTGTTGAGCGTTTCGCGAAGGACCGACACTGCCCAACCCATCCCAACCCCGAAGTGCGTGGGAATCACCGCCTAGCGCAAGCATGCGGAGCTGGCTTCATGCAGCCAAATCCCGTGTCTTCGCAGATGGAACAAAACTTTGCAGCCCAAGCTTGCCGCGTGCAGGCGACAGTTGCACAGATTGATTTGACAGTAGTGCGTCGACCGGTACGTTGCTATCCTTACTGTTGCGGAAAATTCGTTGGCTTGCTAGCATGCTAGGGCGTCCATGAATGGGTGAGCCGGGACATTAATGACATGGCATCCGATGATTATTCTGGCTCGCTTGCCCCGTTTTGTGCAGAGCTTCCAATACGGGCACAGAAGCAGTCGGGTCGCTCCGATGGCCTTGCACGTGCCATGGCATCCTTTCCAATTCGGAGACATTTTGATCACCATGCCGGGCCTTTGCCTGATCGGTTTGTTGCACTGCGTCACAGTGTTCTTCGAGATGGCCATTGTGGAAGCAATGTCGGCAGCAGGTCATTTCAAAGAGACTTTGTCTCCCTTAATTCTTGTATTCTCTGCCAGCGTCGTGACTGTGTTCTACACCTTGCCAGCAATCCTTTCGGTGGCTTTTGTCTACTTTGGTGAAGTGACGAAGCCTTGCTTGTTGGGCGCAGTGGTGGCTGTTCTCGCATGCAAAATTGCAGCTGAGCTTGCTGCTTCCAGCCCAATTGCTTCGTTCTTGAAGTGGACGGTGGCTCCCGTCCTTTTCTGTGCAATTTCGTTGTGCAATGTTTGGCGTTTCTCGTGCTGTGTGGCCATTCTGCTCTTGATGAAGTTCGGTTTGGCAAAACTCAGCGAAAACTTCAAGTCCCCAAGACCTGCACCTGGTGATCCTCTGCGTATCTTGTGTCTCGGGGACAGCTTCTACCCATACATGGATGGAGTTCAGACTTTCACCACCAATACCATTCAGCAGTTGACACATATGGGGCACGAGGCTGGGCATCATCATCAGCAGCATCAGTTTCAATGGCATCGTCATGTCAAGTCATGCCAGCACTTAACGATAGTTTTGTTTGGTGCAGAAATTCACTTTGTACTGTTCTGCAGGTCCACGTTTTCACGTCGGTGGCTGGCCCAGACAAGCTGTTTGGTGTGGATGTCACACGTGGAGCTGGCATGGGTGGGAATTATCCAGGCACCATCCTCAGTTGAGAGAGATTGAGCAGGGTAGCCTCAAGCAGGTGTATCGACAGGTTTAACAGCAAGACTTGCCAGAAAACTAGTCGCCAGCAGACGTGAGTGACTCTTAAACCTCGCCCGTTAGCCGACAGCGAGGGCCGAGTGCAAAAAAGGGGTTCTCTCTTCCGCTTTGCCTCCTGTTGCATAACATGTGGATTGCTTTAGTCTTTTGCCTCCCGTGCTTCCTAGAATAATGCTGGGCAATGCACACAGCCTATGAGTCCGAAATGCTCAACATTCTGTGGCGGGCGCATGTTGTGGCACACCGAAACACGCATGGCACTAGTCGCAGGAGAATACGTGATGGGTTTGGATGTTATTTCATACTGCACACTTGCATGTTTCATTCAGGCTTTGCATCGAGAGCCAGAGAGACAGTGTGTACTTATGCTACTGTTGCATTGTTGCAGGTCACTCGCTGACGCTGCCAAGCCCTGCACTTTTTCGAGCATTGACCTTCCGTCCTCATTTGGTCCACTTGTTCGACACGTGTCCCATAGCGCTGCTCACCAGCTTTGTGCTATGGCTCTTGGACATACCCTATGTTTGGTCTCATCACACACGTATCGACCACTACGTGCAGTTCTTGCCTCAGCCTGGACCCCTGGTTGGAATATCAGTGCTCCGAGCCTTTGGCACCCTCATGTGCAACTTGTGCAGTACGCACATGATGGTAGATGACGCCATGAGGAATGAGACGCCTTGGTTGCAGAACGTGGACGACGGTTGCAAGTTCTTCTGGAAATCAGGTTGTGATGTAAACATTTTTACTCCGGAAGCGCGGTCGCAATCAACACGGGAGTGGATAAGTGGCGGACGGCCTGATTTGCCAGTGGTTGCATTTGTCGGCCGCATGGCATACGAGAAGAACATCAAATTGCTTCCAGATTTGATCAGAAAGTTCACGGAGGCAGGCTTAGAGAACAAATGTCGATGGGTGATCGTCGGCAGTGGTCCAGCCGACAACGACGTTCGAAGTCAGTTGGAGGGCTTCGACAATGTTGTTTTCACAGGTCGGTTGGGCAAGGAAGAACTCGCCAAAGTTTATGCTTCCGCAGATATGCTTTTCAATCCCACCGTGACGGGCGGATGCGATCTGGTTCTGCTAGAAGCGCAGGCTGCTGGCCTTGCGGTGTTGGCCTCAGCTGCGGTACACACATATATGCTAAGTCCTAGAAGCATCAAGCCTGATGACTTGAATGCGGCTGGCCGAGGTTGTGGCACCTCGATTGCCGGTGATTTCCATAGTAGTGGGCGATGGAGTGCGGGGAAAGCTGTACGAGCCCTTGAACATGGAAGATGCAAAGAGGGCAGTGCTAGAGTGTATTGCTGATTTGGACCGGTTAAAGGCGCCCACCCGAGCTCATGCAGAAGCCGAGTTTGCGTGGGACCGCGTCATTGCGGATGCCGTGAAGATGTACCGGAAAGCACTGACTACGCCCAGCCGGTATTGAATTGTTTGCACGTTTTGCTTTTAATTTTGCACTTGAGGTCGCATGTGGCGATTTTGAACCAGCTGAGATCCAGTTGCCAGGATTTCCTGAGTTGCAGGAACTCGCACGGACTTCGGCTGTAGACTGTAGACTCTGTCTAGAAATAGTATCAGGATTCTGCATGTTTCACCAAATTGTGCAGCAGTGGTTTCGAATAATGTGAAAATAGCAGCACATCCACATGTGCGGGTTGTGAGTCGTGGCGTCAAGCTCTTGCAGACCTGCATGCCGGTTTCTGAAGGACCGCGCCGAAATTGCTTACTCGAGATACGCTTGGCTTTCCCTTGTCGTTTAGTTCTTGCACTACTCGCAGCGCTGCAGCTCGTGGACAAGAGAGTTTAGCAGTGTACATCTACCAAATTGCCTGTCCCATCGCCGGATGCTCGGAGAAGCTTCCATGCGCGGCATTCGGCTTGAGTTACTGCAGAGGATGCCTCTTGAGCCCAGGTCCGGGCTGCCGACAGCCGAGGCCGAGACGCAGAGTTCAATTTTGATTTGCAGGCCCGCGCTTCGGCCCGCTCACCAGCTCCCGCTCGCTCCAGAATTTTAAGACTGACCTGACAAACCGAAGGTGGACTCAGCATGACGAGTTTCGTCAAGCCTGAGAATGCCTTGAAGCGAGCGGAGGAGCTTCTCGAAGCTTGCGCCTCGTGTGTGTTTCCTTCGAATTCGAAGGTTTGTCTCAAGTGCCTCGGACCTAGGACCAGGTGTTTGCACTGGTGTTTTTGGAGCAACCATGGGCTCGAGACAAGCCCGGCCAGCGCTCATGTAGAGGCATGGTATTCCCTCCCGAGTATGCCAAGACAGGGATGGCTCTTCCAAACGGTACAGGTCCAGGGCTCGCTGGAGGGCTAGGGCTCGCTGGGCTCCCTGGCATGATGCCCGGCTTGCCGCCGCCGCCGCCTCCGCCTTTGGGAGCTCCAGCGATGATGAAGCCGCCTCCTCCCATTCCGGGCCTTCTCAAACCTCCTCCGCCGCCTCCTGGAGGTGGCTGTGGCCTGCCGGGACCTCCCGGAGTACCGCCTCCGGGCATGCTGCTCATTCCACACCCAGGTCTGCTGCCCGTGGTGGCGCCACCAAGTGCAGCGACATCCCCAAGCCCTGCAGCACCCAACAAAGACGCCGTGCCCGCAAATACAACGGGAAAGCAGTTTCCTTGGGAGGGCACGAGCGGAATCCAATGCAAGTATGGCAGAGCCTGTAAAAACTCGCAGTGCACAGACACACATCCAACAGGACGTGCGATCGATGAGGATCCGAACAGCACCATCTGCAGATTTGGACGCAAATGCAAGCGACAGGGTTGTTTCTTTGTTCATCCGCAAGGTCGTGAAGTGGATGATGATCCCTCAAAGGGAATGTGCCGGCAAGGTGTGAATTGCAAGCGACCAGATTGCTTGTACTCTCATCCCGAGGGCCGGATGATAGAGGGACAGGAATCGAGGGCCTGCCACATCTGTGGTATAGCCGGCCACTTGATGAAAGACTGTCCAAAGCGCAGAGGTGCCGCAGCATTGCCTCTTGTCAGGGGACAGTATGTGACCCTTGCAGATTTCCCGTCTGACTGGGAATCCAAGTCGACAGAAGATCTCACTGCCCAGTTGGCAGAGGAGCTCGAGGTTTTTGGGACCTTGACCCTGGCCCCAATTTTGATTGATGGGCACCGGAAAGCGGTTGGTGCCTTCGAAGAAGAGGAAGCAGCAAAGGCTGCAGTCGATGCATTGCAGTCGATCATAACCATCGAGCTGCGCGATCCCCCCACTCAGAATGTGGCTGATGGGAAACCAGGGTCCATTCTAATCCAGGATTTTCCCGCCCGATGGCAAGCCTCGGACATTGGCGCACTGCTGCACGGCACGGTCAAGCCCAGCTCACTAGTCAGTGCGGGCCTTAAACATAAAGCTGCTTTGATGTCATCATGTCGTATAATCGTGAGCACTTGCGTTCCGCTTGTTTTTGCTGCGTCCTACTCCACACGAGACCTGGATCTCAGTTCAGGCATCGAAATGGTGCCAGGGCCCGGTGAGGGCGAAGGTGGCAACCGTGGTGGGGCGCGTGTGAGGATGCGCGACTTCGGCACAGCAAGAGAAGCTGCAAAGGAGCAAGTGCATCGATGCATGAGTGTGCACGAGTTGACTGACCTTTGGAATTGGAGTTGTGCTTTTGTTTCTACTCTTTCAATTTTTCCGGTCAGTATGAATTGCCATGAATCCCGAATCCCTCGTCCCCTGCTCTCCTGGGCTTTTGGTGGTCCTTAGATGGGATCAATGACAGCATTCGGTTCTTACAGCAATTGGCCAAGCGTCATGGCTGAAGATCTTCTTCATGAACGTTTGCGAGTCTTGCAAGATGGTCCATTAAAATGGATGCGTGGCAGCTGCACATTGGGTGCAGGATGCTCCCTACTGGAGCACCAATACTCATTCTGGCCGCACTCCTGAATCCCACCGAAGCACCGTGAACGTGGTCTTGGTCTCTAAGTGGTCTCCCTCTGATTTCCCGGTTGTCTCCGGGCGGTCTCGTGTCTCTTGGTGGTCTGCTGGCGCGCTCTCTCTTGGTGGTCTCTCTGTGGCCTCCTCGTGGGCTCCTGGGCGTTGTGGTGGTCGCGATGGTCGCCTTGGTGGTCGTGATACTCTATCACTGTTCGGGAATCTACATTGGCATGTGGTCTGCTGTGGCGGAGGGGGGTGCTGGTTCGGCTTGGGTGGGGTTGGGTTGCCTTGGCTTTGGCACTGGTTCTGCATGCCACGAACATGTAATGAAATACAATACGTCACGGACGGCCCATTGTAGTCGTGTAATTATCGTTACTGCGAAATCTATGTTCCCATCTAAAGCTGGCTGATACGACCATCTGTAAATGCACAAGATTTGGCATGGCAAAGTCAGATGACACAGAGCCACATGCCACCAGACTGATCTGCTTGTGATCCTCACAACAATTTGTGTCACATGAAGCGGTCTCTTATTTTGTTTTGAGGTTATGATTGCTTTATCCTGCGTTACAATATGAGTTGCTCTCTCAAATGAGGCAGCACTCTACGCAGATCTGCTACTACACGACGGGGCTGGAAGTTTGCTGTCGACCCTGTAAGTTTGTTTTATGTAGGTATAGTAAACCCGCCATCTCCTTATGAATTCCGAAAGTGATGCAAAACACCAGCAGGCAACCTTGGCGTTTTCAGAAGCCAATTGCACAAGCTTAACAAATTCCAGTGGGGCTGCAGCATACACGAAATGCAGTGATGCTAGGTACTGTGTTGAAACACCACACGGCAATGCTTTGGCTTGTCCACTGTGTGCTATGCAGCCGTTGTTAAAGGAACGGGCGCGCAAGCAACACCCATACCAAGAAAACGACGCGAATCGAAAAACATCCCTGAAGCATCCTTGTCAGTCCGGTAGAAGACATGTGGCTGCTTTCCGAGAGTAGCTCGCAGACGTACGGTGCTTGGAGGAGCTTCAAGGCCAGAAGGTGGCAGGCAAACCTCTGCACATCGTCTTGGACGCTTGGCGTTGCAGCAATTGACCATGCTGTTCTTCCCAGGCACACAGCGTTGCCTTTTGGAAGCAATGGAGCTGAGCGTGTTTGGGCTACCAAGGAAGACGAGGAGGGAGTGTCGCACAACATTGACGAGACAGAAGAGGCCCCCAGTAAGGGCAAGGACTACCCCGACAGGAAAGTTGATGGCATCGAAATGTGCCAGGACATGCTAAGCTCGATTTGTTTTCGACTTCGGATTTAACGTGTGTCTGTGTGTGTGTGTAGTGGGCAACATGTAACTTTCTGTCAGACGAATTACAGGACTACCGGATGGATCGCTGCACGCGCGGCGACCGATGCAAGTTCTCGCATGGAGAAGATGATAGTGATGAGAAGAAAGCTCGTTTGGAGAAAGAGCGCAGGCGGCGTGAGGAGAGGGAGCACGACAGGGACCGGGATCGTGGCCGACGAGACCGGAGACGCTCCAGAAGCCGAAGCCGACATAGAAGGTCCCGTAGCCGAGATCGTGACCGTGACAGGGCCCCCAAAAAGGGGAAGATACACATCATACACATTGACGAGTTGAAAATGCCAAATAGGCCAGATGTCGAGCCTGCTCCAACGGATGTCGAGCTCTTTGTTGACCCTCTGCCGGACGAGGACCTGATGGACACATGCCTGAATGCCTTCGGTCCGACTGAGGACATCTATGTGCTGCCGATCCCCGGACCACGCAAAGGTTACGTGAAGTTTAGGGAGCATGGCGATGCTGTTTGTGCTGTGGAGGCCGCCTTTGGTACTTGGTCAGAGTCGGAGAGGGTATTGTCGTCGCAGCGTTCAAAGCCGCTCGTTTTCAGCTACTCCCATGTTGCAAGCCTTTCCATGTACTCTCGCCATGCCAGCGATTTTGCAGGCCGTGGCCTTTGGGCATGGCGTAGTTGTTCAGCTGGTTACTCAGGAAGAACGACGGAACCGTCGCAACCTACCCCGACAGCATCATCGCCAGACTTGTGGGATCCAGAGGTGATGCGATCAAGAAGCTGCAAGAAGAGAGTGGCGCCGCTGCTCGCCTAAACGGCTTACATCTTTGCAGCAAAGCAAGGAGCAAGACAAGACGAGCCTTGCCTCTTCTGCAACAACAACCACTACAAGCAGTAGTAGTAGTAGTAGTAGTAGTAGTAGTAGTAGTAGTAGTAGTAGTACTACTACTACTTCTACTGCTGCTGCTGCTACTACTACTACTACTACTACAGCAACCTACAACTACTGCAACTACTACAGTACAACTACAACAACCACAACTACTACTACGAGGACGACTACTACTACCACTACTACCACTACTCCTGCTGCTGCTGCTGCCACTACTGCTTCTGCTGCAGCTGCTGCTATTACTACTACTACTACTACTACTACTACTACTGTAGCCATGCAGGAGGCAAAAAACTACTACTGTACCAAGGCAAAAAAAACTACTACTACTACTCCGCTGTCATTGGCGTGCCATGTGGGTGACAAAACAACTACTACAACTACTACTGTGTACTACTGTGGGTGACAAAAACAACTACTATTACTATTACTTCTACTGCTTGACAGCTATTGCCTGCTTCGTTATCCAGCCATGCAGGAGGCAAAAACTTCTACTGCTGGTACGACGCTCGGACCCCGTGTTCCGCCCAAGCTTTTCCAATAAACAACAATTTGTCAACATTCCGCATCTTTTTCCAGGGTTTGGGGGTTTGCTCGCCAGCATGTCCGTTTCAGAGTTTGGGTTTTGCGTACCGACCTTTGCTTTTACGGTTTGGATTTTGCCGGCATCCGCTGTTACGGGTTGAGGTTTTGGTGGCACCAAGCATTGGCAAAGTAAATATGTCTGGAAAGCCTGCAGTCCGGAGGTGGAGGTTGTATGAGCTTACGAATTGTGGCCATTTTGGCGCAAGTCGAAAGCCTCAGGCGTGTTTGTTAGGCTTCGACTTTTGTACTTCGGATGCATGGCGTTGAGTCTTTTGCCCGGCACCGCTGAACTCGCGACGCTAACTAATCTTGATGCGGTTCGTGATTGGGCAGGTCTGAATCCTGAGACTTGGCGCTTTGCTAGTTCTGATCTGGGTGGTGTGCCTTCTATGCGGGTATTAGCTTCTGTCCCACAGAATGTCATGCAAGATATGCTGCACACACTGCGACTGCCACAACGCGATGCGGCTGGACTTCCCATACCAGGTGATCCTTCAAGGTCCTTGTCCGCTGTTGAGTCAGTTCAGTTGGGCTTGATCTGGCGTGTGTGCAGACAGGCTTTTAATATGCCAGATGTGGACATGATGGCTCCGGCAATACAGATGCCCCCACAAGCTCCATCCGTTCCTACGCTGGCTGCTGTGGGAAATAGCAAGGTCGGAGTTGGAACCAAGCGGGTCAAGGCAGCACAAATTGCGGATCAGTTAGACGACACCGAGCTAGAGTTGATTGAGAAGAAAGAGGTGGACGAAGCATACAGAACATTCCGCGAGCTCACCGGCAGTGACCCACCAAGTGATCCTGTCCCTTGAAGAGATGGATATGCAACAAGTGGTTTCGCTACGGATTCCGGCTTTCCGTTACGGCCAAAGCCAGGCATCACACTGCACTACCCCTGACCTTTGAGGAAGAGGGATGTGAAACAGGTGGGCGAAAAGCTAGCCGCCGGCTGTCCTGCCTATAACAGTGAATACCTTGATTAACCTCGTCGAGGGAGCTTGGCACACCCACGGGTGTGCAAAGAAATGATGGTACCACCTTTTCGATTTCATTCAGTGGGCAAGCCACTGACTGACATCGGCACGAACAGAAGTGAGAGAGGCATGATGAGTACAGAGAGATTTTGAATGCTAATTGGTGTGAGGACCATTTTGGTAGCACTGGCCAAAGCAAAGCATGCATGTCGTTGCGAACGCACCCACTGTATAGTTCTCCTTGGTTTGCTGTGCATCACGCAAAGCTGATTGCGTCACTTTCAGTTATCTCCCCATGTCAGACCTCGCGAGCCGGGCACAGTTTCCAAGCAATGCGAGAGGGAAAAAAGATTCGGAGCCGACGCCTGAGCAACTCACGGTCATGCATAACAAGATCGTGGTGCAGGGCGACACACCTTATGCTGACTTTTCTGTGTTGACCCCTTTCGGTAGGCGTATGCAGAAACAGCTCAAGGCAAAGGGTTATTTCTTGCAGGAAGATGGCACATTCAAGCAGACAGAGCTGCCGGGTCCACCTTCATATTCGTCTTGGCACGCCTGCTGGGAAATCTATAGGGTGATACTGCTCATGTTGCGTCATCTCCAAAACAATGCTGGGGATCGTAAGCCGATCGTCACCATGGCCGCATTGGAGGAATATCATGAATGCATCGCAAAGCTGTGCAAGGATTTTCCGGAATCTTGGTCAATGGTCATGAAGGCAGAGGACCGTTGCAGAGGTGAGCACTTTGAACGGATTCGAAGGTCACTGATTCGCGCGAGGTTGGAAGGACGACTTCCGATGAACCTTAACTTCGATCCTGATCAACCTTGGCCAGGTGTGTTCACCTGAGGCATACTGGACTGCAGAGGTGATTCGTCCCGCACAAAACTTCCTCATACGAGGGGGTATTGGGCGACGTATGTTAAACAATGATGCTGAGGAGACTGGTGTGCCGGAAGGTGCGGCACAGGCCATGGGTACCATCAAGGTTGCACACAACCCTCCAGGACAAGGCCAATCCAAGGCTGCCAAGCGCAGACGGCGGGATAAAGAGCGGATTGATGCGGCGAATGCGTTCAACTCTGGTCAAGGCCTGCAATCCTCGGCTTCAAAGGGCGATTCAAAAGGATCTGGCAAAGCAGCGGTCCACCCAAAGAAGTACGGCAAGTTCTTCGTCACAGATCGGGATGGTCATCAAGTTTGTTATCGGTTCTCAAAAGGCCAGCCTGGAGCTTGCAGTGAGCCGTGCCCTGATGAACGATCCCATTGTTGCCAGCTTTGCTTCGGCCAACATCCCAACTGCTCATGTCCTTCACAGGGGAAGGGCGGTGGCAAAGATGGCAAGAGATCCAAGTGACGATACGAGCAAGGCGCTGAGGTTGCGGATCAAGAGGCATTGTTTGCATATCCTCAGCGCTCGAGTGGGTTTCAGAGCTTCGTGCGAAACTTGCTGACACATTCTCGGTTGCTACGGTTGACTCCGGCCTCCAAGTGCCCTTGTGGTCCGCAATGCTCCGCGAGGCTGCCGATCCTGCCTGACGCAGAAGTCTTAGCAAAATGGCTTTGTGAAGGATTTCCGCTTGGCATACAAGAACCCATCGAGAACACTGGCATCTTCCCAAAGACTGCTGAGGATTCAGCGGCCATTGAGGCCAGCAGACTCCAGGGAGTGTTGCAGGGTGACGCGGACGGTACCATGGTGAATTACACTAGCTTTGAAGAGGCCGGTGAAAAGGCTCAGGAACTCCTCGATAAGCTCAATCAAGCTGGACGCTCCGATGTGTATGACTCGTGGGAGGCGGTGTGTCAAGCAGTTGGAACAGATGCTAAGTCACCCGGCTTGCTTGTATTGTTAAGATAAAAGAAAACGGTGAAACAAAGTACCGTCTTGTCGTTGATTCCAGAAGGTCCGGAGTGAATGGTTTGATGACGGTTCGTGAGCGAGTGATTTTGCCTAAAGTGACAGACGCTTTGGCGGCCTTCCACCATCTTTTGCGCACTAACTGGCATTGCTCACCCGATATGATCGAGATGTTCACTACTGACTTCCGGGATGCCTTTCATTCACTCCCTCTTCGACAAGACGAGCGCCGCTACGTTGTCAGCGAAGATTCACACGGCCGTTATCATGTCGGCAAGGTCGTACTATTTGGGTTGGCACCAGGACCCTTGCTTTGGGCTAGACTGGCCAGTGCGGCGATGCGGTTGTCACAAGCTGTGGCACACGATGGTGAATCATCCGCTGTATGTTATGTTGATGATCCCTTGATGTTCGTCATTGGTCGGACTGCCCGCTTGCGTCTTCTGGGATTCCTTCGGTATGTCGCATTGTGGACTGCGCTGGGGCTCGATATTGCGTGGAACAAAGCCTGTCGAGGTTCGAAAGTCACCACTTGGATTGGTTTCGAGATTTCGCTTCATCAACCGCAGCCCGGCGACATGACGGTGCAGCTTACCCAAGGCAAGCGGGATAACCTCCTTTCTGTGTTTGATCAGATTGCGCAATATAAAGGAGTATTTCCGCTGAAGTTGCTTCAGTACGCTGCAGGAGTGCTGGGTTGGGTGTCAAGTGTTATGCCTATGGCCAGACCATACTTGGCTATGATTTGGGCAGCTATCACTCAACATCGCACCCCTATGCGTGACACTACTCGCATCCGCAAGGGCTTGGTCTTCACTCGTCGAGTGGAGAGTGCGCTGAGGTGGCTTCATGCGCTAACCAGCGCTACCAGCACTGATACAGTGGGTTTAAGACGATGCTTCCGATGCCGGCCATCTGCTCCAGTAGTGTTGATTCAAACTGACGCTTGTCCCACTGGCATGGGTGGTTTTCTCAAGATCGGAGACCGCTTCGTTGCATGGTGGGCAGATGATGTTATGCAATCAGATTTGGAAACGTTCCATGCACTCAAGGGTGATCCAACTCATCAAAACGAGTGGGAACTCCTTTCAGTGTGGTGTTCTCTGGAGGTGTTTTCTCCGATGCTGGAACGACTGTCGGTCAAGCCACAGATTCTGCTTCGCACTGACAACACATCCACGTTGCTAGCTGCGTTGGAGCATCGTGCATCTTCCCCGCTCCTGGTCGCACTGGCGGCTGAGATTGCATTGTCGTTGGAGGTGAGACAGCTTGCTGCCTCTGTGGGGGCAGCATGTTCCTGGCTCGCTTAACGTCATTGCTGATAAGCTCAGTCGGTTAAGCCTGGGCGCTGAGGTACCAACGCAGCTGCAGAACTGCGTCCGTATGCCCGCCCCAAGACGGGGCAGAACAGACTTCAGAGCATGGCCTTCATGTTGAAATTACATTGCCGTTGTTGCGTACCGCCTGCATGCCTATCTTTGTTGCTTGTCCTCATGTGTCTCCAGCTATGCAAGCACGGATGGCACGTGGCAACAAGTTAGGTGGGTATGTTGCGGAAATGCCACATTCTGTCACCATCCGTTTCGGAACCATTGGAAACCATTGTTCAACAGCCGGATAGCCATTTCTTGCTTTATGAATTTAACATTGGCTGTTGAGCCAACGTTAGTCACCGTAAATTTTTGAAGTCGTGGATGTGACAAGAGCCACTTTCAGTCAACATCCTTTTCGAAACCATCATTGATGCGATTGAGCTTCTTTTCTAAGGGCTTCAGATTGCCTTTGTGGTACAAGAGTTATGGTGCATGGACATGTGTGCTGCGTTCAGGCGCAGCGGTGTCATGGGCGAAGAAATCAAGACCGCTGAAGAATCAGACTTGGTGTAAGCCATTGTTAACTCCAACTGTCGTGCCAGAGCTGCCACCCGCTGTTGCTGCAGCTCGTGCTGAGTTGGGACTTCCGGCTCTTGCACGTGAGACGGCAACTACTGCTTCTGGCGCCGCTGTGTCCGAAATGTCGGGCCGGGGTCGCCTCCATGCACGTCCCTTTGGACATAGAGGAGCCGCTACATGTTTGGGAACTTCTGGTGAGCCTGTCAGCGTTAAGGCTCCCATGTTAGATGCGAGCTCATTGGTCACAGCATCGGGCGAAGTATTGACCCGAAGACGGCAAGGAGGGCCGGAGGGCCTTGGATACCATCCCAAGATTCCAAACGGCCGAGGCGCGGATCTTCGGAATTGGCGTTGGAAGTGGCATCATCCCAGGTTAGCATGGATCTGGCCCGCCGTCAATTCAAACGCTTGATTTATGCATCCAGCACGGTGTGCACGAAAGAATCCTTATTTGGATTATGGGAGAACCTGTGCGCCCGCCTCAATCTTGATAGTCTGCCCGTCACGCAAGCTTCAATCTTTGACATTTCTTCTGTTTTTCGTGCGGCCGGGTTCCGGGCCATTAGTGCTTATCTGTATGAGGCAAAGGCCCGCCATGTGCGTGCTGGTTTCGTCTGGTCTCCTCAGCTCGACGCAGTTTTGCAAGATGCTAAGCGTGGTGCGAGGAGGGCCATCGGCGATGCAAACAAAGCTGCTGAAATTCGCCTGGCATGGTGGGCAAGTTTGGCTAGGGATTTCGGCTCAGACCCAAGCCCCCATGAAGCCGGACCGAAATCTCCAGTGGGTGGCATTGCCCTTTGGGTATTCGCTACGGTCTTCTTGCTTCGTGAAATGGAGCTGACTTACATCACGCTCGACATTCAGAGCATCAAGCTGGATTATGCTCAGAGGACCGTCAGTCTTCATCTGAGCGTGCAAAAGAACGACCCCGCCGCCCGAGGTGCGTGGCGTACTCTTGCATGTGAATGTGCTCAAACGTCTCCATGTCTGTGCCCCTTTCATGTTGCTGATGGCTTGGTCTGCAAACAGCTGCGAAGAGTGGGACACACGCGACTGGAAGACGTGCCACCAGGAGCTTTTCCTTTAGTAGGTCAACGTGCGTTCCCTTCCAAAGTGGTTGACAAGAAATTCATGATTGACGAAGCTCAGAGACTCGCCTCGTTGATTAAGCTTTCGAACCCTGCCGCCTCGCAGCTCGAGACTGCGACTGTCACTGGGCACTTCGCGAGACGGTCTGGCGCCAAGGAACTGGCCAGGCGGGGTATTCCTCTGTCCACCATTCAATGGATGGCTCGGCATAGCTCCTTGGCCACCCTTGGCTATGTTGAAGAAGCATAGGCTGAAAATCCTCGGGAGTCGTTCCGATGTATTGATGCGTCGTCAATCTCGGATATGGTTCATGTCGCAGTGGGACGTATCAGTGCCCTCGAGGAGACACAACATGACGTCTGTGCTTGTCAAGCTTCCCTATCCGGGGAGCTTGATCGTTTGGAAACGCAGCTGCTGGATCTTGCAAGCGAGAGCTTGCAGGTCAGGCTTCCGTCAGATCTTATGGGCCAGATGCGCACTGAGCTAAGAAAGATGGTGATTCCAATTGGTGTGTTGAACACTCGCACCAAATTTCTGCACCATGTAGATCAGAAGACTTGCATTTTGAGCAAGCCCGATCAATGGACATGCATATGCGGTTGGAAGTTCATGTCGTCATGCAATAAAGAACTCTTCTTTGATGACGATGAGCTTCCTGAAGGAGCAGCCGTTTGTGATCATTGTCTAGATTGACAAGGCGAAGGTATTTGCAGTTGTGCTTGCTGGTCTCGCTGGCACAGCTTGGTCAAGGGAGAGCTGCCTGTACGCTTAGAAGAAGTGTGCACGGGCGATCTTGCTGCACACTTTGAAGAAGTGTGCCATGCGATCCTTTCGTGTCTTGGAACGACCAGCACCTTCGCCAACACCAAGCAAAAGGCCTATTGCTCTGCATTGCACAATTGATGTCATTCAGGGTAGGAGGGTTGGGCTTCGGCTGGCTAAGGGTTTCCGTGACGTATTTACAACGGCTTGCTCGCCAAAATCTCCTTTCAATGTTTGTGGCTTGCTTCAAAAAATCTCCTTTCAGGGATTGGGTTTTGCTCACCAACATCGCCTTTTCGGGATTGGGCCTTGCCAACCTCACCAACATTTCCTCGTTTCAGGGTTTGGGGTTTTCTTTACAAGCATCTCCTCTTAGAGGTTTGGGTTTGCCAACATCTTTTTCGAGTTTGCTTAACAGCATCTCCGTTTAAGGCTTAAGTTTTCGGGTTTGCCAATATCTTTTTTGGGATGTGGATTTGCCAACAGCGTTCTGTTGGTTTGCATGCCAATGTTCGGGGTTTGCATGCCAACATCTCCTCGTCGTTGTTTTTGGGTTTGCCAACATGGTTCTGCTTTCGAGGTTTCTGGTTTGCTCGCCAACATCTCCGTTTAGGGTTTAGGGTTTGCCAATCACCGCCTCGTTTTGGGGTTCGGGTTTTGCCAACCTCCGTTTAGGGTTTGGGTTTTGCTCACCAACATACCCTCATTTTAGCGTTTGGATTTTGCTCACCGACATCTGCTTTTGCGGTTTGAAATTTGCCGACACCTGCTTTTAGGGTTTTGGGGTTTGCCAGCAGTTTGCTCAGCAAAATCTCTTGCAGGGTTTGTGGGTTGCTTACCAACATCTCCTTTCAGGGTTCCGGGTTGGCCAACATGTCGTTCTAGGGTTTTGGGTTTGCCACCATCTCCGTTTAGGGTTATTGTGGTCAAGTATTCGTCCTGGCGGAGTCACACCAGGCCAGTTGCAAAAGGGTTTGGGACGTGCGCACCATCATCTCAGTTTCGGGTTTGCACTTTGCCAAATCTTTTCTCGATTTTGGGTTTGGCATTTGCAAATCACCATCTCTTTTGGTATGGGCTTTGCCGACCTTGTTTTAGGGTTTAGGGTGAGCGCTCATTTAGTTCCCAGCAGAGGCTTTGCAGGCTGGATGCAAAAAGGGTTTGCTCACCAACATCTCCTTCTGGGGTGTCGGGTTTGCCCAAAACATTGGTAAGCGACAAGGGTGGGCAGGACAACACATCCGCATTTGCGAAGAAGAACAACAACTACTTCTACTGCTGCTGCTGCTGCTACTGCTACTGCCGCTGTTGCTGCTATTGCCACTGCTGCTACTAACCGCTACTACCGCCCGACGACACCACCACCACAACCACCACAACCACCACCACCACCACCGCCACCACAACTACCACCACCACTACTACCACCACTACTACTACTACTCCTACTACTACTACTACTGCTACTATTACTGGTGACACAAACTACTATTGCTATGCCTATTACTGTTACTGCTACTGCTGACCGTCGTCACCTCAGTTTTTTAAGCTCGACGAAGACTTGCTGTGGATGCACCTAGGGCCTACGACGCAAAGCTCCATGTTGACTTTCCTCTGAAGCAGAGTCATCGGAAGAAAAGAAAGTTTTCTCATTTTCGCCTTGCTGGCTGTGAGGTTTGGATACACCTCCGCGGCGAAGACTTAGGCCACTCCGATTACAAGTTCTCCAGCTCCCAGCGTGTGCACTTCGTCGCTGAGGCGCGAGCTGGCCATGTGTACTGTATTCCGGGGTTGAATGGTGAAATCATGCGCCGCCGTGTGCAATGTTTTGAATGTTGGCGCAGGCCGACGACAGTGTCGTGCCGAAGCTGAAGGAAGCGATCGAAAGAAGGACCAAGCGCACGACCCATGCTGCGTGTCATGTTGCAATGCATGTCCCTATACACTGCATATGCAGGTCAGCAGGTGAAGTAAAGCCCAGGCATTGTCTCCTGTGCGGAGGCTTTTCGATATCCACGACAACATAATCCAGACCCTGAAAGAGCGACTTGGAAAGATCATGTGCCCTTGGGTCCTTGCATAATTGCCATGCAGTGCTTCCACTATCAGCTAGTGATGCTACTTGCATGGATAGGCAGTGTCGGTGTCCTGCTGCCATCCAAGGAAGGGTGGTGGCCGAAGAGAGCGTGATCGGGGCCGGGAATTTGAAGATCCGTGGATGCAGGCGGCGCATCCTCCCCCGGCAGCTTGGTGGGGCCACCCGCCCCCTCACCCTGACCCTTGGGGCGCCCCACCGCCCTGGGGTCCACCGCCACCCGGATGGTAGCCTAGCTGTTGACGTCTTTAGTCGGCCGATTGGAGACTTCACATGGCCTCCTCCCGGGACAAAAGGGCTCTTTGGGAGGTTAAGCCGGACTGTTGCAAGTTAGAGCATTTAGCATTAATTGAGCTTGTCCTTTGGGCCTCCAAGTGGTCGACATTGGGTGTTTATGGAAGCAGGTGTGCCATGCCTCTCCGCTGCGATGCGATCAGTAAAAAAGGCTCCTGCTGCCCGCATGGCCTTCACTTGTTTGCTTGCCGTGCTGATAGCATGTAGAAGATACACTCCGAGGTGGGCAAACAGAACGAAGCCCTGGAGACTTTGCATCATGCGATCCTGCACAAGCGCTGGAAGAACCAGTGGCCACGTCCTGAGATTCGTGACTGGATGCGCGAATTGTCACCGGACAACGTGGGAAACAGGTCCCCAACCCTGGAGAAAATCATAGAGCGCCACTTGCAGCTGTGCCGCCGCCTCAGTTCCGGCTGAGCTCGGAGATGAGGTACAAGCCATGCAAGAGATCCGGTCGCAAAGTTCGGCCATCAATCAGCGAGGTGTCGAGCTTCAGAAGATGCGTTTTGCCAGAGAAGGCGTGGCGGGGGTCGTGGAGTCTTTTTCCGAGCTCTCGTAGGTGGCGGCACGTGTAGGGGGCAGACAGGCGCATCGCCAGAAGTGTCGAAATCAGAGTCGGGGTTTCGTAGAACGAGCCTTCGCAAAGTGCATGCCGGTGTTCAGGTCTTCACCAATACCGCGCGACATGCCAAGCTGCGAACATCCAATCGCTGGAACAGGCAGCTTCTTCAGGAAGCTTAGCTTGGGGTTCTCTTTATTGAAAGACCATGTGTTGTGGGCCTCAGTTTCAATTAACAGTAAAACTATGCTTGAATTGAAACATGTGATCGTGCAGGTCGTCCGAGTTTTCCGCAGGGCTGCAGAGGAGAAGGCTCGCACAGAAGAAGTTTTCTGTCATATGAGCAGCAGACATGTTGCTTCGACGTGCGCCGGGGTCGGAGTGCAGGTCAACCAGGCCAAGAAAGAACAGGACGGCAGCTTCAGCTTGCCTTCGGACATGCTGCTGACGTTAAATGAGGAGTTCGACAGATGTCGTACTGGTGTGCAGGTCATGGTCTTTAACATTGTTTTAGAGCAGGCCGTTCTCCTCCCCCCTGCAGCCCTCGACTGGCTCTCCTACAACCTTTCGCGTCCGATGTCAATGTGGGTTGCACAAAACATCGAAGAAACGGTGTGTTCGTGCCAGGATGTAAGGCTTGGTAAGGTGGCCGACTTGGAGGAAATGGATGCGTGCCGCGCCAAGCTAATCTCTTGTTTTGTTGTCCCTTTATGGTTTGTCAATGAACAGGTTACGAATCCGGTAGCAGAACGCAACTTGGAGAAAAATTCAATGGTGCTGGCTCAAGCGGGCGTGCCACTGCAGACCAGGAGTTCAGCTTCTTGAAGTGCTTTTGGAAGCCATGATCCGTGCCCTGCTCTTCCTGGCGTCCTGCAGTGCTGCCGTGGCCTTCGTCCCACCGGCGCAGCAGAGCAGCGTGAAGTACCAGGCGCCGGTTGCAAGAGCTCAGGAGAAGGTCGACGAGGCCTCCAGCCCCTTCTCTTCCGTCGCCTTCGGTGCCAGCGTTGGCTACGCCGCCGCTGCCGTCGGCGCCGCAGCCCGCCAGGGCCGCGTGACACGCTTCGCGGAGGGCGATGCGCCAGCGGTGGCCAGGACCTGTCGGTAGAGCAGTCGCGCGAGCTGCGGAGAACAGGGCTAGTCAGCTTCTGCTGTGATTCGCGCTGGTGCGAGGACTCCCGTGGCCTACCCGATCTTCACTTTCCGCTGGCTGGCCATCCATGCCCTGGTGGTGCCCACTGTGTTCTTCCTCGGTGCGATCAGCTCCATGCAGTTCATCCAGCGCTGAGCCCGTTTGCTTCGGGTTTCTTTCTCAAGATTCCCGCGGTTTTTGTTGCATTCTTAGCAGTAGGCGTGGCGAGCAACTGCACAAGCATCAGCCGATATTCCATCCCGGAAGGAGATAGGAGATTGGCCACCGACAGGCATGCATGCGGCACAGACAGCAGAGAGTTGAAATGTCTTTTGTAGCACTCTGGAGCTTGTTCGCCTTCGACTGTTGTGAGATGCCGAAGAGAAGTGGCGTTGGGGTTAGCGGTTAGCGGCTGGCTCAAGCGGGCGTGCCACTGCAGACTAGGAGTTCAGCTTCTTGAAGTGCTTTTGGAAGCTATGATCCGTGCCCTGCTCTTCCTGGCTTCCTGCAGTGCTGCCGTGGCCTTCGTCCCACCAGCGCAGCAGGGCAGCGTGAAGTACCAGGCGCCGGTTGCAAGAGCTCAGGAGAAGGTCGACGAGGCCTCCAGCCCCTTCTCTTCCGTCGTCTTCGGTGCCAGCGTTGGCTACGCCGCCGCTGCCGTCGGCGCCGCAGCCCGCCAGGGCCGCGTGACACGCTTCGCGGAGGGCGATGCGCCAGCGGTGGCCAGGACCTGTCGGTAGAGCAGTCGCGCGAGCTGCGGAGAACAGGGGTAGTCAGCTTCTGCTGTGATTCGCGCTGGTGCGAGGACTCCCGTGGCCTACCCGATCTTCACTTTCCGCTGGCTGGCCATCCATGCCCTGGTGGTGCCCACTGTGTTCTTCCTCGGTGCGATCAGCTCCATGCAGTTCATCCAGCGCTGAGCTCGTTTGCTACGGGATTCTTTCTCAAGATTCCCGCGGTTTTTGCAGGTCTTATTAGTAGGAAAAAGCCGATGTTCCATCCCGAAAGGAGATAGGAGATTGGCCACCGACAGGTTTGCGCCAAAGATAACAAAGACTCGGAATGATTGTTAATGAAACTGTTTTCTGTTGAGCTGGACATCGCAACTGGAGCTTGTTAGTTTCCGCCTGCTGCGAGATCCCAAAGAGAGGCGGCGTTGGGGTTAGCGGTTAGCGGCTGGCTCAAGCGGGCGTGCCACTGCAGACTAGGAGTTCAGCTTCTTGAAGTGCTTTTGGAAACTATGATCCGTGCCCTGCTCTTCCTGGCTTCCTGCAGTGCTTCCGTGGCCTTCGTCCCACCAGCGCAGCAGGGCAGCGTGAAGTACCAGGCGCCGGTTGCAAGAGCTCCGGAGAAGGTCGACGAGGCCTCCAGCCCCTTCTCTTCCGTCGTCTTCGGTGCCAGCGTTGGCTATGCCGCCGCTGCCGTCGGCGCCGCAGCCCGCCAGGGACGCGTGACACGCTTCGCGGAGGGCGATGTGCCAGCGGTGGCCAGGACCTGTCGGTAGAGCAGTCGCTCGAGCTGCGGAGAACAGGGGTAGTCAGCTTCTGCTGTGATTCGCGCTGGTGCGAGGACTCCCGTGGCCTACCCGATCTTCACTTTCCGCTGGCTGGCCATCCATGCCCTGGTGGTGCCCACTGTGTTCTTCCTCGGTGCGATCAGCTCCATGCAGTTCATCCAGCGCTGAGCCCGTTTGCTACGGGATTCTTTCTTAAGATTCCCGCGGTTTTTTGCAGTTCTGAAAAGTAGGAAAGGCCGATGTTCCATCCCGAAAGGAGATAGGAGGTTGGCCGCCGACACGTCTGCGCCAAAGATAACAAAGACTCGGAATGATTGTAAATGAAACTGTTTTCTGTTGAGCTGGACATCGCAACTGGAGCTTGTTAGTTTCCGCCTGCTGCGAGATCCCGAAGAGAGGCGGCGTTGGGGTTAGCGGTTAGCGGCTGGCTCAAGCGGGCGTGCCACTGCAGACTAGGAGTTCAGCTTCTTGAAGTGCTTTTGGAAGCTATGATCCGTGCCCTGCTCTTCCTGGCTTCCTGCAGTGCTGCCGTGGCCTTCGTCCCACCAGCGCAGCAGGGCAGCGTGAAGTACCAGGCGCCGGTTGCAAGAGCTCAGGAGAAGGTCGACGAGGCCTCCAGCCCCTTCTCTTCCGTCGTCTTCGGTGCCAGCGTTGGCTACGCTGCCGCTGCCGTCGGCGCCGCAGCCCGCCAGGGCCGCGTGACACGCTTCGCGGAGGGCGATGCGCCAGCGGTGGCCAGGAGCTGCGGAGAACATGGGTAGTCAGCTTCTGCTGTGATTCGCGCTGTTACGAGGACTCCCGTGGCCTACCCGATCTTCACTTTCCGCTGGCTGGCCATCCATGCCCTGGTGGTGCCCACTGTGTTCTTCCTCGGTGCGATCAGCTCCATGCAGTTCATCCAGCGCTGAGCCCGTTTGCTATGGTTTTCTTTCTTAAGATTCCGGCGGTTTTTTAGTAGTAGGAAAAGCCGATGTTCCATCCCGAAAGGAGATAGGAGGTTGGCCGCCGACACGTCTGCGCCAAAGATAACAAAGGCTGGGAATGATTGTAAATGCAACTGTTTTCTGTTGAGCTGGACATCGCAACTGGAGCTTGTTAGTTTCCGCCTGCTGCGAGATCCCGAAGAGAGGCGGCGTTGGGGTTAGCGGTTAGCGGCTGGCTCAAGCGGGCGTGCCACTGCAGACTAGGAGTTCAGCTTCTTGAAGTGCTTTTGGAAGCTATGATCCGTGCCCTGCTCTTCCTGGCTTCCTGCAGTGCTTCCGTGGCCTTCGTCCCACCAGCGCAGCAGGGCAGCGTGAAGTACCAGGCGCCGGTTGCAAGAGCTCAGGAGAAGGTCGACGAGGCCTCCAGCCCCTTCTCTTCCGTCGTCTTCGGTGCCAGCGTTGGCTACGCCGCCGCTGCCGTCGGCGCCGCAGCCCGCCAGGGACGCGTGACACGCTTCGCGGAAGGCGATGCGCCAGCGGTGGCCAGGACCTGTCGGTAGAGCAGTCGCGCGAGCTGCGGAGAACAGGGGTAGTCAGCTTCTGCTGTGATTCGCGCTGGTGCGAGGACTCCCGTGGCCTACCCGATCTTCACTTTCCGCTGGCTGGCCATCCATGCCCTGGTGGTGCCCACTGTGTTCTTCCTCGGTGCGATCAGCTCCATGCAGTTCATCCAGCGCTGAGCCCGTTTGCTACGGGTTTCTTTCTTAAGATTCCCGCGGTTTTTGCAGTTCTGAGTAGTAGGTTCGGCCTGCAATTTTACGAGTGTGAGCTGAAAATCCATCCCGGAAGGAGATAGGACTTTGGCATCGACAAGTAAGAGCAGCAGAAAACAGCAGGTTCGCATATTGCATGTCAGTCTTGTTTTATATAGCTATATAAGCAGTGTCGCAGTTGTCAGGCCAAAAGCATGGTCATCCATGCCGGCCTTTTGCTGAGCCTTTTGCTTTTAGAGAAGTTTGTTCGCGGTGGTTGGTAAAGTACTTTGTCTTGGGTGTGCTTTGTCAGAATTGTCACACAGATGAAGTGCAATTTTCAAGTGCTTTGAGGTAGCCCTCGTAGGCACGTTTGGAAAGTCCTGAGCATGTTTTTGAGGATACAATTGCGGGCGCAGGGCTTTGGCCTGAACGTAATTCGATGTTTCAGGGAGCTGCTCAAACAACAGGCCGACAAACACAGGCCTGCATGAACGAACATGAACATTTCGACTGTGCAGCTTTTGTGGCTTATGCGCTCGTGGCCTTTGGTGGCCGCATCGGGGGCCTCGGGGGGGCTCGTTGGGATTCTGCTTCAGGTTCTCAGGGAACTTTCATTCAGCGGGGAAGTCTTTGTCCCTCCTGAGCCTGTCCTCGGCCCTTCGCTGCCGGGTCTCCTTGAGGTCGATCGGTCTCCTTGGCTAGGAGGCTATCACCTCCCTTCTTTGCTCATTGGATTTGGCCTTGGAATTTGCTGCGGGCCCTTCCTTGATTTCCTTCTGCTGATACGCATTGGACTTCTCCGAGGGTTGGGCCGAGCGAGCCGACCATTGACTCGTTTGTATCGGATACTTGAATGAGCATTAGGGCTGAGTTGGGCTCGCTTAGAGAAGAAGCCAGAGCCCTCAGGTCCTTGCTTGAGCATTTGGAGGATCGGATTCGGGATTTGGAAGCTTCAGTCGGGTTTGAGGTTGTTGAGCCTGTGACCCCGCCGCGCAGCGGACCGCGGAGAGCCGAGTACGCCTCTCCCGAGCCGGAACCCAGTCAGTCGCGAAGGAGCACTCCGAGCAGGCCTTCCGCTTTTGCTGGATCTTTCGCTGACGGCTCTTCGGAATCGAACCCTGGGGCTCCCACTTCAGAGTTCAGGGTTGCGTTGGCTGGTGATATCGGTCGGTTCTTAGCCGGTAGGCTGTCTGGGCAAGCCTTGGGACCTTCTGGGCGTGATCGACTGAAGCTGAGCTCCAAGTTCTACATTGTGTGCCGAGACTTCGCGGGCCTTACCTACTCCCCGCCTTTGGTGTTGACCAGCTTCTCCCGAGTTCGTGAGTTGTGCTTCAGCGCTTCCTCTCGTCAGGAGTGTGGACACTCGGTCTTCATTGGCGTGCCCTCCCAGGCTGAGGTGCGATTGGTTTTGAGTGCCGCTAACCTCCCTTGCCCTGCTTTGAGCGGCAATGGCGGAAGGCAGTGAAGCGAGTAGGGACGGAAGCCGAGCCCCCACGGGATTGCAGGATTGTCTTCTTTGCGACTCGGGGCCGGAATGTCGAATAGGGGCCCTACAGTTAGACAAGGGCGATGCCGTCGTTTCCTGCCAGTTGGTTGGGGTGGCGCCGGCAGAAGGATCTTTTCTGGTCGCGGTGCCACACGCCGCGTGGCACCGTGTTGGTGCCCGCCGGTACTTACCCTCCGACGCCCTCACCCGGGCGACTTTGGCCGAGGTGCTGGGAGCCTCCGATGTGGATCGAGGGCAACCGCATCCAGTTTGGAAAGTGAAAGTGTGGATAGGGATTCTTCGCGAAGGCCTAGCAGAGAACGTCAGTTATGCCGCTGGAGGCGAGGCTACCACCTTCGGTGCTCCGGATGGGGGCGCGGAAGTGATCTTTGTGATCGCAGGCTCAGGCGGCACCGCCGCGGGACCGATGCCCGCATGCCCGTATGGACCGTCGCTTTCGGCAATTGCCGGGGAGCACTTCGCATTGTTCGAGGAGATGGGCGCACCCGACTTGGAGATGCCTGCTCGATTGGAGGCGGTGGAGAGTGCCATCGGAGAGCTGAGAAGCGGCATCGATCAGTTGTTGTCCCGGCTACTGGCAGGCGGCGCCGGGGCAGGAGCCGCTACACCTGGGGAGGCGCCGATCTCAGCGAGGCCTCGAGGTACAGCAAGCGTCGAATGTGGGCGCTTTGCCGGGCTTGGATCCGGCGGTGGTTCGCTCTGCTCGCCAGGCGGGCATTCCAGAAGCTCAGCTTGCACGGATGAGTCAGCTGGTGCAGGGGGCCCGAAAGCTGCCGGCGGAGCCTCTCCAGAAGGTTCAAGACCCTTTGGACGACGAGGAGGACGAAGCCGAAGTCGACGATGGCCAGGGCGACGGAAGAGGCGGCGACGCCCTCCAAGCCGCGGTGTTGAAGATGAGCAAGATCCTTCAGGTGATGCACAAGGACAAGAGGGCGAGCAGTCTAGAGGACGTGCTCGAGCGTGCCGACGGGACCGGAGAAGCATCGTCCTCGAGTCAGGTGGGTGGTCGGAGCAAGGGGGCCGCTTATCTCAAGTTGCGCGGGCTCCTGCGGACGTCACCGCAAGAGGTCTGGCAGTCCGTCGAGAACTGCATGCAGGAGGACTTCCTGCTGGCGCAGACGGGTCCTGGACTGGGAACGAGGCCTTGTACGGCTCGCGCTTGGGTCGAGCATCGGAGTCTTCTGCGCCTTACCACGGCCCCATACGGCAGGCCTGGACCTTAGCGGGGATAGCCGATGCTCTGGTAGAAGGAGAGACGGATCGTGCCCGAGCGATGGCACTTCTCGGATTAGCTGCCATCGATCAAGCCGCGGTGGACAGCGGGTCATGGATACTGGCCAACGAAATCCCGCTCGAGCCGAGTCCGCCCTTCGGGGCTTTTTGTCGAGGCCGAACTCTGGAATCGTTCGAAAGCAGACAAACCAAACTGCTAGATGCCAGGTGGATGACGGTCCTGATGGGCCGGATTCGCGAGAGAGACGCCTTCCATACAGCCAAGAGGAATCTGGGGAATGCTTCTGGAAATCCACCTCCGGCGGAGGAGGCGGTGGCAATCAGAACCCCAATCGAGGGGACACTCCTGCGGGCGCCGACGCTCCTGGGGATGCCAAAGGAAAGAAGGGAGCGAAAGGAGGAGGCCGAGGAGACAAAGGCAACAAAGAGAAGTGATTGGGACCGGCGGTGAAGTAAAGCTGCCGCGAGCCGGATTGCGCGCCTCTTCATCTACCTTTTTGGCTGCCGGGGCCCTCCCCTCTGAGGAGGCATTTGAAGCTCGCTCAGGGCTCGCTGTCAGGCCGACCTGTAATGCTGGACCAAGTGAGTTGCCCGAGGCGCCTTTTTCAAGTGATCCATGCGGTGTTTATAGTTCCGATTGCACTACGATTTCTGCACCTTCACCTCGCAAGGCTGTCAGGTTCCGCACCTCCCAGCCGTCTGTGACTGAAGTGCCCGGGCGAACTAGCGCCCCTAATCTCGCGCAGCGTGTAAAGTTTGCTGCCTCCTCTAGCGTTGGGTTTAGGCCCCCGGGGCACCCTAAGTGGTCTGCCCCTAATGCCTTGGTTCCGGGTTGCGATGGTGGTTGCACTGGGGATTCTAGTCTTCTTGCGTCGAGCCCGGTTCCTCAACTCTGTGCCGAGCCCGCCTCTCCGAGTGATGCTGAGGTCGGCCGCGGCTCGGGTGTGAATCCGCCGGTGAAAAACCAGGCGGTCTTTTCTGGGACAGGCGATTCTGCTACCCGCCAGGAGCATTCATCTCGTGCTTCGTCCCGCAATTTTCAGACTTCGGGGGAACTTCGGTTACTGCCTGGTGAGCGCGCTTCGACTGTTGTGGCCAGGGATTTGTGGTCAGCTTGGTTTGAGGCTGTGAGCTCCAGCGACTGGACTGGCCTGGGTGTGGTCTTCCGATCGCTCCGCGAACTACCTCGCGAATCGCGAGGACCCCTGCATGGTTCAGCCAGTGCCCAACGTCGGGTCTGGCCCATGCCATTGCCTTTCCCGGAGCTTCTGCTTCCCGGGACCGCGCGTCGGGATGCTGATAAGCTGTCTCTGAACGCGATTGTGCTGGTGCTGAATTGGCTGTTCTTGGGGGAGCAAAGCTTGTGTCGTGCTGAGTTGGAAATCCACTTAGGGAGGACCCCCAATAGCCGGCAATGGAAGGCGGTCGCTGCCCTTCGTCCCGCCGTTGAGCGGTGGAACCAGCACGGGCCTGTTGGCCCCTCCGATATGGGGCGGGCCGCAGCCAAGTTCGAAGGTCTTGAGGACCTTCTTGAGTCGGTGACCCGAGGGATTCAACAGGTGGGGCGGAAAGTCGTTCGAGAGACTGGATCTGTGCGCTTGAGGCTCTCACAGCCCTGCCACGCGCTTCCTGTAGACGCTGACAGGCTGCGCTTTGTCGGGACCCCGAGTTTCGACCCGCTTGAGTTCCTTGATAATGCCTCTCGTAAGATTTACGCACATCCCCTTGAATTTCGCCGTGATATCCCGCCTGAAGTCCCCATCCAAGTGCGCACGGCCCCAGGAAAGCGAATTGCTCTTCTGGAGTCGCTTGACCGCTGTGACCGACTCAGACTGCTCCCGCAGGACGCGGTCCGCACGCCTCATCGCAACGGAATGTTCTGCGTCCCTAAGGATCGGGATAGGGATAGGGTTGTTCTTGATGCTAGGGTTGCTAATCTTGCCGAAGGAGGCTCTGACGCTTGGATCCAAAGCTTAGGCTCTCTTGAGCAGTTGCAACATGTCTTCTTGCCACCTACCCATTCCATTTCGATCTTTTGCGGGGACTTGAGGGAATTCTACCACGCGTTTTGCATTTCTGAAGAGCGATGCCATCGCAACGCGTTGGCCATGTGCTTGACTCGAGCCGAGGTTGCTCATCTGAGGTGCTGTGGTAAAGGGGCCGCCCATCAGTTGATGGTGCCCTGTCTGGGCACTCTTGCTATGGGTGACACCCACGCAGTGGGCTACGGGCAAACGGCCCATTTGGCGGTCGTCCTCCGCTGCTCCCGCCTGCGCCTGTGCGACTTTGTTACACTGCGAGGACGCCCGCCTAGGGCCCCTGGCCTCATCGCGGGTCTCCTAATAGATGATCTCCTTCTCCTTGATTTCGTCCGAAAAGAGTGCCCCTCTGAACCTTCTCTTGGATCCGAGGTCATTCGTGAGATTCGAGCGGGGTATGAAGCAGCTGGGTTGCCCCGTCATGCCGGGAAGGCTGTGCATGCTGCGTCTGAGGGCGATTTTTGGGGCGGACATCTTGATGGGGAGCTTGGCCTGCTACGGCCAAACCACAAACGGGTCGTGCCGCTTGCCAGCCTGCTGGTGCGAGTTGTGCGAGCCGGAGCTTGTTGGGGCAGTCTCCTGGAAGCCATTACCGGAGCTCTGGTTTCAGTCTTGCAAATGAAGCGACGGCTTTTGAGTCTGCTCGACGCTGTCTATGAAGAGCAGCGGGGGCGGGGAGCTAGCGATGCCTTTCTTGTGCACGGGCGACTGGCCTCTGAGCTGCTCTGTTGTGCTGCCCTCGTGTGCTTGTCTGAAGCCGATCTCCGAGCACCTGGATGCCCGGCCATTGTGTGTTCCGACGCCTCATCCCGCAAAGAGGCCGCCGCCTTCGCACCGATCTCGGCTGAGCTCAGCATTGAGTTCTGTAGGCACGGTCTACAAAAAGGCTTTGGAATCGGTTGCTAGGTGAGGTGCCGGCCTATCTCAAGGAACGAGGTGAGGACGATCTCGGGTGCCGTGAGCTGCCTGAGAGTGGCTATGAGCACCACCCGATGTGGGAACGTGTGTGCTGTTGCTTGCAGTTTGCGCAGCTAGGCCCTATTGTCTCAGCTGGGAAGCGTAGGCACATTAACATTGGAGAGGTTCGTGCTGCGCTCCGGGCCGAAAGTTCAACCGGACAAAGATGGCCAGGGACAAGATTTGTTCAGCTCCTCGATTCTCAGGTCGCTGCCGCCGCTCTGGTGAAGGGCCGCAGCAGTTCGCGGAGCATCAACAGGGAATTGCGACGATCTATTCCTTGCCACTTGAGCCAGCTGACCCACCCTAGGTACGGTTTTATTAGATCTCGGTTTAACCCTTCTGACGACCCGACTAGAGACGTACCTTTGCGGCGAGCTTCTGAATCGGTCCCCCATTGGTGGGGCTCTGCTTCCCAAGGAGATTTCGCCGAGCTCGACGCCTGGTTGTTGGACATCGGACTTCACCTTGATCAATTGCGGGAGTTGCCCCCTGAATCCGAACTTGCGCCGGATGCCGAGATCGCAATCCTTGACTCTGATCGAGCTCGTCGGCACCGTCGGTCGGAAAGGGGCCCCCGAGGCCTTTGCAGAGCGTCTGCTCCTACGGGCAGCTGTATCGGCCTCTGACCTTCTGCTGCTCTTCGATCGGCTGCCTGCCGAAGTCAGTTCGAGGAGTGCTCTTGAGTCTCGCCGTGGTTTGGTGTTCGCCAGCGGTGCCTTCGTGCATGGTGGCGTCGTAGGCCTGAGGAAAACTTGCAAGGACTTCCCACGTGCTGTGCAGTCGTACTGTGAGTATATTCGAGCCGTCTGCCCGCAGCTTAAGTTCACTTCCTTTGCCGTCCTCTCGAACACACGGTCGCTGCCCCATTGTGATGTGCACAACTCGAGCTCCGAGCCTAATGCGATTCTCCCGCTGAGCCACTTCACCGGAGGAGAGTTGTGGGTTGAGACCGACGGCGGGCAGGTACCTCTCAACGTAGGCCGTGCCACAAAGTTCGGTGAGCTGCTCGATGTGAGACGCGAGCCTAAGTTCTTTGACCCGCATCGGTTGCACGCCACTTTTCCTTGGAAGGGTCGGCGAGTGATCATTGCCGCCTTTGTCATCCGTGACTTTGAGCGACTTGATCCGACTTTACGCGAGGAGCTCGAAAGCCTGAGGTTCAATCTGCCAGTTAGCGGTGACCCTGATTCTGGGTTGCAATGTGGTCCGTATGGAGCCCCCAAAGTGCTGCCGGAATCATTCCCGAAGGACTTGTGCAGGATCCGATTCTCAGCCCCACGAGGGCCCATGATGCTGAGCACTTTTGCTCAGCTGCCTCCACGCGTGTCAATGGCTCCCTTCGGGTTGAGCCCTGTGTGCACGTCTCCGGTTCCCCTCGGGTTGAGCCGTCGAGACATGACCTGCAGCCTTCCACCGTTCGGCGTCCCCATGCGCCCCGAGTTGGCCTTAGCTCGGTTTCCTCTCCGATCAGCTCTCGAGCCCTTGACTTGCTCAGCTCACTTCCTCCTGGTCGGTTCGTCTACTCTTCCGTCTTTCCCGATTTGAGGACTGCTCTTGGGGGGGGGAGGGGCTGGTTTGACTTGTTTTCAGGGTCTCGAGGGTTAGCTAAAGCTCTCGCCCGTGCCGCGCCATGCTGGATTCTCTGCTATGATATTCAACACGGGGAGGATGAGGACCTGTTGAGCGTTGACATTCAAGCTGAGATCGTCGAGCTTTTCGGTGCGGGGGCATTTCGGGGATTTAGCGCTGGGCCGGTTTGTGCCAGCTTCTCACAGGCAATCACGCCAAGCTGGAGAGACATCGAGCACCCTGAAGGGAAACCGGGCCTGCTGCCGGAGCAAGCAAGCAAAGTGAGACAAGGCAACGCCATGCTCGGCTTCATCCTCTGCCTGGTCAAGCTGTGTCTCCACGAAGGACTGATCTACATCGTCGAGAACCCGCTGAACAGTTGGATCTGGAGACAAGCGGGCTCGTCTAAGGACCAACGGCCAACTGGGCGGTCGAACAATGCGGTGCGGGGGATTGTGCTCGCACCGCCGTCTTCGAGGTCGTGAGCCTGGGACTGGACGTACCATGACAAAGCTTGCTGAGCCTTATCCGAGACGCCTGTGCCTTCTGCTCGCGCAAGCCCTGTGCCAGGACGCTAAGTGGATTGTCGAGTGCAGACCGCTTGACATCGCTCGGTGCGCAAAGTGTGGGTCCGCCCGCATTGGTGAAGCGAGCCACCCCGGACCTCGCCGACGACCCGAGCGACCTGACCTACTCCTTCGTGATGTTCCGATGGTGGAGCCGACTACGGCCGCTTTGCAGGTTGCGATCTGGTCGAGGTTCTTGAGCTGGGTTGTCGAGGGCGCCGGCAAGGATGCGGCTAACACTGTGTCGCTGGTGCCCGAGGTCCTTGTCGAGATGCTGTGTGCGTTCGGGCAAGTGCTCTATAGCAGCGGTGCTCCGCTACAACACTTTCGACAGCTGCTCGCGACTGCTCAGCGACGGTGCCCTCTCTGCCGTCCATTGCTGAAGCCTGGATGGGAAACCTTGAGTCGCTGGGAGCGTCTGGAGCCTACGCAGCACCGGCCTCCACTTCCGGAGCCCATCTTCGAGGCCATGATCAGTCTAGCCATGAGCCTAGGTTGGTTTCGTTGGGCGGTCGTGACGATGTTGGGGTTTTACGGATGCTGCAGAATTGGGGAGGTCTTGAAGGCCCGCCGGAAAGATCTTCAAATGCCGTGCGACTTGCTAAGGGCAGACCACAGGTTCTTTCTCCAGATCGTTGAGCCCAAGACCAGAGGCCGTGGGCCGAGGATCCAACACGTCAGCATCGTCCTCGAGGCCGGAGTTGCAGAGTTTGTCACTCGAGTTTGTTCTGGACTTTCCAAACACAGCGGAATCTATCACGGTAGCCCTGCTGTGTACCGACGACGCTGGGACCATCTCCTCGAGCGTCTGGGAATCGCTCAGACGCATAAGCTGACACCGGGCAGCCTTCGAGGAGGTGGTGCGGTTGCCTCTTACCAGAACGGAGTTGACATCCCAAGCTTGCAGTGGAAGATGCGGTTGCAGAGCCAGGCTACTTTAGCCTTTTATCTGCAGGAAGTTGCGGCAGGCTCCATCCTGCCCTCGTTGCCGAGACATGCCAAGGAGGCGATCGAAGCGGCCAGAGTTGTTTTCCTTTCTTCTTCGTTGCGGCCCAGCGCACATCTGCTCAGCCCTCGAGGCTTTCTTGACAGCTGTAGCCGGGCGGGGTGGTGGACGAGGCACTCGCATAAATATTGCGGTGCCTGCATGCCACTCTCGTCTTGAAGCGGAGCGAAAAAGACTGGAAGCGCAGGAAGGACTGTTCATGAACGAACATGAACATTTCGACTGTGCAGCTTTTGTGGCCCTCCCACCACGCCCTGGACGAGGCACTCGCATAAATATTGCGGTGCCTGCATGCCACTCTCGTCTTGAAGCGGAGCGAAAAAGACTGGAAGCGCAGGAAGGACTGTTCATGAAACATACATGTAGGGGTACTTAAAGGCTCACGGGACTTTGTAAGGAAGTTTTTTTTGCAGGGTTAGGCTTGGGAGAATCCTACTTAGGGCACTTTTAGCCCCAATCATAACCCTACTTACTAAGTCTCCTGCGACTTATGAGTTAAGCCCAAAGCTGAGAGGATGTGTTTGGCTTGGCTCAAGTGGGCATTCAAGCGGGAACCAGGAGCTTGGCCTTTTGATTTGCTTCTCACAGTCATGATCCGTGCCCTGCTCTTCCTGGCTTCCTGCACCGCTGCCGTGGCCTTCGTCCCACCAGCGCAGCAGGGCAGCGTGAAGTACCAGGCGCCGGTTGCAAGAGCTCAGGAGAAGGTCGACGAGGCCTCCAGCCCCTTCTCTTCCGTCGTCTTCGGTGCCAGCGTTGGCTACGCCGCCGCTGCCGTCGGCGCCGCAGCCCGCCAGGGCCGCGTGACACGCTTCGCGGAGGGCGATGCGCCAGCGGTGGCCAGGAGCTGCCTAGAACAGGGGTAGTCAGCTTCTGTTGTGATTCTTGCTGTGTGATGCGAGGACTCCCGTGGCCTACCCGATCTTCACCTTCCGCTGGCTGGCCATCCATGCCCTGGTGGTGCCCACTGTTTTCTTCCTCGGTGCGATCAGCTCCATGCAGTTCATCCAGCGCTGAGCCCGTTTTGCTACGGGTTTCCAAGAACCCGGGACCCGAGTTTTCGTAACTCCTGGTTTTTCCTTGTACAGCAGGAGTTGACGCCAATCCCGTGGAAGCTAATGCTCCATTCCACAAGGAAGTAGGAGATCTGCAACCGACGTACAAGGCCCAAAGACGACATTAGTTGCGTGGGTAAAATGTGAGAACTCTTCCTTTGCCCTGTCCGTTTCTACAGTCCTCCAGCAGAGGCTGCATGGTCAGCGCAGTTTGTCCGAAGCCACGGCTCTCGCCCGTTTGACGTTCGGCAGGTGAAGTTCTGCTGCCGTCCGGAAGGGCAGAAGCCAAATAGACACGTGTTGACTGGCTCAAGTGGGCATTCAAGCGAGAACCAGGAGCTTGGCCTTTTGATTTGCTTTTCGCAGCCATGATCCGTGCCCTGCTCTTCCTGGCTTCCTGCACCGCTGCCGTGGCCTTCGTCCCACCAGCGCAGCAGGGCAGCGTGAAGTACCAGGCGCCGGTTGCAAGAGCTCAGGAGAAGGTCGACGAGGCCTCCAGCCCCTTCTCTTCCGTCGTCTTCGGTGCCAGCGTTGGCTACGCCGCCGCTGCCGTCGGCGCCGCAGCCCGCCAGGGCCGCGTGACACGCTTCGCGGAGGGCGATGCGCCAGCGGTGGCCAGGAGCTGCGGAGAACAGGGGTAGTCAGCTTCTGTTGTGATTCTTGCTGTGTGATGCGAGGACTCCCGTGGCCTACCCGATCTTCACCTTCCGCTGGCTGGCCATCCATGCCCTGGTGGTGCCCACAGTTTTCTTCCTCGGTGCGATCAGCTCCATGCAGTTCATCCAGCGCTGAGCCCGTTTTGCTACGGGTTTCCAAGAACCCGGGACCCGAGTTTTCGTAACTCCTGGTTTTTCCTTGTACAGCAGGAGTTGACGCCAATCCCGTGGAAGCTAATGCTCCATTCCACAAGGAAGTAGGAGATCTGCAACCGACGTACAAGGCCCAAAGACGACATTAGTTGCGTGGGTAAAATGTGAGAACTCTTCCTTTGCCCTGTCCGTTTCTACAGTCCTCCAGCAGAGGCTGCATGGTCAGCGCAGTTTGTCCGAAGCCACGGCTCTCGCCCGTTTGACGTTCGGCAGGTGAAGTTCTGCTGCCGTCCGGAAGGGCAGAAGCCAAATAGACACGTGTTGACTGGCTCAAGTGGGCATTCAAGCGAGAACCAGGAGCTTGGCCTTTTGATTTGCTTTTCGCAGCCATGATCCGTGCCCTGCTCTTCCTGGCTTCCTGCACCGCTGCCGTGGCCTTCGTCCCACCAGCGCAGCAGGGCAGCGTGAAGTACCAGGCGCCGGTTGCAAGAGCTCAGGAGAAGGTCGACGAGGCCTCCAGCCCCTTCTCTTCCGTCGTCTTCGGTGCCAGCGTTGGCTACGCCGCCGCTGCCGTCGGCGCCGCAGCCCGCCAGGGCCGCGTGACACGCTTCGCGGAGGGCGATGCGCCAGCGGTGGCCAGGAGCTGCGGAGAACAGGGGTAGTCAGCTTCTGTTGTGATTCTTGCTGTGTGATGCGAGGACTCCCGTGGCCTACCCGATCTTCACCTTCCGCTGGCTGGCCATCCATGCCCTGGTGGTGCCCACTGTTTTCTTCCTCGGTGCGATCAGCTCCATGCAGTTCATCCAGCGCTGATTAATCCTCGAATTTTGTGAGTGAAATCACTCGAATTGTCTGCGTAGACACACAGCCCGGCTCTCGTGAGTCGCAGAGATGAGAAAAAAAGGCTTTTTGTGTCGTCAACTGGCCCTTGTCCAGAGAGACCATGACTGACTAGACACCGAGGCCCGAGACCATCTTGCTCCAGGCCATCCAAGCAGGGGACACGCGCCAGCAGAGCCAGGTCCGGGTGGGATCCATTCTTTTGCTCCTACAGCCGGGCTTGTTTGCAAAGTCATGCTCGCAGCAACCCGGGAGGACAAGGATGTGCACACCCACTTCCGTTTCCTGTGGGAAACCTACAAGGCCACGAACTGTGAGTTGACTACATTGTGCTGTGGCCCCTTTTGTGCGGGCACAGCCAAACTCCAGAGCCAAACTCTCGGGAGAGAGCCTGGCTCCTGCTTTTGACTCTATTGGAAGGTGATCTTGGATGTGCTGAAGTCCAACAGCCGACTCGAGGAGGCTCTTCAGCTTGTCAGTGGGAGGTAACATCGTCGAGCTACGCCAAGAGATTTTGTGGCCTACAGTGCGGCTTTGTCGCCGCCAAGAAGGTTTTAGGCAGCACACGTTCTTGACAGGCTGGTCTTTTGCATTCGGAAAGATAAATGCCTCACCTGCGTGCAAACGTTGGGGTTGAATGGTTTCGGTACTTGGACTTGACTTTGTTCCCAGCAGAGGCTGTGTCAGGCTGGATGCAAAAATGACTTGACTTTGTCGAGACGTGCACATAGATCTTCGAATGGAGGCAAACTCCAGTAAAAGACGATTCACGGAGTGTCAGCCGCCATGCCAAAGAACTTTGGAGGCGATTTGCAAGCCGCTTGAGTGTACTATTGTATCACCTCTGAAGGGCTTGCATAAGAAACGGAACTAGTTTGTCAGCGGCTGCCGCGAGGGTTTTCCGCAACTCGTGAATTTACGAGTTGCTGGAAGCCACTCTTGCTGTAGGGCTTCGAAAGATGTGAGGCACTGTTCCGAGCTTTTGGCCGTTTGCATGTGCCTCATCTTGGCTCTTGCCGGAAGCTGTATTTCTAGAAGCGGCAAGGGGAGCACAACCTGTTTGGTAGTCTGAAGTCTTACAGTAGTTCGAACAGCCAAAGCGGTACAGTAGACCCTTCCCGACCCTGTCGGACAGTGGTTCAGTTGCATTTTTCACGTTTAGTCTTTCCAACATATGTGTCTGCTTGGTTTCGCCAGTCTTTGGAGCAGGTCTATCATGAGACTTCGCGACAAGCCTTCGAGTTCTGCCGCGCAAACACAAGGCCTCAGGAGCCAGGGACTCAGGATGGAGGAGAGACTCGATGTGCTTAGCGGCCCGCGGCATCGGCACAAGCTACCACCGACCAAAGTCAGAAATGGTGAACCATTGAAACTGTACTACTGGAGCGTCCGGAGTACAGGTTCAAGCGCCTGTGCGACATTCTCAGGAAGAACTTCCAGGCCTTTTTTCTTGACATTTTGTGCTGATTCGACATGCATTGTCCCAGTCGCGCAGAGGGAAAGGGGTGCCGTGAACAGTTCCCACATTCATCCGATGACAAGGATCTCGTGTGTCCTGCTGTGACTACCGGCCAGGACCTTTCGAAGCGCACCGGTCCTACTGGACAGAATCCGGTGCGCCAGAAATGTGAAGTCGATTCTACGGGATCCAGGTCCAGGTGGTAAGGTTTTGCTACGTGGGCTTGGTGACCATGTCGTTTCTTTCCTGTATCGACTCCAGCAAGACAGATGCTAGTTGTGTCGTGCTTGCCTGTTGGCCCGGGAGATCGTGGCACTGTGCGCGCAGATGCACGCAGATTCATCGGCAACACGGTGTATCAGGTGCAGCCCAACAACGTGGACACCATCACCAAGACTCTGGAGACGCCGGCCGCCTAGTTCACGAGCCACAGAGCCCAGCCTAGATTCATACGGCCTGAGCTAAGCCGCGAACTCTGCATGGGAAAGGGAAATAGCGTTTGTAGAAAGAGCAGTGCTGCGCTGCAATGCAAACCCTGCATTTCAGCAAACTTCACCTTACCCGCAAGGTGATCCTGCCGCACTATTGAAGTTTCAGCAGCTCAGCAGTGGGGACCGTTCCGAGGCGTTGCCGTCAAATGCAAGTTGCAACAGAGCCGCCGTCCAAGCTGAGCTCTAAAGTTTGAGCGCAACTACAGGCAATGCTTTCGCATTCCGCACAGAGAGCTGCTTTCCACACATTCGAGCGTAGCTTTTCTAGTCGTGCGCTGTCTACTGTTTGCGGGCAGATTCGTTCTCAGTTAGCAGATGCACCTGAGGCTGGACCTTTGGCGTGGCAGCCCCAAGACAGACCTTTGTGGACAAGTAAACGAGAGTGGATATGTTCGCAAGGTGAGGCCTACAACACCTCCTCAGAGATCTGTGATCTCATGACGGCCCTTGGAAAGGCTGTGCCGTTGATTTGCAATTATCTGTTCAGTGTTCTGTGCAGATCCCATGCATGCTGCTTGTTTGCATCGACTTCTGCTCTCAAACTGTGCTTTCGGAAGGTCAATCAGCGACCGAAGCCGCACCTTAGGCCGGCAAACGTTTGTGCCCGTCTACCCGGCGTCCATCCGTGTAGATGCTCGGCATTCGTACTTGTAGTAAACAGTCACGATCGGCGGTTGCGTTGGGGCTGCGGGAAGTAGACACATCCCTTATCCGTGTAGATGCAGATCAATTGACTTCATCTTGGCATTTGTACTTGTAGTACACCGTCGCGATCGGCGGTTGCGTCGGGGCTGTGCAAATTAAATTGGTTTCGCGGGTCATGTCGAGATTGGGTGAATTTGCAACGCGCCTATTGGGCAACAGGTCCATGTACTACGAGCATCTCGGCCAAATCTTCTGGAAGAGCGAGAACTATCTCTTCCACGCCTTTGCCAGCTTGAAGAATGTATTCTTCGTAAAGGTGCGAGCCAACGCCCAGTGTGAGGCTGTTTCTCGAGTATGCCGAGATTGCGCTGCACACGACATCAGTTTGTTTTTTTTGCAGCCGGGGTGATAGGTGTTCCTGCACGAGCCGTTGTGGCAGTTCCGTGACGATGCCCTGATGCGCGCTTCCTCAAGCTGGTTTCTTGTACAGATTGTGGGGAGTTCTTGTTCTGAGGGTCGTCATAGTTCAGCTGGTTTGTGCAACAGCCAGCTACGTGTGGGTGTGTGTTGTGCACGCGGTCAATTTAGTTTTCGCATGCTCTACTAACACAGCTCACGCCGAAAGATAAGAGGGCTGGCCACTCTGACCTTCACCACTACGTCAAAAACTGGAGCATCAGCTACAGGAGACTTATAGGAGAGATGAATGCTGGTTAATTCCTTGCATCATGGGACGGTCTGATGACGCTGCCCAAGGCGCGGCGAACTGTGACGTAGTGTTTCCGTAGCTACTAGCCGTAGTAGGTGAAACGTCTCATTGGCTCACAGCCAGGCTTGTCTCAGTGCGCCCTTGTCGGCGACAGCATGAAGTGAAATGTGCCCAAAGCCCAAAGCTGCGCCAGGCAATTGTCGGATCATCCTCCTCGCGCAGTGTGCGTTACAGGTAGCTTGGCCTGGCGTGAACTCATGTCCAGTGCTGACCAAACCATGATTGTACATTATAGATGCTGCCGGACTGGCTTCTAAGGATGCCACGTCGGATGATGGTAGTGCCGCGGAAGGTTACGAGCCAGTGAGGCCGTTGAGGTTCGATGCTCTGCAGCGGCAGCAGCCACCAAGGCAGGATGCATTGCACGCTTCTGCTCAACCCCTAATCATGCTGTTGCAAGCTGTTGATACTGCGCGTTACCCCGGTAGAAAGAAAGCTGTTCGTCTTGTTTTCTGTGGAACTTGGAGCTGGGGGGGGGCCGGCGAATGACTCAACGACAGAACCGCGGTAGTACGGGCGAGCGGGGGGTGGCATGTGTGGGGCTGGAAATAATAAGAAGGCAGCAAAAAGCCAGTTCCAACACAAATTGTGTGGAACCTAATCAGAAATCAGTACCACTTGAAGCCAGCCCCTTCGTTTTCTTGCATGGTGGGATATCATCTCACAAGAATGTCGTGAGCAGCACCGCCCAAAAGGGCTCATGTGTCATTTACTTTGAAAGGGGGAGAGGACCAGGTCTTGGATTTGTCGGACATGCAAAAGAGTCCACCACTTCAAACTTCAGAGAGGGCTCACTCCATTGCATGCTGTTGGAAGTGTCTATCTGCATGCCACGCAAGACTGATCAAAGTCCTTCAAAGTTCAGACAAGGCAGGTTACCAGGCTTTGTTGTGGATCCGATTTGGTCTGCTCGTGCTGGTTCGGATGAAAGTTGAACAGTCCAACAGAGCTGCAAGGCGACCAGAGATCGATAGCAGTTTAGAAGCTCGGCACGAATAGCTGGTGGTTGCAGATCTGTTGTCTGAGATTTTGCAGCTAGTGTGGTGTTCTGACTCCTTCCGGCAGCAGCTATGTAATGACTAAGGAAGCCGAACCTCCTCCGTTCGGCGAGAAGGGAGCTGAAACGGGCAAGCAGACTGAAAAAGACGCTCGTTACAACAGTGAAGTTTGAGACAGTTTGTCGGTAGTGTTCGATTGATGCCACTGCATGTTAGTCAAAGGCAGTCAGCGATTTTGCAGAATTTGCTTCTGTTTGTTCGAGTTCTGTCTCAGTTGTTTCCCTGTCGACGGACCGGGAAAGAGGCATGCAGGAAGACGGGGGTGTGAAAACGACGGTGAAGTGACGCGACGAAAAACTTGTGGGAGTGATTGGCAGGCTGCCAGGCTTCCTTTCGCAAAGGTCGACATGGGCTTACTGGTCGGGTGGTGACCGGTGTGAGCTCCGCACATGAAGGGGAGGGTCATCCACACGGTTGCATCCTACGGCACACATCCTGTTGTTTTGGCTTTGAAGTCTAACGGTCGTTAGACTTCGCACGCACGACTGCCATTTTGGCCACCGCGGTAAGCACAAAAAGCAGATCCTGCACCTTGGGACAGGTGGCTGTCACTATCAAATCCCCGTTCCGAAGTGCATCTAGGTCCATTCGCTTCTTGCAATATGTAAGCCTGTAATCTCGAGTGCGAGTGCTAAGAAGGCCTGTAATCTTCCTCCTGTAGTTCTTGTCACGATCTCTTTTGCGAGGCAAGCTGCAGCTGACATCTAGGGCGTACTTTCCAAGCGGGGCAGGTTGAGGAATTCAAGTTTTTGTTTGCAAAATCCGCCCGGAGCACTTGAGACATACAAGGGTTGCAAAACAAGCTCCAGCGAGCTTGTCGCTGGTTCCGGGCTTTCTGCTGCGTGAGACTCCGGAGTTTCTTGAGCAGATCAGCGGAACTGTTCTTGTCTGGTGCAGTTGTCATCATTTGTCCGCGCCTTCAAGGAGACCGCGGATTGTCCTATTTGTTGCGAAGATCTGGGACGATCGCCACAGGCCAGGAAGAGCAGGGGGTGGGCCTGCGCCGCGCAGAAGCCGCTTCATGTAGTTTGGGGGTAACATGCAGTACGCGATTGTTTAGCACCGCAGTGAGTCTGGCCTCGTTTGCACCAGGAGGTGGGGGCCTTGACCTACCAGGGCAAAAGGATCGAGAGGGACCTGTACCACGTAGGCTGGTGCTTTTCGTCTCCGATGGGCTCAATATCGGCATCTGCATCGTGTAGTCGTGCAGGCTGCTTCACCTTGATGCTCAGTCACAAGGGGGCCTTTTCAGGGGAGCGGCTGAAGGACCAAGACGTCTCGAAGTCTCAAAGAGCATCCTAGCATTGACAACGTAAGAAATGGTGGACATTGCATCCGTGATTGTTGGTGTGTACTAACTGCTGAGTAACTACTGAATTCAAAGCCAACGACTAGTTGAGGTTGCAGTCTTCTTGGAAGTCTCATTGTTCTATTGATGAGACGTGATCCGAGACTGAACTGGGGTTTCAGGCTTTTGTCATGTGCTGGCAGTTCAGGGTGTCGGGGCTGCAGGGTGTTGATGTCTTTGCTGTTTAGCGTGTACCCTGGCAATGCAGCTCCATCGGCTCCTTGGAAACAGTTTCGGCCCCAAGTCTTTTTCTCATCCCAGTCTGCTCGGAAGGACGGGTGCTTCGACAATCTCAAGATCGCCTGGGGACAAAGCCCGACCACACGACAAGAAGTGGAGCCTCGGAGACGTTCTGTTTCTTGACAGCTATAGTGAGTGACAGCTCAGCACGTTTTGCGAGCCGTCAGGATGGCTTCGTGAGTATGCCCTCCATGAGTGACCAGAAAGCCTTGATCGCGTTTCTGGACTGGAAAGGCACGGCATGCCACGGCCTACGCGCGGGTAGCGACGCTGCGAGTTTCTGTGAGCCAGGGTCACTGCAATCACAAGCACATAGTCAACACGAGCCAATTGCAGGCACAGGGCGCTTGGACGTTTCAGAGCTTGCCACCGTGGCCGCGGTGCAGCTGCCACTCCACGCGAGGGCCATGGACAATTTCATCCGCGAGAACTTTCAGGCGCGTGGTGCACGTTTGGCAGCATCAGTTTGAGCAGAGGCTGGAGTCCGATTCTGCATGGCTGAGGTGGATGGAGATGGCAATATTACGGTGGAAGAACTCGAACAGAAGGCGAGGTAATTCGGCATCGGGCATGAACATGCATTGCAACAACTCACCTGGAGATACTTGGAGCCACATCGGTACTGTTTGTGGCAGCCCATCATGTCGTGGTGACCAGGTTTTGCCCTATATCGGGGAGCACTTCGAGTCCATTACAAACGCGAAAGAGGAGGACCCCTCGGTATCGGTTCTTTCGGATCCTCTCCGCGGCCGATCACCAAACTTTGAAGATCGAATTTTGATTCCCGAGTTCGCAAGCTAGATGCCGGCCCCTGCAAGCTCAAGCATGTCGCTTTGAAGGAGAAGAAGAAAGCTGCCAAGCTTCGCTGTGAGCCTTCCTTCAGTTTGGAGTGCAGAGAGACACATTTGACGGGATGATCGAGAAGCACGCAGAATGATGTGGAAGCAGTTGGGGTAGAGGGGTCGCTTAGCCAACTTTTTTTCGGGTCGCTTAGCACGCTCCAGTTTTGGTCGCTTGGCACGCTCATTTTCACAGGTGTTGGAAGCCCAACAAAGAACCCTAAAAGGAAACCCTAAACCCTAAACCTTAAACCCTCAAAGGAAACCCAAAACGCTAAACCCTAAACCCTGAACCCTAAACCCTAAACCCTGAAAAGAAACCCTAAACCCAAAACCCCCTGAACCCTATACCCAAAACCCTAAACCCTAAAAGGAAACCCTAAACCCAAAACCCCCTGAACCCTACACCCAAAACCCTAAACCCTAAAAGGAAACCCTAAACCCTAAACCCTGGACCCTAAACCCTAGACCCTAAAAGGAAACCCTAAACCCTGAACCCTAAACCTTAAACCCTGAAAGGAAACCCTAAACCCTCAAGGAAAGCATAAACCCGAAACCCTGAACCCGAAACCCTAAAACCTAAAACCCTAAACCAGGAGGCAAGAAAAAACCCTAAACCCTACACCCTAAACCCTAAACCCTAAAAGGAAACCCTAAACCCTAAGCCCTCAACCCTAAACCCTGAAGCCTAAACCCTAAAAGGAAACCCCACACCCTTAACCCTAAACCGTAAACCCTAAACCCTAAAAGGAAATGGGTTTCCCTAAAAGGAAACCGTGAACCTTGAACCCTAAACCTTAAACCCTGAAAGGAAACCCTAAACCCTAAAAGAAACCCTAAACCCTAAACCTTAAACCCTGAAAGGAAACCCTAAACCCTAAACCCTAAAAGGGAACCCTAAACCCTAAGCCCTCAACCCTAAACAGTGAAGCCTAAACCCTAAAAGGAAACCCCACACCCTTAACCCTAAACCGTAAACCCTAAACCCTAAAAGGAAACCCTAAACCCTAAGCCCTCAAGCCTAAACCCTAAACCCTAAAAGGAAACCCTAAACCCTAAGCCTTCAACCCTAAACCGTGAAGCCTAAACCCTAAAAGGAAACCCCACACCCTTAACCCTAAACCGTAAACCCTAAACCCTAAAAGGAAACGGGTTCTAAACCCTAAACCCTAAAAGGAAACCCTAAACCCTAAGCCCTCAACCCTAAACCTTGAAGCCTAAACCCTGAAAGGAAACCCTAAACCCTTAACCCTAAACCCTAAAAGGAAACGGGTTTCCCTAAAAGGAAACCCAAAACCCTAAACCTTAAACCCTGAAAGGAAACCCTAAACCCGAAAAGGAAACCCTAAACCTTAAACCCTGAAAGGAAACCCAAAACCCTAAACCCTAAACCCTGAACCCTCAACCCTAAACCCTGAAAAGAAACCCTAAACCCAAAAAAAACCCTGAACCGTACACCCTAAACCCTAAACCCTAAAAGGAAACCCTAAACCCTAAACCCTGGACCCTAAAGCCTAGACCCTAAAAGGAAACCCTAAACCCTGAACCCTAAACCTTAAACCCTGAAAGGAAACCCTAAACCCTAAACCCCATTTTGGCTCAAGGCTCGACGTTCACTCGATCGTGCCGCCGGTCCGTGAGTAGGGCTTGCCCGCCATAGTGGCTTCGCGGTCGCTGCCAGGTGCCTCGGTGAAGGGGGCGGCCAGTTCCTCAGGTTTGCGCCGTTGCTTCGGGACTACTCTGAGAAGTTCCCTGGGGGGTTTGACGTCCTCCTCGGTTACACGATTCGACGCATCAAGGGGGTAGAGTGCGATGGCTAAGCAGGGGTTGCGAGTTGGACTCCCAGGCGTGCCGGATGGGCCGGACGAAGACTTGGATCTGCAGGAGGATGCCGTGGGCAAAGGGGAAGGAGCCAGAGAGGTCAGTCCAGCCAAACGTATCCGTGCTGACGATGTGCACACTGGGGGCGTCACTATGGATGCCTTGCGTCAGCTTCTGGCTGAGCAGTCGGCGGGCCTCCTTCAAGCCCAGCAACTGCAAATCAATACTTCCCTGCAGGCCTTTGAGTCCAGGCAGAGCGCTCGCCTCGAGGGTGTAGAAACGGTGGTCAAACAGCAGGGCTCCGCTGTCAACTCTTTGGAGAACCAGGTGAAGGAGCTGTCTGCTCGACTGGCGAAGGTGGAAGAGCGGCCGTCGGTGGGCGCACCGGGCGCCGCGGGGCCTGACCGTCGCCATACTTTGGTCTTTGGGGGGTGGAGTCAGGACACTAGAAAGGCAGTGCTTCTCAAGCAACTGGGGCAGGCGATCAATGCCTTGGAACTGCAGTGGTATCTTGACGTGGAGCCGTTCTGCACAGGGGCTCGGCGCAGCGTGGCGCTGTGTCAATTCCGACGTCGGCCGGATGAAGGAGAAGATCAGCCGAGGGCTCGCATGTTGCACGTGATTCAGGTGGTGAACGCGAGCAAGGTGGAACTGGCAGGTGCACCCAAACCTATGTGGGCTTCCTTCAGCAAAAGCCCGGCGGAGAGGGGGAGGGCATCCCTAGCCTCTGTTGTGCGAAAGGTTATTCTTCGGTGTGCAGAAGGTAGACTTGTCGACCTGCCTCGAATATACGACAGGCCGGACATGGGTGAGGGACGACCAGATCACGGGCATGGGGGATCCTCCAGCAGGGCTTCGACAGGTGCAGAAGATTTCTACCAGGGGTGGAGATGGATGGATCGACGAGAAGACCTTATCGAAGTGGGTTGAGTGTGACGTTAGCAGGGTTCGGGAGATTGTGGCTGAGCACAAGTTCTGAGGTCACGACTGTGAAGCTGAGACAGGGGCCCGGGTCTCGGGACCCGGCGCGGCGAGCGTGGGAATGACTGCGGGGCGGGCTGTGCCCTCCTCTCCAGGGGGCCCACCGGAGCAAGCCACATGTGAGCCTTTGGGTGCTCCCTTGGGAATGGGGCGTGCGGACGCCTGGCAAGCTTCTCAGGCGGTGTCACCCTCAGAGACCGGCGGTACGTGCGCCGAACAGCTTTCTGTCCTTGCTTGGAACATCGGTGGTGCCGAGCTACCTGAGCTGCCAAAGGCAGTTCGAGATTCGGTCGGCCGCCTGATCAAAAGGGACGAATTGGTCTTGCTGCAGGAAGTGCCGAGGGGCAGGCATGGATGGTCGCACACAGAGCTAGGAGGGCGCAAGCTGGTGACTCATCAGTCAGAACATCAATGGCGAGGCACAGGTCTCTGGTATGATCCATCGGTGTGGTGTGTGTTGCGAAAGCTGGGCACCATGAAGGGCACGTGGTTCAAGATTCGGCACTTGGAAGGGGAAGGGGAGTTATGGATTGGCACTTCACACTTCACCCCAGGGGTCCCGGCAGAGGGTTACGAGACGGAGGTTCACGATCATTTCAGTCACTTGCCACGCTCGGCCAACAGAGCAGTCTACATGGGTGACGTCAACACGGGTTTTGGGTGGGCGGTGGAGGGATGCACCATCTCGCCGGTGGCCAAAGAGGGAAAGGGCAACCTACTACATCGTGCTATGGTGGAAGCGGGCTTCGTCATGGGCTCTCCTAGCATGGATCAGTTGCATACACCCACCAGCCGCCCGAGACAGACAGACAGACAGGGTCAGTGCATCGATGTCATGGCATGGAAGAATCTCAGGGTCGACTCGTGGACTATTCACACGGACTCCTACATGTGTGTGGGTACGGATCATGAACTTTGTCAGGCCTTATTTTGTGTCAAGGTGAAAAGACAGCACAGACGACATGAAACTTGCCCTCGGGTGTGGACGGGAGGGGTCTCTGTGATTGAAGGGTTGGACCAAGCTGGCATCGAGCAGCTCGCCCAGAGGTGCACCAAACCACGGCAGGGACACGGTTACAGGGACCCGGAGGAAGTTCGCGCGGCCTTCAAGCGTGCCAAACAGCAGGGCACCCCAGCGTCCTGGAAATCTGCTCTGAAGATGCGTCGGGAGTCAAGAAAGAAGTGGGAGTGGGAGAGACTGATTCGGGCGAGTCAGGGCGAGTGGCACTCCTTCAAGGCTCTCAAACCGCGGCGACACGAGGGATGGGATGTGGGCTTTGCCGAGGCACAGGAGCTTGACCCCCACCAGGTGGTCCATGACCATTTGTCCAAGGTCTATGAGGGTCCTGAGGTTGCAGCGGTGCCCCAGTGGACAAGAGACGTGCGGGCCTTTGATCTTAAGGAGCTGAGGGAGGGCCTAGGGCAGCTGAAGCGTGGTAAGGCAGTGGGTGCGGATCTTACTTCAACGGAGCTTCTGATGGGCTTGGTGGAGGTCGAAGGTGGCGAAACTCACCTTTTAGAATGGTTCAACAGGATATTGGCAACACAGAGCATCCCGAGCCAATGGAATGAACCAGTGATGGTGATGCTACCTAAGATCCAGGCCCCGAAAGCCGCCAAAGAACTTCGTCCCATCGCAATGGGCTCAGCAGTGTCCAAACTCTTCAGCCGTCTTCTCCTTAATCGAGCGCTACCAGTTCTTATGCCTCACACTTATGCTCAATGTTCGGGTAAGGGTAGACAAACCTCCGATTTCCTCTTTACGGTGGTCCGGCTATTTGACCTTGCTCGTGAATGGGGGAACTCGTTGGTGGTGTTTAAGCTCGATCTGGAAAAAGCTTTTGACAGTTTGGATCGCAGCAAGCTACTCGAGCGTTTGGAGCAGAAGATTGGCCAGGGGGCAGAGATGAACTGCTGGAGAGGACTTTTGAGAGGTACCTCAGCATGGCTTCAGACTCCGTGGGGTTCGTCGAGGGTCCAGATGGCGAAGGGGATAAAGCAGGGAGGGATAGAGAGCCCTGTTTTCTTCGCGCACATCGCGGAGCTTGTCTTAGCAGAGGCAGTGGACAAGTATCGATGGCGGCACATGGTTCCCCTCTATCCCGATTTAGCTCCAGAAGAAATGATGTATATGGACGACGGGCTTTTATGGAACTCGGCAATCACGATCGTGGAAACTAGGGCTCAACAACTCTCGGTGGAGTTCATCAAATATGGACTCCGCCTCAACCCGCTTAAATGTCAGCTCTATGTCAGCCCGAACACGGAGGGTCGACACTACATCATTCTCGATGGGGTCAAAGTGCAAGCATCTCCCACCCTTCAGGTCATGGGTCTCACGCTCAGGGTTGGTATCTCAGTCTACGAACTTGTCGCGCCAGCGGTGACCAGGGCGAGGGCTAAGTTCTGGGAGCTCAAGCATTTGTTCCGTGCAAAAGGGTACATGAAGCAGAGGGCAAGGGTGATGCAGAGGGTCATTGGAGCCACGGCGCTCTGGTTCATCTGTGTGGTCCCGCCAGACAAGGCGGCAATGACGGCCCTTAACAGCGCGCAGCTCCAGCTCATGGTATGGCTACTTCGTTTTGCTAAACGTCGGGAGGAGACGTGGGAGGACTTCCGCAAGCGAGCTTTCCGAGGGGCCAGGGCAGCACTGCATGCTTCGGGTTTGGAGAGGTGGTCCACGCTTTGGCTGAGGCGATACTGGGGTTACGCGGGCCACAGAGTTCGGACAGTGTTGTCTGCACACCCACCGATAAGCACGGACTTCGAACATTTCAGAACGCTCCCATGGTGGCAGTACCAACAGTCTCTCAAGAGCAAGGGGTTGAAGCACAAGGGACGGCACTATGCTAGGCTCACGGCTCTGGAACAGAACCTTGATGCAGTGGCGGGCTCTCCGTGGCGGCAACTTGCTCACGACAGGGGTGCATGGAAAGCCAGGGAGGATGCTTGGGTAGCTCGCATGGATGTTCCGTGGAGCTCGGGGAGGCAACTGTCAATCGGGGATGTCCGGTAGGTGAACGAGTGAAAGGGCTAGGGCAAATTCACATGCAAGCTGTGGAATGTCTCAGTCTGTCCCCTCCACTTCCCGTGTTTTTTCAGTTTGTTGTGGTGGTTTGTCGGTGAGTGAGGGTGCAGACATGTAGTGTACAGACAGACGTGGCGTGCATCGCATGGCTTGAGACGGCATGGTGAAGGTTTGAACCCCTGATGTGTCGGATCAAGAGCCGCAGCGAGGAACCCACGTTCCGTGCCCTCCGAGGCATCATGGCATTCCATATGGCGACCTTCGCCCTTTTCGCCTTGATGGCAATGTTGGCTGGCGCTGCTCCAAAGGATGGCGGCGAGCCAACCGGTGAAGACTTGACTGCTCAGGTCGGAACCGCTTCTTTCAGTTCTACTGACCCTCGGATGCCGACGATGGCCGCACGAGGTAACATGCCTCGGGTGGAGGAGTCGGCTGGACAGAGGGAACTTTCGACAGGCACACACCAGACTGAGACCGCTTCACAACATGTACGACACGATCCGGGAGAAGAACCACAAGCTCGGCGGGACGGGTACCACGTGAGGCCCGCGGATTACCCGATTCTCCGGGAGGAGCACGTGACGACCAGGGAGGACGACAGGGAGAAACATCGTCGCCTACGAGCAAATGCTGAACGTGCAGCAGAGACGTGCGGCTGGATGACATCTGCAGTCGCACAACTACAACAGCTGCGCTTGCGAAGCCTGGGATGGGAGCCGATGTGGCTGGCTCGCCTTCGGAGGATCATTCATCGAGGAGATCCGGGCTATGAACGGTGGTGCCGCACGTACCTTCAGCCACTTCGCAGGGAATTTGCAGATAGGCTTTGTCATGCCCTCTACACGAGAGCCTTGACTTCAGAGGAGGTGGCATGGGCGGCGAGGATTGAGCACGTGGTGTGGCAGGACTTCCAGGCGGCAGGCAATGTGGCACAGTCTGGGGTGCAGGGGATCATCCCTCATCTACCTCAGGACGATCGAGTTCCTGAGCAGGTGCCGCCGCCACAAGCCGAGTACCCTTACGGCCTCTTCCACGCAGTGCGGGTCGACGCGGAGAGAGGCAGCATGGAGCTGAGGACGTCCCCAGGACCGGCCACAGGCAGTGACAGGGACCAGGATGGTGGAGACCACGGCGATATCACCTCCCTTCTGCAGGGTGTTCAGGCTATGTCGTTGTTTCTTGTCTTGGGAGGGTCCAGGGCCTTTGACGAACCTTTTGTGGGGGAGACTCCTCCTTCATGGTACATGGACATGGTTGAGTCGTGCCTCTACGCGGTGGATAGGGGAGTGGAAGCTAAGCTGGTTGGACAGCTCCTCGCAGATCTGGTTGCGGAAACAGGACGTGAAGTTCATCGAGGAGACGGAGATCTACGTGAATGGCGTCCGACAGGCCCTACTCAGGCACGAGCCCGCTGAGGGTGATGCTTTCCTTAGGAGGCTGGGAAGGATGCCGTGGAGAGACGTTCAGGGCTGGGTTCTCCGTGCAGTTCATGAGCTTCGGGAACACTGGTTATGGCGGACCTGCCCGGTGGCTATGGAGAACCGGGCTCGGCAACAGACTCTGAGGGCTTACGGGTTGGATGCCACGCTGCCCGAAGACAGACGACAGGCGGAAAGGACGGAGCGACGCGCATTGTCAAGATCCAGGACACCACATCGACAAGGCTGCGGGGACTTACAACCGAGACCGGCGGCGGAGGAACGGGTTGAAGAAGGGGACGCCACTGCCCTCTTCCAGACGAGCCCACCAGAGAACCAAGTGGATGACTTTGTGGAGCAGTTCTACCAGTGGTTTGAAGAGGGCAGGGCAGTGGGCATGTTGTTCCGCATGGTCAGGCAGATGGTAAGGGTGCGAGGACATCAGGGTTATCTGCGGTGGACAGAGACGCCCTTGGGATCGCTGGCGAGGGGCATACCGGCCAGCACTGGCTATGACTCCTCCACGTCACCGCTCGTTTTCTTCCGCTGGGCCACAGATATGGAGTCGAGACTGTGGTCGATCTTTGAACGCCAAGAGGGGTCGGAGACGGACAGCACCACGGACAGGGACACGGATGTGTCCAGCCTCATGGACAACGCGAACAACCGCTACCGCAATGGGAGGAGGCGCATCCGGGACTCGAGGACGCCGCGCAGAACTCGACCTACAGGCAGGAACGATGGCGGACGTGCAAGCCGTGAAGAAGGAGGTCGGGGAGGCCGAGCTCGTGCAGGGGCGCCCGGGAGATCGTCAGGCAAGAGACGCGACGGGGCAGAAGGGGAATACGTGGAGATCCCAATCGAGGACGCCCCGCAATCAGAACCGGCTAGTGGAAGCAGGGACCCCCGCCCATCAATGAGGCCAAGATGCGTGAGTCCAGTAAACGTGACCCAGCCCATGAGCTCCGCGGAGGCAGTCACGTTGTGGAAGTGGCTGTTGTTCGATAGGTTCGCGTTTGCACCCTCGCCTCCTGGAGCCGGGCGTGTACCTGACAGCTTCCTTCCTCGGGCGACACTGCAAAACGTCAGCAGTGTTCATGAGGGCATGCATCAGGCCAACCGGTTGCAGAGCACTATAGCCTTGGTGACAGTTCTAAGGTACCTCATGGCAGAGTTGTCACAGGTGCTCTCGGTGGCCGAAGCTATTGCCCGCACACAAGAGGGAACGATGGAGTCATCCGACCTCGATAAGGATGAAGATGGTGGCGGGGATGGCAGCGCTCTTATGCAGACGCACCTCGCAGAGTTCACGAGGTCGGATGGTGCCGACACAGGCGGCATGAGATGGTCGAGGGCATTGCTCCGCCTGCAAAAGGAGTTGGCGAAGCAACCCAAACAACAACGACTTCGGCATCTGCAGCTGCTTCGCAAGGGAACTGGGTCGATCGAAGCAGTGAATGGGAACAACTGGGCGCAGCTGCATGCTTTGTTGCTGTCGATGACGTTGGACTGCGAGGATGTTGCAGCCGGCGGCACCCCGGATATGTCATGGTTGTCTCCCTGGGTGATGGAGTTGTCTGAGGGCATCCCAGACTTCGAGGTTCCCATGGAGCCGGTAAGAGTGGACTCGCAGGAAACGGTGCCAGGCCCTGGGCAAGTCACCAAGGAGGAAGCTGAGCACGACTTTGATCAGCTGCTACGAGACGAAGAGGAGGAACGGGAATGGCAGGAAGCACGACAAAGGGAAGAGGACGAGGAGGCGGAGCGGCTCGAGAAGTACCATGCGATGGCGGAATGTGAGGCCGAACACTTGCAGAGCCAAGCAGAAGCTTTCAAGAGGTGGGAAGATCAGCAAATGCAGGCGGTTTTGGACGGTCAGGCACCGCCCAAGCGGCGACGATGCGTCCTTCACCTGGAAGTGGCCTCAGGGAGTCAGGACCGCCCTACAATCCTGCAGACGGCCGAACTGGAGGTCCCGGACAACGGCACGTTGACCCTGACGTTACGAGCTCAGATGCGTGGCAACCCGGAAAGTACGTCCACTATTCCAGTGGCTCTGGAGACGTCGAGACCTTCCACGCTGAATGAGCATGGACCCATTGGTGCGCCGGGCGCAGCAGCTCGGGAGTTCTTGCCGGCCGTGGACTTCGCTGAGTTTGAGAGGGTGTACCGGCAGTGGAGAATGGGGGTGCTCAATGCTGGGCAGATCAGTGCCCAATATGGTCAGGAAGTGCTTGAGCTCATGGAGGCGCAGATGGCGGTGGGGGAGATGGAGGATGCAGAGAGAATGACGGAGCCGACGGCATCCCAGAACGAGGTTCCCACGGGGCAAATCACGGCGAGGGACTTGGTGCACGGAAAGAGTCCGCTGGTGGCAGTGGGCCAGCCTCGCCCCTGCTATGGTCTGTTTGAAAGCGTCTATGCTCAATGGCGTGATGGATGGAGGAGTGACCTGCAGGTGCTGGACACCTTCGGGACCATTTGGCTGGAGCTGTTCAGGGCTTGGAAACAGTGGGGTCTAGACAGCATCCATGGGCTCTTGTCGGATGTTCTGGACATGACGAATGGTCATACGGAGGATGAGGGCCCCGTGAATCAGGAGGGCATGAGCTTCCAGCTGCCTATACGCATTCCCTTCTCGGTGGTGGGACGGGTCTTTCGACGATGGTGCCGTGGAGTCCTGACGGATGCGAACATCATGATGGAGCATGGAGCGGTGTGGTTGGTGCTGTTCCAAGCGCTCCAGATACAAGGGTTGACGGCAGTGGTGAGGGACTCCCTGGAGGGTATGGTTGCTTGGGATGTGCAGTCGATGGAGGACATCCCTGAGGACGACGAGTGTGGAGGAAGTACGATGCATTCAGGACAACATCGGTCAGTGATGACAGGGATTGCTGAGACACACATGGACGAAGCGGATGAAGCCAACGGAGATGAAGGAGTGCAAGGGTGACTACGCGTGAAGCCTGGTCCGACGGTAGCCTTCCACACAAGTGGATTCGCCCAACCTTAGATGCGAGGTCGAAAAAGGCGTTCAAAAAAAAAAAAAACCCTCAACCCTAAACCCTAAAAGGAAAGCATGAACCCGAAACCCTGAACCCGAAACCCTAAACCCTAAAACCTAAAACCCTAAACCCTAAACCCTAAACCCTAGGGTTGGCTAAGTGACCGAACGGGGTTTGCTAAGTGACCTGAAACATGATACGGTTTCCGATTGGCCAAGTGACCGTGTTCGGGGTTGGCTAAGTGACCCTGGCACCCCTGGATTTTTACTTTTTGTATGCTGGAGGCTGTGCAAGCTGGAAAACGTTCCCTGTGATGCAGCCAAGGATTTCCTGCTGATGCGACTGGACTCCGCGGTGGGGGGTACGATTGTGGCTTCGTCGACGCAGTCGAAGTGGCGACTTGGAAGAGACAGATCACAGATTGCTGCCAACCCATGTGGTCTACTGCCGTTGCTCCGTTGCTCCGCTGCGCAGCCCCCCTCGGCCAGGGTGCAAGCAGCTCTGGACGAGCTCTCGCAGTGTGTCTTGGCCGGATCGAAGGGCCGAAGGGGTGATCGCTGATGCATCGGGGGCTTGAGACTTACTGTACCCACACCGTATCTCCTCAAATCGTATTTCCTCCAAGCTTGACTCCTGGCACCACTGAGGTGTCGCACAGGGCGACCCGATTGCTGTTGCCGTGGTCTCCCGCCTGATGACCCATCCAGAGCCAGAGGTCAGGTCCAAGGCGCTGCTGAGTGTTGATGCAAACTACAGCTCCTTGCAGTGCGCAACAAATCCCTTTCTGTCGTACTGCACAAAGCACTGCTACCATGCGACATGCGTCATTTCTGTTGCAACTGACACAGGCCGCCCAATTGCTGCCAAAGATTGTCACGAAAGGTGCAATGCAGAGCATATACTTATCACATGTTCTCGTGTTCGAGCAGACACAGCGATTAAAATGAAGCACTGGTCATTCAATCGTGGGAACTCGAAGCAGAAGATATGAGAGAGTTTGGCTGATGGAGGTTTGGCGATTCTACGATTGATATGGTGTCTAGGGTTGGGCTTCCAGGCACAAGTACAAGCTACTGGGTTCACAGAAGGGTTTTGTGCTTTGATTAGGGGCTTTGCGTTTGGGTTGTTGGGGTGTGTATGGGTTTGTGATTTTCTTGATGAGTTGTTGCTGACTGCGTGCCACAGAGATTTTCTGTTTGGTGATTTTTCGCTTGGGGGCTCTGAGGGCTTAAGCTTTTTAGGGTTTAGAGGGTTTTAAATTGATTTTCAAGGTTTAGTGTTTCAAGGGTTCATGGATTTGAGGGTTCAAGGTGTTGAGGGTTTTGGGGCAAGGCGACTGTGGCACGAAATGGGCACAGGGTGTAGGTTACGTTAAGCTCACTCGGCGTAGGTTTGCAAAGGGGTGCAGCATCAGCGGTTCAGGATTTTGGACTAGGTGTTTCGGGTTTAATGTCTTGAACGGTTTGGAGTGTTGTTGCAGTTCAGGATTCTTGGGGCTTACGGCGTAAAGTGTAGGGTACTCGCCACGTGCGCGAATCTCACGGCGTCCGTGAACGAATCCACTGTGTCAGTGTGTGAATCAGCCGTTCCAACACGCTCGCGTACGAGAAAGCCGCTCAGAGTGCGAATCTGTGCTTCTCAGTGAATGCACGAGTCGGCGTCCATGTGTAGGCAGGCAGGCGAATTGCAGACCAAGCAGTCCGCAAAGTTTAGCGGGGTAGCATCAAGTCGCAAGATCTGTTGAACAAGTGGTTCCGCATCATGTCCAGCATGCGCTGTCAGGTGATCCTCAGGCCTGGGGGGGGGATACGACGAGTACGAGTAAACCGTAGAGTGAGTCGCTAGTCGAGATTGAATGCCAGCTAAAACTGGAGCTGTGACAATCCTTGTCAGCCTGTTCGAGCTGAAGCTTGTGGCCCCCAGAAGCTGTCGGAAGTCGGAAGCTCCCCAGGCCTTTGAGTCGCTCTCGGCAGCCCTGGGCCACGATTCGAGCCAAGTGCGAGAGCTGGTGGTGGAGGTGCTGCCTGGCATGTCCTGAAACATACTGGTAGACCGAAAAGCTTGGAGATTGTGATTAAGGGCGGGGCACATTGCAGACGATTCTGCAGCATCTGTGGCTCGTGTTTCTGGCGAAGTGCGAGAAACTGTGGAGATTTGGCAGAAGACATTCCTTTGATGTGCATCCTTACAGCCCCAGTGACCCCGGTGAGCACGGCGAATTCTCGCCATCTTTTTTCAAGCTCTTTGCTTTGCGACTCGTCATGACCTGCCTGACATTGCCCCATCCCGTATCCAATGCATGTGCACATGGCGGCTGCTGCTGGCATTGCTGCATGCAGCGAAATCGGCAGTGCCCAGAGGTCGCGGTGGTTCAACAGTACACCCAGGGTACACCCCATTCTTTGTGAGTTGTCGCCTTAGACAGGTTGCTTCAATTCCGGGCGTCTGGTGTTCTGCCGCAGTGAGGGTGCCGCGGCAGCGCCAGCTCCGGCAAGCCAGGCGCGGCACATGTGCCATGGGTGCCATGGGTGCCATGGGTGCCATGCTCTGCAAATTTCTGCAGAGGAAAGTCCGGCTGGCGAGGCTCGCAGGCCCTACGTCGAGAGCGTAGAGGAAACGCCGTGACCAAATTCCGCCCAAAGCCAGGAGCAGTAGCCAGACCCTTATCGTGGAGATCGCCGTGAAGGATCGGCACTTGGCAGAGTTCCGGGCCCAAAAAATGTGCGACTTTGTTTGCCTCTTTGGCGTTGGAGACAGGACGAATCTGCTGGAAGAGTGCTTGGACTGAGGCGTCTACTGAGCGGCGACTGGGAATCCTCCGAGGCCAAGCGGCGGCTGCAGCTGAAAGGCCGGCCCTGGGGCTTTGCAGCAGCCGAACAGCAAAAGCTAGAAGAGTGGTTGACCGCTTGGTCTTCATTGCCGATGAGTCTCATGAGAGGTCCTGCATGCCTGCAGCCATTCGATGAAGCCGGAAACCGACGCTTGCATGCAGGCAGTTTCTGGAGCCGTGGTTCTTGCTGTCAGTTTTCGAAGGCGGCAGTCTGCCTCTGCTGCCTTAGTTGCCTTTCTTCTGGCATTCAGTACGAGAGTTAACATCTCTCCGCCAGGAATTTTGCAGATCTCGTTCCCGTCATTCGGGCGGTGGGCAAGCTGGAAGATATCTGAGAAACACGCCAAGGATCCGGAAGCTATGTGTGTAAGTTGTGTAAGTGTCTGAAGATGCAGCCGTGCTGCATCAGAGAGTTGCCGCAGCAAGCAACCCGAACCACATTTTTCTTGCTGCTGAACTATGCTCAGCTGCTTCAGTCCTGTGGATCCGTGCGCAGCTGTGAAGGGTCAACCGTCCTTTTGCACGGGATGACACCCATGCAAGGAGAAGGTAATCTTGACGTTTGATGGGTAAGGAGATGGTTGGCGGGTGACATCTGTTCAGCAAACTCAACCAACTGCTGGAGCTTAGATGCTTGAAGACGGAGTTTACATCTGAAGCCTGAAAAGCAAGTTGAGGGGTCAGTCGGTCGTTTGTCCGATACTCTTACCACCCGCTGAGCAGCCATGTCGTGGCAGAGGGCGCTGCTCTGTCCCTGCCTCGGATCAGCTTTTCTGGCATGGGGCTTCATGGGGTCTTCGCGGGTTTCATAACCCCGCATTTGGGTGCTTTCGACACGCTCCCACGTCTGTTTCAAACAAGGTTGGATCTCGTCGTGCCGGCCCTTCCGGTGATGGCATGGGAGCTCCTTCCGCAACCTGGCTTGTCCGCGTAGGCAACCCCAAGCCACAACTGTAACTGATGTTGGTATCTAAGGTCTGAAGACTTCAGCACCGTGCCGCAGGCCGACGAAGTAGGGGCTTGCAGGACAGAGCAGTATACCCGTCAGCGATTCCGATGCTAAGGTGGTGCCCAAGGAGGTGGAGAAAGGTGGCATCCTTCGTGTCACCTCCCGCATCTGTGGTCATGGCCCAACCGAGGAAGCTCTGTGCCCCCCGGTTCAACCTCCAGCAGCCTTGTTTGCAGAGGACGATGCCCCACCACCCCCCTCAGACGACGAAGAGGAAGACATGCCAGAAGTGCAGCCCGAAGCAAGCTCTCCTTCTTGCGAGCTTCATGCTGTAGTCTGGCTTGGGGATCAGACAGCTGTCGGTTCGCTGCTACAGGGAGGTGCAGATGTGAATGCCGAAGATGTGCACGGTGTCACCCCTCTTATGCTGGCAATTGAGCTCATGCCGCGGTCCTCCGAGTATCTATCCATGGTGCGGTATCTTTTGGAAAAGGATGCAAATCCCCGCTGTCGCTCCAACTTGGGCTGGTCACCACTGGACGTAGCAGTGAGCTGTGGCGATCAGGGCTTGGTGCGCTTGCTGTTCGACGCTGCGCAAAGAGACCTGCAGCAACGCTGGCAGGTGCGTCTTGCTTCGATTGCGAAGTCGTTAAGCTTTCTGCCTGATTTCGAGTGCAGGATACGTTGGGAGTTCGAGTCACCCGTAATCCCATTGTTGAACAAGATTGCACCTTCTGATGTGATCCATGTGCGGAAGCGGGGGAGCTGTTTGCGCCTGGACTCCACCTTGGCATCCTGGAAGAGATTTCGGTTTAGCAAGCGGCGAAATCTGACAATGATCTTTATAGGTGAGCCGCTAACCGATGTACCGGATGAGGGCAAAACCGCTGACCAGATGCCGCGTGGCTTCTTCATGATCAACCATGACAAGCAGTCGATAGTTGACATGACACAGAGCTTGGACGGTGAAGAGGCTGCAGCTGTGGTACAGGATCTAGTAAAAGCAGACGCGATGCAGTGGGACATGAGCATTGGAAGTGTCGATGTCACTGAAGGGACTACGTGGTTGGGCTCTCCTGCTGGGCCGTGTGACGTGAATGGTTGGAACTGCATGCGCTTCGACGTTCGAGGTGAGCTGGGAATGACCATGCGAAAGAAAGGCATGCGTATAGATGGCCTCACCTTCCAAGACTACTTCGGTCGGCCCCTTCCACCAGATGCCTGCTTGCCAGAACTGCGCCGGGAGTTCGAAGCTGCACGCCACCAGGCGCCCCACATTGCGCCACAAGCGCCAAAGCAGTCTCAGGTGCCTACGCCCTCGACTGACTGCTTTGCAATGGACCAAGACTCTGAGGCTGGCTCAATCGAGTCGGAGGTGTTGGAAGATTGGCCAGACACACAGGGGACTGGGACCCAGCCTACGCTTCCAGAGACGCTTGGAGCATCTCCGCCTCCGGTGCTTCCGGCGCCGGCAGCTGGCAGCGCATGCGGCGCGCCTGCTGGCCCAACGCCAAGCAGGCCACTGGGCTCCAGAGACCGCCTGGGAACCTCCAGCCACCGCGCAGCTCGGTGGGAAGTGGTGAACGTGTGTGTGTCTGTGTGTGTTGTTGGACAACGGCCTAAGTCTAAGTAGCCTTGTAGGTGTACAGTGATTCGCTACACCTTCCCACAGCTTGGAGGTGTCGGGCAGTGTCTGGTTGGCGACAGATTTCCCCATCTCCATGAGTCAGTTCACTCCCGTGCTTGATGCGCTTGCGGTGCACCACAACCCCATGAAGCGCCTGAAGGAGCATGCGTGTTTGCAAGGTCCTCTTGCACAACGTCTCTTGCCTTACTCGTAGGTGATGATCTCTTGCTTGGATGTCGTGTCTCTCAGTATGACAAATCACAAATCCCTCGAAGAGGTACAGCTTTTCCGGATTCGGAACCGCCTGCAATGCTACGATGCCACATGCACAAAGACCTTCGTACACCTGAGCCTCCATTCCCATGCACACCTCTATTTATCCCCTGTTGCAGGAGATTGTGCAGTCACCGAGCCTGCAGGACTGAGTGATGCATCGCACATTCATGAAAAAGGCTGCTGCAGATCAGCTTCTGGCAGGAGGCTGCTGGACGTGCTCGGACATCGGCCGAAGCGGCACTTCGGCGGAATAAACGCTCTAACTGGAACCGGGGGTTCTAACAGGAAGCTTGTTTCAGGGCTCGAAACTGTTTCGAAACCAGGCCGAGCTGTAACAGGAACTGCTTGTAGACCTGTAACAGGAACCGGGGGGCCTTGTAACGGGAACTGCCTCTCCAACACAGGCTTTGCACTCGCCTCTTGTGACTGTACTCATGCACCTGTTCTATTGGTCCGAGTTCTGGTGCAAGATTAAAGAACGAAACCTAAGGACTGAAGACTAGAAGTCTAGACCTAGTAGACTACATCAAACCCAAGAACTCATAATTTCATGTATACATGGTGATAGATTTCGTTCTGGAATGATTGCAACCGATTGTTAACAGAAAAATGCCATCAGAATGGGTAGAGAAGGAAGAGACACATATTTAACTTTTGATCATTAAGCAGCTCCTAACATTTTCTGGAGTGCCCTACCGTATACGGTAAATGATGTAGATGACTTGAGTATGAAAATAATATACACAAAACTAGAAAAGGCGGTGATAGTCGCGAACATCCCAAACAGAAAGCCAAAGCAACGAATTAACAGCATGTTTGCGAGTGTGCGAGCCGAAACATGTTTCGCAATATATGTATATACATATATATATATGCATACATATAGATGGCAAGCGTTGATGAGCAAGTAAACCAACAAGTCATGAACAATTGGAGAGTACAGATAATGTGTAACAGTATCCAGTATCAGTATCTGATAGATAGACCCAAGGTGTTGTAGGGCGACACGGAATATTTAAAGTATCAAAACAAAAGCGAACATGGAGAAGGAGGAGGAGGGAGGTGAGGAGGGCGATGTCTTCCTTGTAGTTGTTTAACCTTTTCGTTGTTTTAAGATTGGTAAAGGCATCATGGAAGTAACCTTATCAACCATCTGGCTCTAATAACTTTAAATATTCTCGATGTTTAAGCTTTCAGCGATGTAAAGCTTTACTTTCTGTAAACTATTGCTCCGCAACAGAAACCTGAAAGTCTCGACCTAACACTCGGTTTCGGTTTCGTTGTCCGGCTGGTTTCCGTAACGCCCCCTGCTTGTACCAGCTACCAGCCCCAGCCCAGTTCCTGCTACATGTCCCCCTTGGTTCTTGTTATGTCGTGGTCGGTTCGTGAAACGTGGTTGCCGTTACGTCGCATGCCGGTTCCTGTTACAACCGTCACCCCATTTTGCATTGCTTTTGACGCAATGGCAGTAGCCGTTGACCGAGGCGGCTTTGGGTTCCCAAGACGGGCCGCAGCAGGCACACTTGCACTCCTGACAGTTACATGGCCTGCTTGAAGACAGTGAGTGGCAGGTCTTCCCAGTTCGTGCAGCAGTTCCCATCAACCTGGCCATCAGGGCCACCCTGCATTTCGAGGCTTCGGGGAATCCAGCGTTGCAAATTGTACTGTGCTTGCATTTTGCATTGCTGACGGCTGCGAATCTATTTCGATTCGCAGATCTACAAAGTTTGGGGTGGCATGCTGATCTCCAGCTTTGCGAAATCAGGCCTTCTCGTTGATGGTGCCCGAGGCGTTGTCCACGGAACTCTTCGACCTACCGCACAGTTACCGCTTCGTGGCACGTAGTGAGGCGCAAAAGACGGCCTCACGGACCAAGAAGCGAATGCTCATCGCCAATCTGGCATTGTGATGGAAGTGATGTGAACGGGGGTTGTGACAGTACAGAAGTATGTATTGCGTAGAATGCTTTCTATCCTCGAGGTTTTCTCGTGTCGCTTGTCGACCTAAAGAAAAGCTTCCAGAGCAAAGCCAGGATAATTCAGGCTTGCATCTCCTGAATCCGATGCACGTGCCGAGTTGAAATGCTTCAGCAGCCTACCGTTCATGCATCATCCTGCATCGGGCGCCGCCGAGCTGGGTACCTCCCGCATCCTCCCGCGTTCTGAGCAGAGAACCCCTGGCATGAAGAACCTGAGTTGAATCCTGCAGAGCTAGATTCAGCCAGCTCTATCCTGGTGTCTTGGAGGATTGTGGCGATGGCGGCATGACTTGGGCGATGGCAGTCGGCCTGGCAAAGCTGCTCGGCCCCGCACCCAGTCACGCAGGGATAAAGCTTTCGGAAGCTGCTGGATTCTCGTGTTTGAGGAACGCGGCCAGAGTACCCTCGACTTCGGGTTCTTGAGCTCGGCACCTCCCCCAGGGGATCCTGACAGAAAACCTCTCGGAGGTCTGGAAGGCACTGTATGGGAAGATTTGGAGCTCTGAGGTGCTGGGCCAGGCCTCGTGGCTTTGCTGCTGGCCGCACGAGGCCTGGCGAAAGCTAAAGATACCGGCGCTTCGGTGCTCGCGTGCTTGAGCAGCACGGCTTTGAAAAGCGAGGCCATGAGGTGGTGGCCACAGACGGCGCGGACTGTGTTCTGGCGAATCTGCGGAGAAACACGGCGGAGCAGCGTCGGTATCTTGGCTCGAAACCCTCGAAGCTTCAACATCAACGGGCGCCTGAGGGGCACCAGATTTGCCTAAGCTTTTTCCAGAAGGTTTCGGAGAGGAGGGACGGAGCCCGCGGAGCGCCTCAAAATCCTGTGGTACTCGTTGGTACCTGCTTCCCGATTTTAGTACTCGCTTGGTCGCCAATCGCGAGTCTCATTTGCGTCCCGTTGTCCGTGTCCGGTGTTTCGATGCCGCGGTCCTGTCCGGTGTCTCCCGTTGAGATGTGTGTCTGTGTCTGTGTGGTGGCGTACCAGTCCTCGCAGCTCTGCAGGGCTTTCGGAGTGCGCCAGGGCCGCCAGGGCCTGGGGGCCCCCCTGCACAATGACGATTCTGTTTTGCCGGGGCAGACGATGATGTCATCTGAAATTCGGGCATGATTCGGCAGGCTAAGTGTCTAAGTGTATGCGAGAGGGGATGAAAATGCGGGTCGCCCGTTTTGATGTCATTGCATCATCGTATCTGTCACTGCGAGCAAATCCGTGAACATTACGTGCCAGGGGCTTTTCGGCTGCTGAAGGGGGGGGGGGTTGAGCTTGGTGGTGATTGGCTGTTCAGGATTGGCGTGCGTCGGCTGCGCTGGCACGTGGAGGATGATCTCAGGCATTCGCTCGGTGCTTTTGACCTGCTGGTGGGTGCAGACCTCGTGTACGCAGCTCAGTTGTTTGTTCGGCGAAGCAGGCACCTCGGTTCTACACTGGCTGCAGAACTTGGACCCATGCTGCCCATCTAAGGCATGATGCCACGCAGTGCGATGCCCTTCGAGCAGTGCTGAGGGCTCTGGTCAGGGGAGCTTCGGAGGTTCTGCTCATGGAGCGAGACAGGCGAGCCGACGACGAGGGGGGTTAGCAAGCTGCTTTCAACTTCGTGTGAATTGGCTTGATGCATTGCTGCAACATAGCACCGCAAGTGAGGGACTTGGCATTTCTCGAACGTTGCTCGCCTGCTCTTGTCCAGGCTGGGGCAGGCCAGGCGGTGCGTGGAGCTCCTGCGCGGTGATGGCTTGAACGTGGAGGTGGAGCCCGCCTCGGCGACAGGCGATGTGGTTGCTTGGACCTGTCAGAAGATTCCTACTTTCCACGTGCCTGCTGAGCTGTAAAGCCAAGTCCAGAGTGGACCCAGTTTCTGCTGCTTTCTCAGATTGTGGACGGCCAGCGCAATCCACCACATCTTATGTCAGAAATGGCTTCCGCGCTTCTGATTCGTCTAGCCCTGCCAGACCTGCGGGAAAAGGGCCGAATGGCTGTGTGTTCGAGCCACTCGAAGCAGGACAGCCTCACTGCATCGTACTCTGCCAGGTCCTGGGGCAGGTTTCGCTTCATAATGATCGCCGCAGCTTCGAGGAGGCAAGGGAAGGAATGCCACGGGATTGTTCGGGTTTTTTAGGTGGAGCGAGTTGAACATGTCCCGTGTAAATGAAGGTGTCAGCCAAGAAGGGCCATGATGCTTGCAGGTCTCCTCACGACTGCACGATGACTCACCCCATGTGCAGGCTGGACGGCGTGTTGCGTGTTAATCAGCGGTCTGCGAGAAAGAAACTCGAGTTTCATGCGCAAGATAGACACAGTACAGCGAGTCGGAGAATAGCTGTGGTCAGGGTCGAGGTAAACAGGCCCGGAGATTCAGAATCACAACATGATGCCGCGTGATAGGGTGATGCTCCGCTGAAGTGGAGGTCATCTTCGTTTACGTAGTTGTTCCCATGGGTCATGTGTCGTGGCCTGTCCAGTCACGAGGTCGCCGCGGTGCGGGCAATTGCAAAGACTCTTGGCTCCTCATGGCGCGTATTTTGGCGGCTTTGATGGCCAGATGCGAGTGCATGCGAGTGCCGCATCCCAGGATGGCGAACTTTGAGGACGGTGACACATTGGAGGTGTGGTGACATGTGGTAACCATGAGTCGCTTGAGATTGCTTGAGTCTGAAGTGCTGCATCCGTCGCCACAGGTTCTTTGCGCTCGCCTGCGCACTGCATCAGCACCAGTACAGCGGGCAGTGCTAGAGGCGGACTTCAGCAGCTGCAGAGAAGAGGTTCTCGTGCGTCCTTGGCTATCCTTGCAATCCTGAGGCGCTGCCTCATGTGGCCGCCCCATGCAGTGAACCTGCTCTGGGCGCAGTTAGGGCGGCGCTGAAGGACCTTTTGGGTTTGCTTCGTTGCCCCTCCGCCAGCTCATATTTGTGGATGATCACAGCTTCTCGTTTAGGAGATCTCATTTGGACTGTGCTGTGCCACGTGTGCGATAACGGAGGAGCGCGACACAACCGTTCAGGTGGCCGTCGCAGCCTCAGGAGCAGAGGCTGCCAACGCGTCGACGGGAGCGGGGGTACAGGGCGGCAACTGAACAACTTCAGGTGTGAGGCGAGGTTGCACAACTTGCTTGTGCGGCTACGGCTACAGGTTTCTGCAATCGAGCGAAGGGATGTTCGGTGCTCGCCGAAAGAGGGGTCCGGGGCTGCTGTTCAGTTGTCCTCTTGTCATGCCCGCTCATGGGTTTGGAAGGGTGATCCGCCTTGTCAAAACAGGACAGTTTAATTTTGACCACCTCAGGAGTGATCGGAAGCTCTGAATCCCGCCAGTGCCGCCAGTACATGGGGAAACATGTTGGTCGGATGAAAAAAAGGGTTTGGATAGAATTTTATGGAGGGTTACGGAGGGGTTTATGGAAGGGCTTAAAGAAGTGGTTGCAGGATGGTTTTGATCGATTCTGGTTTCTAAGGCCTGGGATGGATGGAGGGAGGGAGGGACGGATGGACGGACGGACGGAGGGATGGATGGATGGAATGATGGGTGAACGGGTGGGTGGCTGGACGAGTGGGCTGGGCGATGATGGGCGGCTGGGCGGATGGGAGGATGGGTGGACGATGAATGGATAACTGAGATGACCTGAGGTCATGCTCGGTGTTTCATCGTTGTTCTCGCTTTCGGGACGCTCGTTCTCGGGTGCGCATTTTTTTTTAGCCGGAGAAGCAGCTGAGGCCATGGCTACATTGGCTGCTCTAGCTCCCGGGCACGTGGAAGCTCTCAAGGCACCTGCCTTCGAAACATGTGGGTTTCTACGCCGGCGTCTACTCCACATGGCGTGTGGTAGAGCAAAACAACTAGGGATCTTGAGCAGAAGGGCAGGTGTAGTACAAGTTGGCTTGGATTGCTTTTTCCTGTCCTGGCCTTTGGCTCAGCTCGCCCCTGCCCGCCCGTGGTCGCCTCACCTTCGACGTCTGCCAGCAGATGCACATGTTGCCCACGAGTCCATAAGGCTCGTAGAGCAACTCTCTCCCACGGCTATGGATTGGAAGGCTGATGCGTGGTGCCTGCAGACAGGGGCAACATGGCAGCCTACTACCCCTGAGAGAAAGGTTGAGAGGTTCCCGTTTCTCGTGCAACCACCATCATTGACCATCACGTTTGCACCTCACTGCTCGGACTTCCCGCAACGAAGCAAGACACGCGATGGAATCAAGTCACATGCCCACTCTGGTCTTTGACACTGATTCCTTCGATGATTGGAATGACGTGGGAATGCTTGGTCTTCCACAGAGCCCAAACTCTGAAGCAGCGCAAGGCTCAAGATGAAAAGTGTTCAAAACCCGGAACGGTTGTTTCCCAACAATAAAGGAGGCTGCTTCTTTCGGAACATCAGAAGGAAACAACAGACACAACACTACACAACAAAACCTATCAGTCCAAAGTTTTCACAGCATTTCAAACTGAATGCTATCTTTTCAGCTGTGAAACTTTGTATCCATGTTGCATTTATGACGTTTGCAACTCTACGTTGTGAAGGCCGTTACGCTGTTTGTAGTGCTGATGATTATAATCCTTGTTGTACCACGATCAGAGTAAGGGGTGTAAGAAGTCGCCTTACACAACCTTGGTATCTTTGGGTTTATCTTGTGGTGCACGAAGCTGGTGTGTACGAGGTGTGTTTGTCAGGGTTGCCGGTGAATCTGTTTAGCAATCGCAGACAGTTAGTTTGAACAGTCTGTTTATGCTAAGTACCAAACCCCAAAGGATGAAGCACAACAGCAGGGTTTTGACGATTTGACGACAGCTAGAGTCACTTGTTATCTTCTGCAACAACAGTAAGACATCCGTTTGTACGTACCGCCAACCGCGCCCGGGTGATTGCACTGATCCGACATCCTCTCCAACTCGAATCCATGATAGAAACCAACGAACGCGAGGCTACCTCCAACGCCGGCCATTCCGTTGCCCAAAGCCCGCTGCTGTGCGCAGATCTTGAGCCATGAGTCGTCAAGAAGAGAAACCGACCCGGTATCTTCGAGTGCGAACAAGCAGCAGGGCTGGATTTGTTCTGCAATCATGCATGCACGGACGGGGTCTGCGAACAGAACAGAACAGAAAAGCTCCGGCCATTGTTTGCCCTTTAGCCAAGCCACACCAACAGAAACATACCCAGCAACCTGCCTGCGACCCAGTTGCGAGCCCGAAGCAGAGAGACACCAACCGCCTTCTCTTAGCGGCTTAGCCGGTTGTTTCGGGCTCATGGTGCTCCATCCTGGGGCGCGCACGACGACCTGGGACCGGCCCCCGCTCGGCTTGGCACGTGCCTGGGCAGGGAAGCGTCGCCGAAGCAGAGCTCGTCATCTTCCGCTTGAGGAACGGAGACTCTGTTGGAGTCGGCCCGTGTCAGCCCCGCAGCCCCGGAAGTGCGGGCGTGCCTTGGTCCATTGGTGTGAGATTGACCGTCGTGGCTGGTCAGAGGTTCAAGGCGGTGTACTAAGCTACCAAGTGCCTCGTGCCTTCAGGCTGCCAGAGAACCGGGCCGACAGCAGCGGATGGACGCCGAGCCCACACCCGGCGAGCACCCAGGTTGCCGCATACGGCTCTTGCATGTCATGTGAATACCGCCACAGTCTAGCGATCTGGCTTCGGCAAGAACGTAGACTGCACGGCAATGTGGCCTTGGGAGGTTCCTCCTACTACACTTCGTGAGCTTCAGCCCATACCGCTTACCAGGCTGGAAATTTGGCATGTGCCATGTCAGACTTCAAGTCTGAATGCACCATGGCTATTAGTAACAAATTTAGTCAAATGCCCGGGCTGTTGCTGGTTGTGGTTTGGCTGCAGATATTGAGCTTTCATGGGTCTGGTGAGTCTGGTGCGTGTTCGTGTGGTCTTCATGTCGATGTTGCTGCTTCAGAACTCTGGCGACGGGTCCTTCGCAGCTTCAGCGCTTGGGAACATGGTCGCAGGCAAGGCCAGCTTTTTGATGGGAATTTGCAATCGCTTGCACTTGCCGCGGATAGGAGTAGAGTTGAGATGTAGAAAGGATGCACAGCACCGCGCGAGAGGAGAGAGGGAGAGCCCGAGGCAGAGATGTGCGAGGCAAAGGCGGTGTGGGTTTGCCGAGTTTTGCTTGTTGTGGGAGGCGCCTGAGGCAGCGGCCGCTCCGTGGCCCAGGCCGGGTTTTGGACTGCTTGGGTGGTTTGAGGCAAAGGCGGTCTCCTCGTGTTCGGCTAACGGAAGGATGATGGCGCCGCAGAGGCTCGCAGGCGCTCCCGCGCTACCCCTTGCGGTCGTTCCGGGGCCCGGGCCACTGCAGCTGCAGCGTGCAAGCACGACGACGAGTGGGCATCCAGCACCTCCACAACCCCTCCAACGTGCCAGCACAACCGTCACAGGGGCAAGAGCTCCTGTGGTGCTCAGCCGAGCATGCACCCTCACACTTCCTCAGCCCACTGCAGTTAATGTGCCGGCCACGCCGCAGGCACAGACGATCGTGCTTCAACGAACTGGCACAGTGACACTGGCAGAGTCCACCCCAGGCTTGACAGCACAGCCAGCACAACTGGCGGCTCAGCCTTTGCAGCGCGCTGGGACAGTGACGATGCCGGAGACAGCTGGACCAAGTGCGAGCGCTGCACCAATGCGGGTCTTTTCTCCAGCTCCGGCCACTTCGATCGTCACGCAGGTGGGCAGGAGACAGAGAGAGAGTCGTAGGGATAACACTGTCGCTTGTACTGGGAAGAAGCTTGGCCTGTAACCAACACGCAAAACAGGGGAACTCCCGCCCGAAGTTGTTACTGCATTCGGTCTTGGTTCAGTCCTTGTTGCTTCTGCAAAGAGGGGGGGAGAAACCCAAACCAGCCCCAATACATAAGAAAGCACTGGCACTGTCTTGTGATCTGCATGGCCTGGTACTCAGTTGTGTTTCAAAGATGCATCCTGAGTGGGCTGCTACAGCTACAAGTAAGTCACATGGGGGTAGCGTTCTGCGCAGGGTCTAAGGAACTAGCCTTAGAGGGCGCGTTGACGAGGGGGACGCGGGCTAGTGTTCAGGGTCGGGGGGTAAAGATCGAACGTACCTCACATTTTGCAAAATCCGCGGGGGAAACCTCCCAACACAGATCCCAATGCCTCCTTCCACCAGCAAGGCAGGAAGGGGGGCCCTTGGCCCGGGTCTGCTCGCAGACCTATCCCCAGCAGCGAGCGAGCGAGCGAGAGAGAAGCCCCTCGCAAAGCAAAGCAGAGACAGACGCTCGGGGTAACACCGCTACACCATAGCCCTGGCGAAAGAAAGAGAGAGCGTCTGTTGGGGGGCTTTGGGAAGCTTACAATGGTTTAGAGCACCCACAATGAAATGCTTTCTAAACTTGGAGGCGACGTCCACCAGCTCCGTGCGACGCATGCCGACGAAGGTGCAGTCCAGCACAGCCCTTTGCAAAAGCGTGTGGTAGGCAATGTCGGGAGGTGAACAAACCTGCTGAGTGCATCAGGGCACCTACTTGCATCCAAGCTTCTGGCTTCCCACTTCTGCAGGAAGACTTGCCAGAGATGGGTCGGCTTCTCTTCCAGTCCATGCTCGGACGTCTGGAGGCACCTTTAAGTGTACCCGCGGGGCTCACCCCTGCAAGATAGACACGCCACTTGTTGTGTTGGTATCCCTTCGCCGCTTTCTTCATTTGCGCAAGGTCCGAGCATATTGCAGCAAGAGAGAGTTACCATGTGTTACCAAGCTTCATCGAGTTGTGCATTGGTGTTTCTTCATGCAGCTCCCACTGCTGCACGGCAGCTTTCTAGCAGACGATGCTCTGATCTGAACCTGCACAAGGTTCAAGTCGGTCGTTGAGCGTGCACTCTGCTTCTGCTCCCGTCCGAAGCCGATTCCAGGAGCCGGAGGAGAAGCCGCCACGCCAGCTTCGACTGGTGATTGGGGGCTTGATGGGCTCCGGCAAGAGCACCATCTGCCGTATGCTTCGGCACCTCCTAAAAGGACGCAGTCGAGAACATAAGTGTAAGAGCCTCCGCCCCTCCCCTTTCGAAGAAAAAGCCGCTCAAGAGTCACCTCGCAGGAACCTGGATCAACCAGGACGAGTTTAGCAGTCAGAAGAACGCGAAGAAAGCCTTCCTCAAAGCGATCCTTGGATTGAGTGACCTTCGCAAACTGTGTCACATGCAAAGTGTCGTGTGGTGCGTTTGCGAGGATAGCAGAAGCGGCGGCTGACGATGCCGTGCCCGTTCTACTTGTTGACAAGACGCTCGGCCCCACGTGCAGCGATGCAAGATGCTGCAATCTTCCACCTGCTGAGTTTGCTGAAGGATCAACACCGAGCGGCAGCATCGGAGTGGAATTGTCCAGGAGATGCGAAAAGGAGGTCCAGGTCAGACGCACTCTACTCTCAAGTTTAAGTGTTTAAGACGAGTGCAAGCATGTTTACTATGTTGTCTCTTGTTGCAATCTGGAATGCTGTGAAGCAGCCTGGTTTGCTTGGTTTGCCCTGTGATAGGTGACATTGTCTATGTGCAGATCAAGCATCCGGATGATGCTGCGGACCGCTTCTCTGCTCATGTTTCATATTAGGAAAGTCAGCCATGCTAGCAGACTTCGTGGTCATAAGTCTCCAGCGGCACACCTGGCCGCCTTGCCAAATCGAAGTCCGTTCTTCTGCCAGCTATTCATGCTGGCGTTGCATCTTCAATGAGGTTGGGACAACACCCTGAGTTGGTGCGAAAGCCGAATTGCCCGGCGTGGGTCTGGACATCGTGCGCTCCTCCAGAAGCACAAGTCTACCTTTGCTAGGTAAGGTGCATGTTTGAGCAGGTTGAAGCTGTCCGAACAGGCACCTTGATGGCAGACAACCCGCAGCTGCGCTCCATACTGCAGCGGACCGGGCAAAGAGGGCTTCGGAACACGTTTCAGGAGTCTGCACTTACTGCTTTGTATAGCTTCTAATTTCTGCGTCCAGCGCTTTGGACGCAGCATGCACCTTTCCGGATGTCCTGTTGGTCAGTCTTTACCCGACGCTGTGGCCTCATTGACTCGTTGCTTGCCCAGCGCCAGGACGGCTCAAGCTGCGGAGCCTCTGAGCAAGGAGGACTGGACACACTGTGCGATGCGCCCGAGCGGAGTGCACTTTTAACTGCAGGAAGCCCGAAACTTTGCTGCCACACTGCGTGTCAACATGGTGCAGACCTCCATTGTGCAGGTGCGGCCCTTGAAGAATTTATCGTGCGCCCATGAATCTTAGTGCTGTCCAATGCAACTGTCGTGGGAGGTGATGAAATTGTTGCAGGATCTGGACGATGCCTGGATATGACTGGGTGTTTGAGTTTGGAGTCTAGAGTTTTTGTGCAAGTATACTCTGGGAAGCACACGGGGCTACTGTGGGGGGCCGATCTCGGGCCAGCCGGCTGCATCCGATGTCGCAATAGCCATGAGTCTTTACCGAGCTCTGCTCAACGCCACCGACACTCGGGGGTGCCAGATGTGTGGGTTCAAATGCGCAGTTGTAGCAGTGTGTGGGCGCTGAGGAGGTGGGGCTCTTGGAGCCTCGCTTCGAGCTGGCTTCGCTTCTGCAGGAGCATCGGTTGCTCCAGGCACAGGACGTCCGGGACCAAGTCTCTCACCGACGCTGCGTGCACCTGACGAACACCTGCCGAGTTCAGGCCGCCAACAGGGCGGAGTGGGAGTTGGCGGCCGCAGCCAGCAAGGGCAAGGGAAAGGGCCAGAAGGACGAGAGCCCGCCCTTGCCTTTGCAACCCTCTACTCAGGGCTTGAGATGGGTTACTGTGTGACTGACTCTGAGGAAGGGCCCTCCGCCGGTCTGGTACTGGGTGGTGCAGCTCGACGAGGCGGGATTTGGACTTGGGAGTTCGTAGTTCTGGCTTGTCACGACTCAGGAACTTTGATTCGACTGTTGGTGTCTGTGTCCCTATTCAGCAGATAGACCGACATGAGGCGGTACTGGGTTCAGTGAGTAGTGCTGTATTTTCGAAAATGTCAGGTCGGTTGTGCCTCACATGGACGCGACCCAACGCCCGACCCAGCAAGCGCAAACATCCTTGCAGCAGTCCAGAATCTGTTTACCGCTTATCTCGGAGTCGCCGTGCACTGTAAACTGGCGCTGTGCTTGTGGTGAGCGCTTGGTACGTGACGATTCGTGTTCCGATTTGACAATCCTCTCGGTGATCTCGCCGTGTCCGCATCTTCCGGTAAGCCGTACTAGTAGCATTCGCCTCACGTTAGTTCCGAATTGACTACCCTCTCGGTGGACACTGTGGGTCCGCGTCCTCCGGTAAGCGAGATCCATTGTAAGTTCCAGTGCATTCGTTTCATGTTGGCCTCGAACTTCAACCCTCTCGGTGACACCGGCGTGTCCGGGGGCTGCGCGTGTGGTGCCGCATTGATTTTGGCCTCGAAGTTCGTGAAATGCAACCGATATTTGGTCAAAGGCGTGTCTCTGAGTCGTGCCATTACATAGGAGCAAGCAGTGTCGCAACAAACGATACCCCGAGCAGTGTTGTCGGACGGAAGCTTGAAAACCTTTGAAGCCCCTCATAAGGGTCTCGCATTCTAGTGGAAGGCATCCTCGGAGCTTCTCCTCAAGCGCTGGGAGGAGCAGCAGGTGGTCCCGGGTTGAAGGGTGGAGGAGTAGTTTGCGAATCAGGGGCTCGGGATGTCCCATCGTTGCCAAACAGTCTGCAGATGAAGGCGGTGCTGCTCGCCTCAAGCTGTACACTTCGTTTTGCACTCAGCTTCCCCTTGCGAGGATTATGACCAGGCCGTAGCCTCCGGCATCTCGGTGGCGAAGGAGCAATGGACCGAAGGTGCATGTCTTGTTATTTCATAGCGCATATGAGTACTTGGGAAGCAGGCCCGTCTTGTTGCTGCTAACCTTTGCTTGGCTGAAGGCTCTCCTAAGCAGGATCTGAAAAGCATCCAGGTGCATTGGCTTCCCGACGAGCAGTCTTGAGAAGAAGCTTAGCTGTCTGAGCCACGCAGCGCCTGGTAGTCAGTTCGAGCAGTCGAGCAGTCGAGCAACCTGCAGGAGCATCATGTCACGCTGCTGTATCTGGGTGGTGGCAAGGACGAAGAAGTTGCTACAAGGTCCCGGGGTGTTTTCTTTTCCTCTCGTACTGTTCGAGGCAGCATGCCGATCTTTAATTTTAACGCTACGCCGCCCGCCTCGGCTGTGTAGCGGCAGGGCGAGGGGGCAGTCGATGTTTTTTTATGCTAGGGCGGCCTGTCAAACCCCAACCTTTACACGGTTGTTGATACGAAGTGCGAGGAGAATGGGTAGGGGAGGGGGGGGAGGGGGGGGGGGGGGGGGGGGGGGGGGGGGGGGGGGGGGGGGGGGGGAGGTGGGGGGGGGGGGGAGGCCGACAAATCAGGTAAAATGAGGGGAAGCCGGGCAAGGGGGTGGCAAACGAACGCAAAAAACGGGTGTCCCCAAACATTTGGACTGCAGGGAGGAGGATTAGGTGGAGGGTACCTGAGGTAACCCCCAAGACGCCTGGGCCTCTGGCCTCGGCGGATTGAGACGGGGTCGACTTAGTACTCCAGCAGACCCTTGCAAGGAACCCGAAGTTGGACGGGCCAGCCCACGTTGCTCGACTGCGGGAGGAGTTCAAACGTCGTGCAGGCACGCGCTTGTAGGGCCAAGAGGTTTGGAGCACTTGACACTTCAAACTCCAGACGATGCGAGGGGAGAAGGTGGACCTTGACGTGACGAGCATCGTCTGGGAAGAAGGTGCCGACTCTTCTGCATGGCTGCCCTTGCAGCTCTTTGCAGAGCTTTGTTTGGAAGGTCGTATTGCCGCAGCGTCTGTCGCGCTGCGTAGTGGCATTGACCAGCTTTGTGCGTGCCCCGGCTCAAGTGGTGGATGTACACCGGTGCATGGATAGCTGTGTGCTTTCGACCTCTTGATCAGCAATCAGCAAGCCGCAGGCCACATCAAGAATTGTCATGTTGCCTCCGTGGTTTTTGGGCGAGAGTGGCGGGAATGAAGGAACGTGCACCCCCACATTACGCTGGGGACGGCCGCCCGAGTGAACGCGGTCAAGAGCAACGAGGCTGCTGCCGCGATTGCGATGTGAGAAAACATGAGCACCAGAAGAGTCTTCGAAGCAGGTGCTTGCCCGCCGAGCTGCAACACTAGACTTGCAGTCAGGCCTGCAGGCCGGAACAAGCTTGTGCGTCTGAACTGCTGACCCATTTTTTGTGAAGAGCTTGCGCGAGGCATGGCTGCAGCAACTGAGTCTGGCACAGCAGCGTGACAGTTTTGGTTTTCCGTTTGGTGCTTTGCATGCAGGCTCGTGAGCTCAGGTATGCCGAGCGCCTCGCTGCTTGGTGCCTGCAGATGGGTGCAGCCTCGCCGGAGGATTCTGGTGCCTCAGCATCCTCCATTCTGTGGCTTTGAATCGCCTGGTTGTGCAGGAGCTCGCAGAGTTCGCATCGGATGCCGCTGCAGCGATAGAAACCGACGACCCGGAGGCTCAGGCCACGCATGCAGACGTACTATACTCAAAGATAGGCTAAGCAGCTAAGCGCGGGAAAGAACCGACACTCCTGTCAGCAGTGCAACTGGAAGGGCCGTGTGGCGGAGGTGCTGAAGAGTGCCGTTGCGAGGCCGCTGCAGGAGCTGAGGCTCCTTGAATCCAAAATAACAAAAGCTGAAGGGCTCCAGAAAGTGCGCGGAACGTCTTTGACACGGTGTTCAGTGTTCTGTGCTCTTGGCTTGGAAGCTGAGGCTGGCCAATCCATTGCAACTGACTGGTGTCATTCACGGAGTGTCTTTGAAGCGGCACTGAGTGGTTAGAGCTGCTAAACGTGGAGGGTGATGCCTCTTGTGTGAGCTTGTCAAGGCATTTTTGTGCCGTACTCGTAGAATCATTTTCCTCGTCCGGACACGGGCACTCGCAATCGCTTGCATAAAAAGAAGTGCACGACACGCATGTTCTGGGTGCTCTCTCTGCCTTGTCGTCTGCACTGGATAGCAGTCGTATGGTGACAGAAGTTGGTCCACTTCAGCCTGGGAAGCTCCCCGAGGCTTTAGGCTTGACCCGAACAAAAAGGTCAGTATGGCCCAGTCTCCTAGATGCCACAGGAAAGAACCAACTGGCAGGATGTTGGAGTGTATCGTTAGAGTATCCAGAGTTACTCCGGAAGATATTGAGCTGAAGCTCCTTGACGTAACTTACGATGCGAAGTGTGTGATCGTTGCGGCAGCGTGGCCTCACCATGCCTCACCAAGGTGATGGATGCCAAGCATGGCCGATGGATGCAAGCGCCAGATGTCCATATTGCTTTTTTGCACGGCGGCTGCCGGGCAGAAAGGCTGCAGGTACGGGTGGTGGATCTGAGTCACTGTTTCAGCGGCACTCGAGCATCGATTTCCCTCGCTTGACCAAGTTGCTGGAACATTGGTCTTCTCGGAACAAGGTCACGCGAAGGAAATCGGTGCGTGAGTGTCACCGAAACAGCACCTCACTGCAAGTCCAGGTGGCCGTCAGACGACTAGTGAGGGCACCATGGGCACCGACCTGGCCCCGTCCACACCTTTTGAGGCTTACCATAAGGAGTGCTTCAAGGCGCCGAGCACCCCTGAACAGCTGGCGGCGTTCGAAGCTGGAAGAATGCTACTTTTTGTAGACGCGGTGATGCCGAGCGGCTGTGAAGAGTACTTTCCGGCATATCAAGCCAGCACAGTTTGTTTGCTGCTCGTTTGTTGGCGGAGGGCTTTCTTTTAGAAGGTTTGGCCAAGGTTTGGGTTTTTGGAAGGTTTGGCTGAGGCTGAGCCCTTGGTTCCCTCATCCGCTGGTCCCCTGGTCTTCTGGTCCCTGGTCTTCTAGTCCTTGGTTCTTGTGTTCCTTACTCGCCTGTCTGGCGGTTCCCCGGTCCGCTTGCTCCGGCGGAGGACCTGATGGCTTCAGTGGGGACGAAGTTGCCGATCTCCCGAACGAAGTCTGGGAAGCCATGGCAGTGAAGGTGAAACGCTGGCTTGAGCATGAAAGGATTCCTCAGATCCTCAAGCACCTCAGGCAGGTCCAAGTGCCCAAGAACGGTGTGGTGGACAGCAGATGACAGCAGCGAAACGGAACCCGCCAATCTTCGACCCATTAGCATCATGTCGTGCTTTTGGCGAGTGCTGACCTCTGCCTTAGCAGCGCGGACGAGCACCCGTACCTGGCTGCGAGACCTGGTCCCGGAACACACGTACGGAGCTGTGGAGGGCAAACACGCACTCACGGCGGTCATAGCGCTAGAGCATTTTTGGCGAGCCCATTCAGGCATTCTCGTATCCTTGGACTATGAGAAGTGCTTTGATACGGCCAGCCCGACTCTTTGTCTTCGTGTCATGACTGAGGCAGGTTTTCCTTCCAACTGGGCGGCGATCCTCCAGCAGGTCTGGTGCGACCAGCATCGTTGGGTTGAATATAGTGGAACGGTAACTTCTAGGCCTGTGCACGTCACTCGTAGCTTGGTGCAGGGTGACGCTCTTTCATGCTTGGCTCTCGTAGTGCTTCTCGCAGCACCTTTTCGCAGTGTGCAGCGATCATGCGGTCGGGGCCTCTGCATGACCTCTTACGTGGACGACAGGGCAGGAGCGGCAGCCACGCCGGAAGTCATTCATACCATGATCCGAGGCTGGCGAGAATGGTCAGTCAAGCTGGGGTTGGCGGAAAACGCCGGCAAGCTTAGACTGGTGTGCCATGCTGAGGACCAAGAGCATCGCTTACGCCTGGCTGGCATACCCGAGGACTGCATCAAGCCTCGCTGCAGAATCTTGGGCGTCGACTTCACTAAGGACTGGCAGGACCCTGTGCGTCCCACTGCCTCGGCTAGGGAAAATGATGCCCTCCAGAAAGCTGCGAGGATACGTAGCATTCCTCTGGAGACTACGCTGAGGCGAGACTTGTGGCGGACTAGAGTCGTTCCTAAAGTGACGTGGGGTCTTGGCTTACGTCTTCCGAGGGCCAAAGAATCCAGAGCAGTGCACTGGGCATACCGGCTGTGCACCAGACGCCAGAACATGGCATCGCCTCATCTTGCGGAGATGTTAGAGGGACACGACTCTGACCCTCTTTTCTGTACTGGCTTTAAGGCTGCCAAAGCGCTCTTTTGCACTTTGCAACAGGTGTCGATTCCTTGGGGCCCCCTGCGAGTTGGTGGCACTTGGCAAGCGGAGGTTCGCAGATGGCTCAAGGGGCTTGGATGGGGCGAAGTCAGGCCGTGGACCTGGCATCACGCTGATCTTGGAGATATGTCTTGGGATCCTCGTAGAGCCTTTTGCTGGGATCATGTGCTTCGGGAATCGTGGAGACGTCATAAGTTCGGTCTCTTTTTGCAGCAGAAGCGGCGGGATGCCGAGTCTTTAAGAGGGAGGGCAGTGTACGATGAGCGGGCCTGCCGCATCACTCGTGCATTGTATCGCAAGGGCGATGCTCATGCTCGGGCAGTTCTTTTAGGGGCCGCTAACAGTCCCGCCGCTTACAAGGCCATGTCCGATGAAGCATTGCCTCAGGAGTGCGAGTGGTGCGGGTCATTCCTGAATGGCAACACGTTGCTTGGGACTGCGAGTACACGGCACAGACCAGGCCCAGGATTCCGACTGACCCGCTCCAGCTCAGGCTGGGCTGGGCCACGCATGCGGATACTGAGGACTCTGCTCGCAGAGTCCTGCTTCACTTGGCTAGGGTGCGCGTGCTCGCGCTTCATGCTTGGTAGGGCTTCTTTCGGTTTGGTCTTGGGGTTTTTCGTGGCTTCGGGTGCCTTTTGTTTGGGTTAGGCTTGCTCCTGCAGGACGCCTTTTGCTCAGGACCTTAGGCATAGTTGCTCTACCTGGACGCTACTGCCTCGACAATGACGACTCCGCTTGTTCCCTACACTCCCCTGGTCCCTTGGTCCGCTGGTCCTCTGGTCCCTTTGTGTATTCCCGGCTCGTTTGTTGTTTCGCTGCGCCTGCTGCAGCGCCTGCTGCATGCGCCTCCTGCTGTGCCTGCGCACCCCCCCACCCGCCCGCTTTTTTTGCGCCAGGTTTTCAAAAACCCAGAACCCGTGATATCCCGTGATAAAAGGTGTTTGCAAATGGGGAGGGCTGCGCCCCCCCACCCCCCGCTTTTTTGCGCCATGCAGGGTGGCTTTCAAGAAAACCGCACCATCAGCAAGAATTGCGTCAAACATGTAGCTGTTATGGCGTCATCATACGGGAAGTCTGTTTGCAAATGAGCCGTTTGCAAATGGGGGCTGCCCGCCCCCCAACCCCCCGCTTTTTTCTATGCCATGCAGGCTGGTTTTCCCCAGAACCCGTGACAAAGGTGTTTGCAAATGCGGGGGGCTGCGCCCCCGCAACCCCCCTCGCTATTTTTGCCCCATGGAGGCTGGCTTTCAAGAAAATAATGAAAATAGCACCATCAACCAAAAATTGCATTAAACACGTAGTTGTTATGGCTTTTTTGGTGAAGCCATCATACAGGCAGTTTGTTTGCAAATGAGGGGGTGTGTTCCCGCCAACCGCCCCGCGCTTTATGTTTAAGCTGTGCAAGATCGCTTCAGGTATCATCCTAGCAAAAGACAAAACCCATATGGACTCTCTCAAAACCCGTGATACAGGCGTTTGCAAAAAGGGGGGGTGCATCCCCCCCAAACCCCTCCACAAGATTGCTTGAAGTATCCACGCACCAGCAAAGACAGAACCCAGATGGACCCTCTCAGAGCCCGTGATAAAGGTGTTTGCAAATGGGAGGGGGGCTGCGCCCCCGCGAACCCCCGCTTTTTTAACACCATGCAGGCTGCCTTTCAAGAAACTCGCGCCCTTTTTAACAGTCATCATACAGGCAGTCTGTTTGCAAATGAGGGGCTACTTCCCCCCCGAAACCCCCCCACAAGATCACTTCAAGTATCCTCGCACCAGCAAAGACAGAACCCATATGGAACCGCGCAGAACCCGTGATAAAGGTATTTGCAAATGTGGGGGGCCGCCCCCAGAACCCGCCCCCCACCTTTTGTTAGCGCCATGCAGGCTGGTTTTCCAAAAGATCGCACCATCAACAAGACTTGTGTCAAACACGTAGTTGTTATGGCGTTTCTTTAAGTCATCATACAGGCAGTCTGTTTGCAAATGAGGGGCTGCGTCCCCGCCAACCTCCCCGCGATATTTGAAGTTGTGCAGGATCGCTTCAAGGTTCATCTTACTCCCCAACCCCAACTCGCTTAGTAGTTCATGCTAATTTCAGTTGAAAAGAACATGGTGTTCTTCCTATTCAAACAAAGAGAAAGTACAGGACTTCGCAATCGACATCCCCGAATAGCTTCGCGTAAGACAAAGGCTTGCAACTCGGAATTCCCGACGAGCTTCGGCACAGAAATAGCCCTGCAAATGCTACTTCCCCAGTAGTTTGGAACAAAAGAAAGTCCAAAACTAGGACTTCGCCAATAGCTTGCTGCAGAAGAAGACCCAAATCGAGTTTCCCCAATAGCTTGGTGCAGAGGAAGGAATAGCTTGCTGCAAATCTAACTGAACGGACCCCTCAGCCAAACCTTCTAAAAAACACGGTTTGGCCAAACCTTCTAAAAAAACCCTCCGCCCGGATCACAGATGCCGAGAAAATCGCAGCCCATCAGATGTGCTGCATGTCGTGGCCGTTGTGCGCACTTTTTAGCCAGCAGTTACGATCTCAAAGGGCATGCGGCATGCTCATCACCGCATTCAGACAGAGCGCGGTGTTTGGCACTGACCGGAAAAGAGATCTGCGGCGTGCCACTTGCAATGCAGCCGTTTTGCTTGGGGACATCGTGGCATCTTCACACCGAGCTAGGCCAGATATGGAGCGACCTAGGATTCCTCGTGACATATGACCACCAGCCTGTGGAGAGCCCTGCGCGTCAGAATTGCTTGTCTCTGGCTTTGCGGAGCCAGGATGCCGAAGCCTTTCTCTCAGACGACGAGGCCCGGTCCGGCTTCTTTTCGTTGGAGAGGTCTGGGCCATTGGGGAGAGGATTAAAAGGAGAGAGAAAAGGTGGGAGGCAAACAGGGAAGCTTGGACCGCTTGTATGCTCTTCTGTCTGCCTCGTTCTTGTCGTACAAGTACACATACTCGTATAGCAGTCGTAGCAGTGGCCAGTGCGATGTTGTCGTAGACCTCCCAAGTCTCTGCAACGCTCGACACGCTCTGAAGGCTGCGCTCCGACGAGCCGCCCTGTTGGCTGTGGCGGCACTGCCGCTTGGCCTTGGAGCTTCCCGGTGACTTCCAACAGTTTATCCGTCAAGGAGGAACTGCCGACAAGACTAGTTTGCAGTGAACGGCCTACAGTACCGTCTGACTGCTTCATTCAGACGTGGGCGAGATTTATCTTCTGCCCCTATAAGGTCCGCATCCATGGGTGAAGAAGGTCGAGCTGCCGGCCTCCCAGCATCCACTCGGCTTGCGTTGGAGTGCAGTTTCTTGATTGTCAGCTCTTTGGTTCTACCGTGCAAGGCAGCCCTCAGCTACGTGCTGGAGAGGCAGTGACGTTTGTCATGGCTCGTCACAAATTTGGGCGAGAAGCAACGCATGCTTTGTCCCAGAAGAGACTTCATGACACTCTTGCGTAGGACGTTTGTATGGAAGTCATGCAGTCATCGCGGTTCACGTGTGCATGCATCGACACCTGCCAGGGTACAAGACTCGGATGCAGAGATGCGTGCCGTTGCGATGCAGGGGCCGAGTGCTTGGTTCCTTTTCACCTGAGAAGTGTGTTGTGGCCGGAGCTGTGATGTGACGGCCTTGCTGCACTGTTTTCACGCTACCAGCAAGAGCAACGCGAGCAACACAGCACGTTCCTTCTCACTGCCCGCATCTTCGAGGATTGCACGTCTTGCGGACCCCGGAGACCGCGTTGCCCTCAGGCGAGCGCAGGCCGCTCTCAAGGCAGCGAAAGGGCCCCCTCCGCTTTCTGAAGTTTGGGAGGTTGCGGGGGTTCAGGAGGACATAGGCCATAAGCAGCTCATACGCTAAGTCAGGTTGGTTCATTCTGTCACGTCGCCGCTCAAGGCATTGCGGCATGTTGCTTCAGTGGCTCTCCCTTTGGCACAGGATAAATCTCCGCCTGTCCGCCGCGAAGCCCTCCGAGCGCTACAAAGTCTAGCTTTGCTCTCGGTCCCCGAGACCGTGTGCTTGAAGATGAACGACGCTCTTGTTTCGGTGTCTGTCTGTGTCGGCGTTCAAGGTTGTCACGGTGGACAAGCGCCTGCTTCGAACTGTGACTAGTATTTCCGTTAACGACGCTTGGTGGCAATACTTGAAAGCAGGCCTCGATTCAGCCTCGGCCCAAGTGCGCCCGCACGTGTGTGTGCGTGTGCGTGTGCGTGTGACCGTTTCTCTGACTGTCTGTCTTTCCGTCTGAGTCTTCTGCCTCAGGATAAAGACCTGATTGTCCGCAAGGTGGCCGAAGAGGCGGGGTTTGAAAGGAGCGAGGATGGATGGTCAATTTCGTGTATATCAGTTGCAGGTCCTTGAAAAACTTCAAGGGTGCCCGTCCTCTCGCGGGTTTTGTGCTTTCTGTGTGGGCGCCCAGCATGTTCAAGGGATAGGTGGACACTTGATTCGCGAGTCAGATGCATGTGTTTTGGTCCACCATTCTGCAGGTCACAGATCTTGACATCCCGCCGGCAACAGCCACTGGGCAAGCAGCGGGAAACCCTGTGAATGCCAAAGATTCCAAATGTAACGGCCCCTCTACGTGGGCTCAGAATTGAAGGTTTGCATCAAAGAGGGCAACCGGCCTGTGCTTCTTTGCCCAACGTGTCTGCCCGGTGTGCACAGATACGTTTGGTGTTTTGCGAGGTTGTACGCCACGTGCTTGAGAGCTGTCTGGCTTTCCGGCCCTGAGTGTCTTCTGACGCTCAAGAACCGCACAGACTGCAGCGAAGGTTTCTCTGTGTTGAAAACGTCAGCGGCCTTTTGAAAGCCTCCACTGCAGACCGTAGCTCAATTTGTTAACATCTTGAGCGGCTTTGTGGAGGAACTCATGAGCAGAGGTTGTGCTGCACCAACCAGAAGGAGCAGAAGACACAGACAGATTTCAGCAACACTTCGGTTCGATGCTCCCTTTTGGTGCGACCTGCACATTCGATTGTTCGAGATTGCCAGGAGCACGCCTTAAGTCTTAGGTAAACCACCATGGTTGCAACAGCATCAAGCTTTCTGGCAATGTCAACGGGGTCCTGCCATTAGCTGGCGAGCCGGCTTTGCAAAGAATGGCTCGGACTGAGATTTTTAATATCACCCATGCTTCCCTCGAAGAGGGCAAGCGTTCGGTCGTGCCACACGCCAGTAGTAGTGGCACTTCCTCCCAGCAAGAAGACACCAACTCCACCAAACAATGTTGCTCTCGTTCTTGTGCGCCGACGCGGTCCTATTTCATTTCAGCTAATTCAGTTTCAGTCGCAGCAAGCGTCAACAAAAGGCGCAGGGCGAAAAAATGACGTGGCCCGGTACTCCAATAATCGAATAGGAGGCCTAAGATCAAGAGGGTGCTGCCGCAGTCTGCCAACATGCGGCTTTGGAATTCGAAACAGAATTGATCTACCATTCAGGTAGACTAACCGTGAATGGCTGTTGATGTACAATGTTACAATGACGTCCCATAGAAGCTTGTCTGCATTCGCGGTTTCGCCCCGCAGGGAGCGAAGCAAAACATGCCGAAGAGTGAGTCTGGACCTGAGGCGGCGAAAGCGGAGGCAAAGATGATACATGATACATCCTGTCGTAGCTGTGAAAGACCTGAGGTTGGAGCTCCTTGCCTCACGCGCGGTGCTTGCCATGCTTTGTGTTTTGGGCCTAGCTCAGCTTCAGAGTGTGGTGCTAGTGAGAACTTCGCAGCATTTCGCTACTGTGGAGCCTGTCTCACCCACTGCAGGTTCCATTTCAAGAGAACTCAGACATCCAGGCTGCGAGAGTTCAGCAGCTGACAGGATCTCACAGCCAAGAAGCCAGTAGGCCGACGTGGAACTCGTTCTCAAGTTTCGCCCGAGCTTGGTTATGCTTGGCTCAGAGCAGAGTACGACGAGACACCAGCAACCGACACAGGGAGTCACGGCAAGTCGCAACGGGTGCCATGGCAGCTTAGCAAGGCGGAAGGAGCCAGAGGAAATGATACCAGTGCCTGGCCGGGCCGGGCCACATGTCGCACCTTGCTCGCAGCCGCGGCGCCGCTCTGGTCGTTCATGGCGCCGGCTGGGAGCAAGACCCGCGGTTGCAAACAGAAGTGAGATTTTGAACCCCAGGGCCAGGAAGGAGGCCCACAAATCAAGAATCGACGTATTCAAATACTGTTGGGCCGCCTTGGAGGCCAACGGAACTTACTTGGCAACTCCTGCAGAATACCAGGGCGCCATGGTCTACCAGAACAGACGCTCGGCTTGTGCTGGACATGTGAAGCGACCCGCGATCCAGACACAGGTCCGTCACCTCAGCCACAGTAGGCCACCAAACATAAACGAGGCAGGCAAGGGTGTAGACACGTTTGCTAGTGCTCTCGAGGTTCAGGGGCCGTGCATGCACACGCTTGGTGCTTAAGCCTGAGATGCCAAAGGTGGCCCGTTACTGTAGGCATTGCGAGCTTCGATGTAGACGGAAGGGATGCGAGATGATGTGAGCTTCGCATGGAACCTCAGACTCCTTGGCGAGGTCAAGGCTTCCTTGTGAGCTGCGAGCACCAGGAGTGCTGGCAAGGCCCGAGCGCGGAGCTCAGTCGCTTGGCTTTGGGCAGCTCTTGGAGCGAGAGGCTGGATCCTGGGCCTTGCCGGACATCCGCTCTATGTGGGCGAGCCTCTCGGTGTATGAGCAAACATAGGCAACTCTGACTCTCGCAGGCGTGCTGGGGGACTCTCTGCCCTGCCCTAGCCGCCCTAGCCCTAGTCTAGCAAGGTAACGATCTGCAGGCTATCCATTGGCCAAGAAGCAAGCGCGCGAGTGACACTGTGACACTGCGCGGGCATCTGCGCGCAGAGCACTCTCTTCGATGAGCACTAAACCGGGTCCGTCAAGCCGAAACTTCACCTGCAGGTTGAATCGCACCAGCTGAATAGACACCGATGATGACGACTACTGTCATGGTGATGATTGTGGTGATCAACATCACCCTCATCAACATCATTATCATGGTGCTAGGCTTATTCTTGTTGCAGGGGTCGTCCTGGTCCGTTGGGTTGCGAGTGCTACTACCTCTGTTTGGTTACTTCTCCTCGTAGCTGTTTACTCTGCTGCTTACTCTGCCGCCTGTGCCTCTTGACCTGTCAATCTTCCTTCAGCGTTTTCCGTTGCCACCGCTTGGGAAAGGCTCCGCCGGCAAAGTGCTTCTTGTGGAGAGCACGCGGCAAGCGTTCGGTTTGGTTCAGCAGGCAGCTTCGACTGCCGGTGCTCCAGGTCCATACCCGCTGCGCAGCAAGAGGTGCCCGGTTCATGGCGTGTGGTCCCAACCTGGGGCAAGGACACACGATGACATGGCCATAGAGAGTTCAGCATTTCGGTTAGCCGGTTGCCAGCAGATTCAGTCGTGGTGCAGGAGCCAGCACCGAGTGTGACTGCAGCCTCCTGGCTGAGCAGCTGCTGGGGATGTCTTCCAGTCTCTTTGAAGTAGCAATTGGCCACGCGTCCATGCAAATATCGGAAGGGTGTCAACCTTGGGAGATGAAGTTTGCAGAGCCACCAAATAGGCGACAATTTGGGTTTGAGCTGCCGGGTCTCGGCCGGGTCGCATGTGAGGTCTTCACGGTTGCAGAGGCGACCCTACTTCAGCTCCAGGGAGCTTTGGCTTCAGCCGAGGAAGGGTGCAGTCACGCTGCGGAGTAGGGTCGGCAGGCCAGTTCCAGACAGATTCCAACTCTGAAGGGCACGGCCGCGAGCGGCAACTTCGATGATGCGCAGGCTTTGCTTGACGCCGCTCAGGCTGGTCGGCCCGCTGGGATTGCTAGGCCTAGGCCCCTAGGCCCCTAGGCTCGAGGCGCCAGGCGAAGGCCTGGAGCCTGGAGGATGTGACGCCAGACAAGCTGCGGCGGAGTACACACGTAATGTGCCGGAGTGTTCTTGTGGCATTCGTTCCAGAGCACCACTGCGGTCTGAATTGCAATCGTAGCCACGCGATTATCTGTCTGTGAGTTTTCCGGGAGTTAGGATGACGCCGAGCACCTCATCGATCATGCAGACAAGTGCCTTGACTGCACCACGACCTGAAACCAGCGCAGCATGGCAGCATGGCAGCTCCCAGCCGAGTCCGGGTCTCGCGCTGGCGCTGCAGCGGCTGCAGTGTTTGCGGGAGGCTCTGCCCTGGCGTCGGGCGTCGGCGCTTAAGAGCCAAGGAGGGGCAGAACATCGCAGACAGATTTCCTGGTTCCCGGTTCTTTCCGCATTCCGCCTGTCAGGTCTCGATGCTTCGGATGTCGAGGAGCGACGAAGAGCATCTTCTGCTGGAGTGCCAGTGCTCTCAAACACGCGGTTCGTCCTGTCAGCTCCAAGTGTTGCGTTGGCAGGATTGGGACGCAGCTCGGCGATTCTTCGAAACGGCTTTGTGGCACATTGACTCGTGCGAGTCGAAGGACCTCGGAATTCCCACGCCCCAGATGTGCCGCCGAGGTCCGTGTACCCGGGCTTATTCAGGAGTCAGGCAATCTGCGCCAAGAGCTGCGGGAGCTCTTAAAGCAATGCCCTGAGCCACCCAGCTGCAGAGAAGCGTTTCCACAGCGTAGTGCGGTGTCGTGTGCACACGGTCTGGGACGCTGGGCAGACCAGCCTTCTTTCGGCTGTCGGGAATTTAGGCGCATTGTGATGAGTCGTCTGCGGGCGGCCCAGAAGGCCTGCGAACCACAGCTGCAGACGGCGGGTATTCTGCCGCTCCGGAAGGGTGTTCCAGCCATCCACTTGGCGATCGGATCTTTTTGAGACCCGAAACGAGTGAAGCCTCGACCGGAACAGTCGATTTGGGATGTAGACTGGCATTGGCCTCATTAGCCCACGCAGTGAAGTGCGGCCTTAATGAGGGCAGGGGTAGAGTTAGAGTGTCAGCAGGTGGATAGCGACAATGCCTGAGATCTTGCCGTCTTAGGATGCACAGCAGTGGCTGGACTGCGCAAGCTTGCTTGAAACTTGGACTGAGATTTGGAAGTGCGCAGAACATGCACGGTTGGTGGATGGGTGTGAATCTGAACTCATAGCCGTTGATGTACCTGTCCTTGCATGTTACAAGAATGTCACAGCTTTGAAGCTTACTGTGCATGTGCCTCGGAGGTTTGACAAAGTGTTTGAAGAAAAGCATGACAAGGAGTCAGTGCGGCAGCATGCCAAAGACGCAGCTGCGGCTGGCACGTGTACCGCTTCGTCTTGGGAGGAGCAGGCCCGAAGTTCAGATCAGTGTCGCAGTCTCCTTCGTCGAAACTTCTCAGCTGGTCCAGGCGAAGCATCTACAGCTGCGGTGTGTCTTGGGCCAGGCCAAGGAGACCCACGTTGTAGCACAAGTACGCATGTGTTGCAAGTGGCCCTGGAGAGTTCGAATCCCTGGTCCATACTCTTGCAGGAGCTGCAGTGCCGCGGCGACGAGGTGCCTTCCGTTGTAGAACCTCCAAGCACTTTTTCATTGCAGAGTGGTTGCCTCTTTTCCGAGGCTCGAGGGTCCACACGTGACGGCTATGAGTCCGCGGCAACAAGCTACACTGCTGCGCTGCAACTACTAGAGCCACTGGAGGGCACAGGAGATGCAGAGGGCCAGAATTTGATGGCAGGGTGTCACAAAAGGAGTCAGACTTCACACCGACGGACAGGAGCGCCGGCTGCGCTAGCAGCGGAGCTGAAAGAGGGCATGCAAGGCTTGGCAGTGCTGGCCATGGGCCAGGCCAGGAATATCAGTGAAGGCAGAGATCGACCGTAGACTTCAGACGTGGGCTACAGGTCGAAGCAGCCCTGGGCGACGAGTCTCTCGAGGAGATTCCGGGCTGTTCGGTTGTTCATGCATCATTCGTGCTCGCTGCAGCCGCCATGAGCAAGCTCTGGACGTAGTCTCAAGTGCTGGGATCGCAGGCAGGTGTCGAGATCGATGGGCTCCTGGCCTTTGCCGATCGGGTCCTGAGGAAGGCCAAGGCAGGAGGGGCGGGGCTTCTTGAAGTACTGGTAGCTACCTGTACTGCCTCCTCTGTATCTGAAGGGTACTTGTATATCTTGTATCGTGTATCCCAGCTCCGAAAAGTCAACTGCAAGCACAGTTGAGTCACTGAGCAAGTCGCATCGTTGCATGATTGGGCACGTGAAGGCTCGAGCCTAGAGAGTCTCTTTGGGCAGCTACGCGAGGGCTCCGAGGTCCTCCGCGTGGAGTTGGAAGCACTCCAGGAGGCGACCGAGCAAGCAAAGCACCCCGGCAGAGCGCGTTCCCCTGGCCCTGCACCCATTCGCTATGAGTCGGCTTTGCTTCCAAAGTTGTAGAAAACTCAGATGTGGAAGAGAGGAGGTGATCTTCTTGGTTTGCCGAAAGTTGCTAGAATGTTGAATATGTGTGCTCCGTATATGATGCCAACAGTAAGGCCGATGCAACCCACGAGCTGGCCCTCGTGACCTGAGGATTTCTGAGCTGCGTGCATCTGGCGAAGCGGCGGCCGAGCGTGGGGACTGGCAGGAGGTGCTGCACAAATCTCGGAGCATGGTCGACATTTGCTGTTCCGATGCTTGTAGGCTTCAACAGAGGGCCTGGGCTTCACGTCTTTAGCAGCATTTCACATGCCTTTCTTGATGGCGTTCCCTGGAAGGCTGATGCTTGCTGGGCAGCGGCGCTGCAGCTAGTCTCGGAGAGCCAGGCAGTCCGACACCATATGCCCGCATCTACACCAATTGACCTCCGGGCTTCAAGATTTTGGGAAGAACTCAAGATTTTGGGCAGAATCCCTAGGATCTAAAGTTTGCACGGAGACAGATAGATGAGATCTGATGAAATGCAACTCTCCAGAAATGTTGTGTTCATTGACTGGCCATGTTTCCCTAAGAGTTTGTGATTGTTTTCCATTCGTCGTTGTAGTTAATGTGTACCAGATTGCTTCAAATCCTGGTCTCTACGCCTTGCTGCTCTCACGAATACATGTGGGGCTAGAGGCTGGGCATGGAAAGAGCATAGGAAGACATGGTGGAGACAAATGTGCGGAGGACTGAGGAGGCCCGAAGATGCCAAAAAGAGTGCTCGTGGTAATGGAGCTCAGCTGAGTGAACATGGAGAGTGCAGGAAAAGGCCTCAGAGGCTTGGAGTAACTATCGGAGGTGAAGCAAGCCAACTACATGGCATCTTGAATGGAGGTGCTTTACTTGGTCCAGTCCGAACAGAGGGAGTTTTGTGGCAATGGCATTTGTCAAGCAGACCTCGCGGGGATCGTGGAGGGCAGGCCAACAAAACAGTTGAGCAACCCTGGAGTTTGTAAGGGGCCGAGCATTACAAAAGCCAAACGACCCCCACCAAATCACCCAAAATCTTGCACGGCCCTAGATGATCTGCAGAATACGTTGGCAGGCCTTGCCTGTCGTCCGCCTGCGAGAAGAGTTGACTACGGCACGGCGCAACCCGGCCAACGAAGGGAAGAGAGCGCGACAGAGGGAAACACACTGGGGGCATGGTGGGGCGTTCTGGGCTTGTCACCCCGACTGACCCGACAGAGTCAACCCACGCTTGCGAGGACCTGTTGGGAGAGCAAGTGCGCTGTGGTCTGGGGTTGGGTCTATGCTTGTAATCCCAGCCGCAGTGTGCGTGTGTGTGTGTGTATGTAGTTATGCATGCAAGTGTACGTGCACTTGCACATGTATATGTAGCTATCTATCTACTTACGTACTATAGTCTCCTTAGGAATTATTTTTTGTTTTTGTTCTTATAAACCCCAAGAGAATATCACACATAGTAGTTTTATTATGGTTCTAAGGAGGTATAGCCTAATCATGCATACACGCATACACACATACATATATGTATGTATGCGGGAGCCAAGAATATGTATGTATGTGTGGTTTTCGGGCCTCAGCTGAAGAGCAGCGGTATAGGCAGTGCTGGCAGTCATCAAGTCCGGTTTCACAATGTGTGTGATAATCTCCCGCCTACGCATGCAATCGCTCATGTGTGTGTCTGCGTTGTTGCGGATGGAAGCCGAAGACTCTGTACATACCGCTAAATTCCGTGTCCGGTATTGTTGTCTACAGCATATAGCATACTACAGTACATGAAGCAGGCAGTTGGTGGCTATATTCATTTTCGTTCTATCTGCTCCCATGTCATGTGACGTACGTATGCATCTACGTGTAAGTTGGTGGCGCGCGCGCCGGGTCCCTGGTATTACCTGCTGTTTTGGGGGGTTTCGGGGATAGCAATAATTTAGGGGTGGGGTGGGCGGGGGCGGGGGCGGGTGGGCAGTGACGACGTTCTACGACCGCACACCAATGTAAGGGTCGCACGCATATGCAAGGGTCGTCGGCAAATGTTCATGTGTATGTAACGTCTGAGATCTATGTGGTGTTCATGACATATAAGACCTAGAAGGCACATACAACATGCTTTTCATCAGAGACTCATGAGGCATTTTAGGCACTGCGCAAGTGTTCCATGTAGTCTCCGCCTGGTGCATGTGTTGTGTCTTATATGTAGTATGTGCCTAAAATGCCTTTTAAGTCTCTGATGTAGTGTAGCACACACTTGTTTGTGCGAAGTGACAACTTCATATCTCACTTAAACACCGAATCGGTCAGGGGATTGACTCACCGATTCATGTCGAATGATTGTATACTCCGTGGCCATTTTGGCTCAAGCTGTTACAGCTTGAGCGAAATTTTGTTTCAGTCCCCTCGGATCACTCCTCGGTCATAGCCGCCCGGGCGGCCAGTACCCCGAGCACTACTACGACCGCTGCTGGCGGCCAGTACCTCGAGCACTACGGCTTCTCTGTCAGTTGTTGACAGTCTGAAGGAATCGCTCGAGGAATTCAGCCGCGAGCAAGTTCTCGAAGATTTTCAAGTCGAGAAACCCGAGGATGTGACGTGGGGAGCTTGGAACAAGCGACAATCCCGACAGATACGAAAGGCACTCGATCATATCGCCCAGTGTCAGACGGCGAACGACATTGTCAATCTTGCGGCGACTTTGTTGAAACCGCCCAACCTCGAGGCCTTCCTGTACCTGCACATCACCAACCGCGACGAGTCCGCGGAGCCGCTGACGGTGCCGTTCGAGATCGTCGAGGCTTCCCTACACCCCGACTCCGATCATGCACCCCTACCAGCTGACACCGACGCTGCTCTTCTTGTGCATGAGACCGATCTGCATAATCAGCATTTGGCAGACATTTTTCGTGATGATTTCGGCATGGAATTACATACTCCCGAACCCGCTGCCTCTAAAGCTCGAAAGCGGAACTTCGAAGGGCATCTCAAGCCCACTACTTCGATTACCATCGATTTGGACTAGCCAATTCGTAGCCATGGCACGTACCCGAGCCGACTCATGGTTCGATTTTCTCTGCGAGGGCACGTTGGTGAAGATGACGGCCCCTGTTCCAGAGTCGATGCTTAACGAGTACCCCGAAGTAGTCAGCGACACGGCCCAAGTCCCCATCTCCGAGATACGACGACAGCTTTGTCCCCGCCTTCTCGAGAAGAAGAACTGTAACATGGCCAATTGTGGTTTTCTTCACCCCGATTTCCTCAACAAACAGTGGGTAGTGCCCAACCTCATATGCCACAAATGGTTCCAGGGATGCTGCGAGTACCACAATACGTGCTGGAATCAACATGGCCACACGTTCGACGAAGCTATGCGACAGGCTTTCGTAGTACAGCGACAGAATCGTCGAGGTGAACCACCTTACCATTACTCGTCGAAGAACGGAATCATCGAGCAGGTCAACCGAGCACAGGCTCGTGAGTGGATCATGGACTCGATGACCACTTTCCGTTCCGCCGAGATGCGCAAGTTCAACTTTGGCACAAACTTCCTTCGGTACTACGACTACGAATCGTGGGATAAATCTGATGTTGCCCAACAACTACGACAAGAAATCGCGGATGGCCTGCATCGTCGAGGACGCTCTCCCCGTAGAGTTCGCGAGGAATCGAGACCTCCGGCGACCTGGGGACAACACCCCACTCCGACACGGGGAGCGATTTTCCCGACTTCGAGACCCCGATGGCCCCCTTCAGCGGCTCCCTCGTCAGCCCCTTCTACAGCAGCCCCATCGACAGCACCTCCGGCAGCGTTCCCATCGGCGGCACCTTCGACTACGCCGACTCCGCCGACACCAAGGAGAACTTTCTTCCAGGTCAGCACGGATACGGACTCCGATGCACCCAGCTTCGGCCGTGAACCCCGAACTGCTTTCCGCCACGGCGATGGAGCAGCCAGGGGATCACAACGACCGCTTTCTCCGGCGAGATTCCCGAAGAGATCCCCGTCACCGGCGAAGAGATGGCTCGACTCTAAGACCCCGGTGATCGTCGAAATCCCGGATGAGATCGCCGCTTCGACACCAGCCACGACTCCGGCGGCCCCACCGACTACCACGACACCGCAGACGAGGCCGAGGTCGCCAGATCCTTGGCACGAGGACGATGATTCCGCGACACCACCACCGACTCCTCCGACCGTGGTTACTACAGCCAACCCTGCGACATCGATGAACCCAAGGAGCTCTGGGCCGGTGGCCAATTCCGCGAGTGAATCCGAGTGGATCAACCCATCCTTTGGGGCTGCCGCTACTACGACTCTCGTGAGCACTAAGACCAAGGCCATGCCCAAACGACCACACCCCGACGCCGACAGCTCCGCGGGGTTTGGAAAGGTCGTGCCTCCGAGATTCTCCGTCCACCCTGCTGTGGACTTGACACGAAATGACCCGAGGCAAGTCTTACGGCCAGATACCAACGAGTCGGGGGCGGCCTCTTCCTCGACTATCACGACCTCCTTGGGGAATCCTTACACGAGTGTACCGGTCGCGGTTCAGCCACAACCACCACGACAGTCATGCCTCGAGAGATTCCGAGTGCAGTGGCGCGACTCGCAGGTGGTGGAGAAGGGGCGCACTTCGATCGACGATGTCCGATCCAATGCACCGTCATCACACGAGCCAGTGTTTGGCTTTCAAACACTGCGCCACTTCGACAACTTCCCGATGATGTCGGCGAATTTGCAAGCGATGACGCCGGTGGGTGGCCACAATGTCGCGATGTTGCCACCTGGCAATCACCCCTACTCCTCCTTCGCCTTCGACACTCCATGGGAGATCACATACGATGGCATCATCTACATCGAACAGGTACTCCGATGCCCTACTTTCGGGAGCTACCTCACCCAATACGGCCTTTACATCGACCTCCCGATCCACACCCCGCAAGACGACGTACTGCAGGAACGGGTGTTGCTCCTGGGTGTCCCGAATAACTTCGTGGAACCCCGGACTACCTTGATCTACTCGATGGTGTGGCACAGCATCACCGCCTCTCTCTCCGACCTGAACCATACTTCGGTGGAAGATCGGATGAACCGACTCCGAATTTGGTGCCACACGGCGAGGAATCTCAACACCTTCGCGGCGCAGATGCCATACTTCGAGCCCATGCAGACCTTCTTTCGGGAGCAGGCCTCGGCGATCCTTTCATGCACTTCGAATATGCTCTCACCGGCGATGCGAAGTGCCTTCGCCCAACACGAGCGAATGCGATCGATGATCGCCGCGGAGCCGCCGGCTTTCATCCTGCGATTCCGCGAGAATGCGTGAGCCTTTACACGAGGCCTACCCGACCTTTAGGTCTCACGGTCGCCCCGTTTCCGCCTCGGCGATGTACGGGTGTTTCCGGGTCAGTGACCGTTTCGGTAGAAGGGGACTTCCGCCTCGGCGATGCGTCCACCTGACCCGTAGGTCTCAACCCCCCGAATGACTCGTTACATACGACGACAAGACCAAATGTGCTTGCCTGTAGGACATGTTACTCGGTTGCATCAGGCTCTACTAGTTGTAGTGGGGCCTGCTCTCTCCTTGGAGATTGCTTGGCTTCCGTAGACTTCGACCTCTCAAGCTCGACTCGTGTTACCCGAACCTCCCGATCCACCCGAAGTGATGGCACACTCTCGCCAGTCCCCGATTGAGTCGGATCCGATTGAACAGTTCCCCGAGACATCGGCGACTCAGCTCGATCCCATCGAGCAGTTTTCCCAAATGCCCGGCAGCAGCTCCGGAGCAGTTTTGCCGGCCGCTCGATACCTCGAGGGAGTCCACCCGGACACCGACGAGGGCCGAGCACTGAAATTACAACGAAGGCTCTACGATGACCATCACACCCAGGGAGCCTTGGAGGTCATCGCTTTCAGACGAGCCTCCGAACAGCTCGCGATGTCATCACTACGAAAGCAGTTCCCGAACTCGACAGACTCCGAGCTGGCGGCGATTTGGCGCCGACAACTTACCGGCGAGGAGGTCGACGAGAACGGCATGCCCATCGAGCTCATTGGTCGCGATGGGACATCGATCGAAGATCACCACAAACGCGATGTCGACCGAGTCGAGATGTACCTCAAGTACTTCAGCACTCCGGCCAACGACAAGCTCCACGATGGATCCATCGATTGCACCTTTTGTGGTCTGCTGTTTCCGCCTTACTATCTCCTCTCGGTTAACCCCGACGGCCAGGACGACTGGCGCAACATCCACTACAGGTGTTGCTACCAGTGCGCAACCGGGGCCAACGAGGACTTCGTGTGGTACGCCGAGAACTCCGACTTGTCACCGGCCAAGATAGGACTACGAGGCAACCTTCGAGACCTTCCCTATAACCACAAGGACCGTCGACAGCTCTACGATCGCGACGACAACCACGAAGTCAAGCCGCCTGGGTGGCACATCGCGATCGAGCGAACGCATGGATTCTACTGCAAGGTCTTCTTCGACAACTACTGGGATACCGCGAAGTGTCGTTGGGTTCGGAAGCCGACATTCGTCCGCAAGAACTCGACCCGCTACGACACGATCAGCATCCCCGACTGGTACACGATTTGCCAGAAGGTCAACTCCGTGCGCAAGCAGATCAACCTCGAGACCTCGAGGAAGCGAGCCGCTTCGTGGAAGCAAATGTGCGAGGACATCGAACGCGAAAGGCCTGGCGACAGCAAGTCGAACATTCGACGCGAGGTACGAAGTCGAATACTACGACTCACCGACATTTTCGTCGCGGACCTCGCCAAGCTTGACTCCGACCAGAAGCAGCGAGTTTTCCAAGCCTTCGCCCATTGGGAGGTCACGACCGTCGCTCGATCCATCGACCCGAACTGGAACGCCGATGAGTTCTGGAACATGGTTACCGCCGAGGCCCCACTCACCGATTGGTTGTTTCGTGTCTCCGACAGCATCGACCAACACTTCGTCTGTCGCTCGAAGGATTGCACCGCGGTGATACACAATCACCATTGGCTCCGACAGATCTCGTGGGACTACTCGATTTCCTCGCAACACGGTCGGTACTCTTGCCCGCGATGTTTGACCGCGTATAGACCTTGGGCACTTCGAAACAACGCGGCATCCACGAATGCACCGACCTTTGTGCCCGCCCAGAAGGCTCTGATCATCAACGGTGACGGCACCACCCTCGAAGTCGATGCCACGGTTCCAGTCCCGACTGGACAACGACTCACCTCCGACGGCGGCGACTACATGCTCTATCTCATGGAGTGGGAGCGCAAAGACGACGACGCCTTGATTGGCCGGCTCAAACAGATCATGAGCGGCATCCGACGAGACCTCGGAGACGACGATATCCGCGATAAACTCGCGGGGGCCCTCCGCGACGAGCAGATGAAGCACCAGAAGCTCGATTACTTCGAGTCGGTTACCTGGTCCAGTCACAACCTCCTCGAGATCTCCAATCGCAACTCGACCACAACGAAGAAGTATCGGCTGGATCTACTGCCAACTGCCTCGCATCCCGCCAAGCCCTTCGACGAGACCCTCAACACCAAGGCACACTTCGAGTCCTATGACATCAACTCGGCCCTCGCCGATCCCCCGACCTACCAATTCGCCACATACCACTATGACGCCGACGACACCATCATCATGACCCAGGACGACTTCCTCCGGTTCATGAGTCTCGCATACACACGATTGCGTCTGGGACAATATATGGTCGGCGACTTGTCCTTTACCCACGTGGACACCGATCACCTGGAGTTGCTCAAGGGCCGTCGACGAGACGCACAGGCGGCACAGTAGCCGCGACATCGACCCACACGGGAAACAGACACTATTCCGCCTCGGCGACGTTAGTGTTCTGATACCCGACAGTGTCGACTCGGTTTATTCACCCGACTTTATCGCACCGCGCTGGTGCCGCTTCGACAACCCGTCCTCTTCGGTTTCGCTTTCCGCCTCGGCGACGTGCGATACTGGAAGGGACGCGGCTCTGTACATTTCGAAGCTTGTAACCCGATCCCCCAGCTCAAAGCTCGAGGACTCTCGATTGGCACATCGATGACAAACGAATGCCGAGCTCTTGCATAATAAGACTTTCCTGTTATTGCTCTCTTACGCCTCACGTCTAAGAGTTTCCACAGTTCTGTGGATCCCGTGGCCCGAAACTACCAGCGATTTAGCCCACGGTTCCCGAACCTTGCCCGAAGCCCCACCTCATGTCGTTCGCAGATGTGCTTGCGCTCCTGCGATCACACGACTTGACCGCTTTGGCACCCGAGTTGGCCAAACGCGGGATCAATACACCCGAGAAACTCCGAGGAACATCCGAAAATGTCCTCGTGGAGATTGCCCCAAGCCGACTTGACCTAGACAGACTACTGTCGGCACTCGATCGCAGACCGATGCCACGCGAAGTCGTGCCGGTGCGGAGACGAGATTTACCTCGGTGTAACCCTTCATCCCGAGGTTCCTTAGCCAGGGCACTCGAAGCAGCCAAACCAGAACAACGAAGAGCTTCCTTGGAGGACCTCCAGACCAATACCTACGCGATGACGACACAGAAGTCTCGAGATTCGAGGTGGAAGCTTTGGACTGCTCTCGCCGATGCGTGGGATCTCGATCCGTTGCCACTCTCGGTGCGACTGGTTGACGCGATCGGTGCCAGTTTGCGATCTGGAGGTTACAAGTCCGCGAAGCAGATCTTCAGCCAAGCCCGACAAGAGCACGTGGCACAGACTTGTACCTCGGTGCCACCCGAAGTCTGCCTCAAGATGCAACAAGTCGAAAGGGCCGTCGAACGGGGACGAGGACCTGCTAAACTCAAGGACTCCTTCGTCGTCGAGGACATTGCACGACTACCAGTACGACCCGCAGACGAAGACTTCGATGGTCCTCATCCATGGGCACGACGACTACGACATCGAGTGGACATGGTCATCATCTGCTGCTGGTGGCTACTGCGAGGCATCGAGGCAGCTTCGGTGACTTTCGGCCAGGCGTGGGTGGAGATCACACACGCCGGACGCACCGCGTTCATCACCCTACCATGCACGAAGACGGACATCGTGGGTTTGTGCGTGACCAGATCACACCCATGCTGCTGTTCGACCTCTCCACGACTATGCCCCTTTCACGCACTACAACGACATCTTGACCTTCTACAATCACTAGGATGCTCTCGAGACGGCCCCCTCTTTCCTGGCACGGACGGACAACCACTTGATCATCATCAGACCATCGACATCTTTCGCTCTGTGATCTCTGCTACTGGGACCTCGATGACTCGCATGGGACCGAACGGAGCCTTACTCGATCGGTTCTGCGAGCATGTCTGTCGAGTATCTGGCTCTCAGATGCTCACACGACGAGGTTTCCCACTGGACACCGTTCAACTGATAGGTCGATGGGGCAGTGATGCTATCAAAGTTTATGTGCAAGAGTCCCCCTTGCACCGAGGCGATGAGTTCCACAGGCCCGAGACCCCGAACAAGCCCGAACAAGTCCGTGAGATGGTCGCACAATACCTCGAGACTCTCCGTACCAAATTCTGGGTTGTGAACTCCTTAACTAAGGTTGTGCACTTGCCGGGAATCTCCGAATCATCCTGCGATAACGCACATTGGCACACAATTTGCGGATGGCCATACGGCTTTGCACCGCATCGCCGCGAGTATCGCGAACCATCAGGCCCGAAATGCAAACGATGTTTCAGATTACGCGAGGCACAAGCCTTCGCCGACGCACAGCCCGATGAGGATGAGGACTGATGGACGACTGACTTCCGCCTCGGCGATGTGTCATCGGCTTCGTCCCGATCATCCGAATGCAAAAAGCTCGATGCAGACCTCATGTCACCTCGAGTTGCCACCGAAGACATGTCACGTCAGCCTGACCTTTCATAAGAGCAATTTCTGCCCGAGTCCAAATCTCTCGACGAACATGAGCAATCCACTTCAGGACGCGGCCGACTTAGCGGGCATCGACCTGACTACAGACGTTGTAGCCCGATACTTGGCCAAACTCGGCTTGAAGTCTCATGCGACCATCGGCACGTACCTCAAGGATGACGCGAGCATCAAAGATGTGATCACGAAGCTTAGGGCGGGCGCCAAGGCGGGGGGCGTGGAGTTCAAGCTCGGAGATGACACCGACGAAGACGCCCTCACCGCCCAGTGGATGGTACTCACTCAGTCTGCACGACTCGCTTACCATGCTGCTACAACAACTCCGACACCTTCAGCTTCCCCGACCTTGCCGACCACTACTACTTCGTCCCACACCGACAAAGACGTCGTCCCCAAGACTCTCCCGACGGGTGTCTACAACAAACTGGTCGAGGATTACAATAGCATCACCGTGGACGGCGAACGACGACAGTTCCCCGAGAAGAATCTAGTCGGGGCGGAGAAAGTACTCGCTCGGATGTATCACGAGCACCATACATCGAAGATGTACACCGCCACAGCACTTGGCGAGATAGTGTCACAAAGGATCTGGACTAGCTTCGACACGATCAACTCGGCCAGGAAGAAGGATACGCACGAGAAGAAACTGGTCCTCGACGAACGCAATAACATCACCGAGAAGTCACACGATGAGTGGGATGTGCGAGGACAATGGATGCTTATAGACGCGATTGAGGCAATCCGATGGGCCTGGATCCTCATTAAGTATGCCTCCGAGACGGTCGTCAACAAATACGTCGATTGGTTCATTCGTCTCGTACGCAAACATTCACAACGCATTAACAACGTGAAAAGCCTTTGGGAAGAATTCTCTTGGGACATCGCCATGCGCATGCGATCTAACGAGACCTTCCAAGCGATCACCGACGACCTCATCAACGACCTCACCAGAGTCAACGACGTTATACAACAACCGCTGTCGAAGAAGCAGCGATTCGGCAAAGGCGCCGAACAAACCCCGAAAGGGAAAGGAAAAGGATATCAGCAGAAGTGGTCACCTCCAGGACAAGGACGGCGATATCGACAACCCTGGTCCAATCCGACCACACAATGGCGCTCATGGCAACCTTCGACACCTACGTGGACTACACAGGCCATGTCTTCTTGGCAAGCCACCCCGACACAAGCATGGACATCTCCTACGACGCCGACTTTCTTTACTCCGACACCATCACCGACCCTGCCACTGAACCCGGCTCCTCATGTATCTCAAACACGACCTCCTTGGAACGCGAAGGGAGACAAAGGCTCGAAAGGCGCCGGCAAGAAGGGCAAAGCCGGTAAGTCCGGCAAGAAATAGGGACAGCACGGCCCAGGGTCTGCCGACCCTGGAGCCGACCATCGACCGACAGAGTTACACGACCGAACTTGTACATTGTGCTACGAGCTGGTCGGCACCTTACCGGTGGTGCACCTGTCCTTCTTCGATGGTATCGGGATTGCCTCCGAAGCACTACAACGAATCAATGGGCACATCCTCCTGACCCTTTCTTGGGAGATCGACCTCGAATGTGCACAGTTTACCTCACAACACTTCGGATCCATACAAATGGGGGACGTGACACAGTTCGACATCGAGTCCGTCGCGGAGCACATCGATGCTGCTACTCTCCATCAACAATACATAATGGTGATAACCGCTGGACCACCTTGCCCCGATTTTTCGAACTTGCGTCACCGACCCCCAGGCTCCGAGGGCACATCGGGTTGGCTTTTCAGTCACATGGTGGGCATCGAACACCAACTCCGGAAACGCTTCACTGGCATCGCCATTGAAACGATCTTCGAGAACGTGGTCCCTCACCCGGATGTTCACGACAACTTGCTTGAGCTCACATCGCCACTGAGTATGGACCCCATAGTCGTCGATGCAGCCGACGCCGGAATCATGCACCGGAAGCGGCTGTGGTGGACATCGATCCCTTGGAACATCATCGAAGAACGCCTTCCACGACTCACACCTTGGTCCTTGGACTGGAAACTCGAGGGAAAATGGCACCGACTCCACAACCCGATCGCTAAGGAATTGCAGACACACATCAAGACGAAGGACTACTCCCTTCCCCCGTGCCTCCATAGCGACAAGAAACTTTTCCATTGCTTGACTACACCATCAACATCGACTACGGGCCGAGATCCGCCTACACATCTCCGAGATCGCTCGACTTCACATGACGCGTGGCAACGATGGGAACAGGACAATCGTCGATACCCTGTGTGGCAGTACGAGGAGCAGTTCTTGGTGACACTACCCGATGGCACATGGTCTACCGCACCCGCCACACTTCGAGAACAACTTCAGGGTCTACCGCTGGACTACACCGCCACACTCGCCCAGGGCGACGAAACCAAACGATGCGTTGCTTTGGGCAACTCTTGGCATCTTCCCACGGCAGTTTGGATCATGTTCCTGCTGCTTCTCGGGACCGTCAACGCGACCATCCCCGACACACCACGATCTTCGGCTCTCCAACAGATTACTGCCTTGTGGCTACACCACAAAGTCCCTTTCGGTCCTCCTCCACGTTCCACGACACACAACTACATGCCTCAGTTCTCCTGGACAGAACACCTCGATTGGGCACTTCATCGCGATACACACTTGGCCCCGAAGACGCCGGATCCTACCCTCGAGTGGTGCTTACAACATCGACATGTGTTTCACCCACTCGTAGATTTCCAGAAAGCGATCATCGCCGACATCCGCGAGCTCGTCGAAGACATGGAGGATCACACCATGGCCTGGTATCACACACTCCCAGAACACGTACAACGAGCATATCGACACAAGGATTCAGTCACACAGATCCCAGTACTCGTTCACTTACTACGACTGATCCAATACCCACAAACAGAGCTGATATATCGCGAACTCTCCGAAGGTTTCCCCTTGATGGGCAAGTTGACCCCAGGCATCAACTGGCACGTTCGACAGGACCTTAAATATCTCGAACCCACACCGATCGACGAGTTTGGTGACAAGAACCGACAGTACATCCACGACAAGATCGAGAAGAATTCCGTCGACGAACATTGGGAACTGATGCTGGATGAAATCCTGGCCGAAGTCGACATGGGACGCATGAACGGACCGTATCAAGCCCCCGACTGGTGGCCCCGTGCTGCCACGGTACCACCAAAAGGGAAACATCGAACCCTGTTACCACTACCACACTCCGATCCCTACATCGCCATGGCTTTCAGCATCGAACAGACCGGCAGCGACGGCAACAACAAAGTCCGACGAGGCGAGGATTGGCGCCGGAGTGGCCACAATGCGACCTGCACCATGCACGACCAACCGTACCATCACACACCCGACCACTTTATTTCCTTGGGACTCGCTACACTCCGAACCGATCACTCGAAACCCTTGTCTGTTTGGGGACATGACCACGACGGGGCTTATCGCCAACTTCCACTTCGTGATCCTCGAGAAGCCTATGTGATGTTGTTGACCCCGGACGGCCCAACGCTGTGGAGCCACAATGTCCTTCTTTTCGGATCGGCCGCAAGTGTCTGGTCTTACAATCGATTCGGCGACATTCTCGTGGCCTGCAGCCGAACGATGATCTTGTCTCCGGCCATGCACTACGTCGACGACTACGGATCCATGGAAGACTCCGACCTCGCCAAAGGCAGCTTCGAGTCCTTCGAGGAGTGCAACGGATGTCTCCAGATATCGATGAAGCCCAGTAAACGTCAACCACCGCAAACAGCACATCGTATACAAGGAGTCATCATTTCATCCGACGACAACAACTTGGTCCTCACACCTTGTCCAAAGAGAGTCGAAAACATGTGTAGACAAATCGACACACACCTGACTACTTCGTCACTGTCCCCCGAGCAAGCCAGGAAGATGGCCGGGAAGTGCAACTTCCTGACTGGGAGACTATTTGGCAAGGTGGGTCGAGCGGCCCTGAAGGCACTTTATTCTCGAGCTCACTCCTATTCACATGCCCTCGACAAGCCCACCCGCTCATCACTACTCGCCCTCAAGGACATCATACAGCACTGCCGACCAATGACGATACCACGCACACCGACCAAGCCGACATACAGCGTCATCTATACGGACGCATACTTCCGGCTTGGCTCCACCATCTACAAGCCGGGAGACAGCGACATCCCTAATTGGGACTCAAAGTCGACGTCCGACATCGAAAACGGCTGGGCGGCGGTTTGCTTCCACCACGGTGACGTGCGAACCGCCGCCTACTTCCAGGGTCGTCTTCCTTCACTACTTGTTCGACAGTTTGCCTCCGACCAGGCCTTCATCTACCTTCTCGAAGCATGGGTAGCGATACTGGCACCGTTGGTCTTCGAACCGTGGCTGGATCAGTTCTACGTTCAATGCTGTGACAACGAAGCCTCCCGACACGCCCTACTCAAGGGCGTCGGCAAACATCAACCTTTGAATTGCCTCATTGCGGCACATTGGACTTGGCACAATCGACGCAGTATTGCACATCGACTTGAGCGGGTACCCACCAAGGCGAACATCTCCGACGGGATCAGCCGCTTTGAGAACGTTCCGGAGTCTGAGAGCTGGACTAAACTCGATTTACCTCTTAATGCACTGACGAGTAGAGCTGCGAAGATCATAGGAGATATCCATTTTGCTTCCTCGACGGGTTTTTCCGACTTACCCGAAATTCACCGATTGCACGACCATTTGCTTTCGATGTTACGCTAATGTTCTTTCGAGTGGCGTTCGCCTGCGATGGGAGGACGCGACCACACTCGATGGGAACCAGTCGGTCCTCCCAGCGGAAGGAAAGATCAACACCGATCTGTAAGATCGACTACTTCGATCTGTAAGATCGAAGCGCAGACTTAACGCCACCGAAGCGGAAGCAGTTGGAAAACACCTCCGCTGAAGCCAGGGATTCATGGCCTTTGTGTGAGAATTTCGTTGTCGTGTAGCACACACTTGTTTGTGCGAAGTGACAACTTCATATCTCACTTAAACACCGAATCGGTCAGGGGATTGACTCACCGATTCATGTCGAATGATTGTATACTCCGTGGCCATTTTGGCGAAAGCTGTTACAGCTTGAGCGAAATTTTGTTTCACCCACCCGTCCCGACCCTCTTCGATATTACTTTCAATTTTCCTCTGCTTCCTGTCTGCGAGAACCGCCTGGGAACCAGTCGGTCCTCCCAGCGGAAGGAAAGATCAACACCGATCTGTAAGATCGACTACTTCGATCTGTAAGATCGAAGCGCAGACTTATCGCCACCGAAGCGGAAGCAGTTGGAAAACACCTCCGCTGAAGCCAGGGATTCATGGCCTTTGTGTGAGAATTTCGTTGTCATTTTATGTTGTATGTGCTTTCTATGCTTTATATGTCATGAATACCACATAGGAAGTTACGCATGACATATATCGGCGACCCTTACATATGTGTGTACGATGCCCAGAACCTTAAGCCCCCGAGCTCCCTGTCTTGGCCGCAAATTTTAGAACTTACAATACTTCAACTTCACTTGTCGGTTGAGGTCGTTAATAGGTTTTAGGGTGTTTTCAAAACCCATGTTTGCTAAGAAATTAGCTTTTCCCCTAGGCAGTATTGCAATTCGTACCTCACATCGCTACCAGGGTCCTGGTGGGCGCGTGACCTAGTTACGATGCATGTGTCCTTATTTCTGTCACAGTAAATATGCAGTCAACTTTGCCTCAGTATATTTTGCAGCGTTCGGCCTCACTTCTCATCGAGTACATATGTTACGAGTACCTGCTACTGAATTTTCAGGTAGAATTTTCGATACTGTCCGAAAATGCCAAAGCGCAAGGACCTCGTTGTTGAATTTCGGGGTTCCAGCAATCCGAAACTTCTTCGACAGAATTTCTGGAATCGTCGAAATTTCATGTAGAGGTTGGTCTTCAAGGGAGTAGCATACGAATGTGTATATATATATATACACATACATATATGCACAGATATTTATACATATAATAAATAAGCATACATATATATATATATATACCTAGCGAATATCAGTCTCTCTCCCTCTCTCCTTCTATATGTATACATACCTATATATATGTATATATATATATATATCTATATATATTGTGCAAATAAACAAATATGCATCTGTATATGTGTATACATGCATGCGCGGGGGTTTATCAGTAGAGCTGTATATCCTGATGTGTAGAAATATAGTGTACCCACAAAGTAAGGTAACACAATGTCATGTATTGCCATGTATTGCCATGCAGTGTCTTGCAATGCATACAACCAGTCATACGGAAACACGTGTGTATATGTCAGTACAACCGTACAAAAGTAATACAAGTAAGTGTGTAGGTTACGTGCTTACACGTGCAGGTATAGATGTACATATGAATACAGATACAGATATAGATAAGCACGCACATGCAAAATCATGACCAGAGCGAGAGCTAGGCACATGAATTTGAATATGATTGTGAGTACATAACTAGCACGGGCTTACCTGTCCATCTATCTACTTTTAAATCTATCTATCTATCTATCTACAGACACGGACCGTACATGACGCAACAAAGCCACTGAATAGCATTGTGTTTCATCCCCTGCAGTTGCAGACTGTCGTAGTTGCGTTGGGGCAGGTAAATATGTGTTTTTTCCCCACGTGCTTGGCTCTCTGTGGTCTTCCTCCGAGTTGCTCCCCGATTCTTACACATTTATATATATATATATATACATACACCTGATCTTGGTTGCAGGGGCAATACAAGTCTGAATCGCAGGTTTTGCAGCTGTGACCATGGCCGGCTCTTTCTTGAAGCAGGGCGATGCCAGCCGAGAGTCAGGTGCACGACTTGTGAGCGAAACACTAGATGGGAAGAGGCAGCTGCCTTCGATGTCACGTCTTGTTTTGCGAAGCCCATGCAGGGGCAGACGGGTCTGCAGTATCGTTGGTGTGAGAAGGGGATTGTTCTTCAGACCTGTCAGACTGCACATATTCAGTTTTTCAGGTGACGTCTTCACCGCCGACAGGCAGTACTCAGATGCGCTGGGTGCACTGCCAGCCGAGGAATTGTCTCAGATTGCCGAAGCACACTCCAACTTGAGGGCACTTGATTTGATGCTCTTGACTCCTGCCGCTTGCCGCTCAATCTTGGCGAAGGACTCTGCCGTGGCTCCGCTGCGCTGTGGGTTGTTGCTAAAACGTGCCGAGGCGAGGGCAGGCAGCAGGCTTTCCACAATAAGGGGCCGTGAGGATGCGAGACGTTGTGCGTGATGCTGCGCAGTTTCATCTGCCAGGTGCTCCACCAGAAGTGGCAACATAAGGCCGGTTGCAACTCACAGAGGCCTTCAGTCCCCAAATTTCCATTGTGTCATTTTGCAGGATGCTTTGGACGACTGTGTGGCCGTCCTGCGTCTCGGCCTTGAGAGACCACGAGCTCTACGCATGGCTGCAGAGGCCGCAGTAAGCAGGTGGTTCAGAAAGGACATTGGGCGTTTTAGTGTATTTGTGTGCCTGACCGTGACCCCGAGCTACCATCAGGGGTCGTAATGCCTACAAGCATACGGAAGAGGCACACACAGACAAAATGTTTGGTGAGAGTGGCAAGAGCGGCGGAATCCGAGATGGCAACCAAGATACTGTGTCTCCGCAGATTCCGCAGCCTGCCAGGCCTGCAGGGCCTTGTACCTTCGAGAATCGGAGGCACGTCGTGGCTTGTTCCAGTCTGAAGGCAGATGCACCCTGATTGTTGCAGTCCGCAAGCAGGATCCAGAGCTCGGAGACAACGTTCGAAGCCATTGGATGGACATGGCTTTGCAGCTTGCCATCACTCATATTGGGTGGGAGAACCAAGAACGATTCCAGCCTGTTAGTCCAGGCACTACTTGGAGGAGGCCTCGGCAACAAGCGAGGACCCGGTGCTGCAGCGCCGCCTCCGTGCTTGGCGACGGGAGGAGCGGGCAGATGTTGTTTTGCGGCTTTTGCCACGCAGAGCGGCCAGTGCCCTTCGCTCGTGAGAGGTGCCCCCCAGGCCGGCCCCTGTGCCGATGCCGACCTTCGAGCCTCAGCTCGGCACTGGCGTCGCTCAAGGTTTCTGATTCGGGGGTGGGGGTGCTGACAGGAAGTCCGGGAGCTCTGAGGCTCTGAGTCACGGCTAAGGACTGGAGCACGGTGCCGAAAAACGAGAAAGCCAACTACTTTGGCTGCGTAGATCGCTGCCCGGCTTTGACCAAAGATCTTGAGACAGGTGTTTGGGACTTTGGCAGGGTGGAGGATCAAACAAACAGCCCCAACCATGCCTGTGTCCACCAAGATAGAACCAAGCAAATCACTGGACTGTATGTGCATCGCGCGAAGTTTCACGGGCTTGTTGTGGAAGTGGACCAGCGGGTGGTTAAAGCAGGGGCATGTGTGTGTGTGTGTGTGAGTGTGTGTGTGTGTGTGTGTGTGTGTCTGTGTCTGTGTCTGTGTCTGTGTCTGTGTCTGTGTGTAAACGTACAGGGTAGCAAAGTTTGAATGATGCGCAGACTTCTGGAAGCATGAGAGCCACACTCCGCGCCAAGGCCTGGAGTGGTGTTTGCACTCGTATGGGGGCATACTGTTGAATTCATGCGAGTAGAAGTGGTCATTATGATAACTTTCAAGCACCTTTTCGTGTTCCACATTGTTGAGCTTATCGCGAGGACTCCGCAAAAGGCAGCTGAAAGGCCCTGAACCCTTCAGCCCCGCCGGTTCAAACTCTGAGGAAGAGTTGGGTTCAGCGAGGCGGAGCTGCTGGACATTTGGGAGGTGCACTAGAGGGTGGTGAGTCAGTGAGCTCTGGATGCCTTCGAGATTTCAAGGCCACCACGATCTTAATTCTAAGCCAGCTTGAGGTCGTTCTCTCCTGAGCGGAGCAGGGGTTATCTCAGCCCAGGCGCTTCGGAAGGAGTCGAAAGGCGTCCATGCAGCTGCGATTAGCATCTCGGCAGCGAAGAAGCGGGTTTTGATTTGCCACAGGCCTTGTCACTCTGTGTGCTGCGGATGCAGCCACAGGCAAAGCCACTTTCATTCGAGCTCTGAGACATTTCAGTGGAGACATCGAGGACCAGCAGAGTGCTGAAAATGCAGGTCAATCGCAGTCCCTGCCTGATGGACGCAGGAAGACGAGGCCGAGGCACTGTTCCATGAGGCCGACCGCGACCAGGCGCAGTTCTGAAATAGAAGTGCCAAGCTAGGAGTGGTCCCCATCTGCAATTGTCCATAGGACGGCTTGCTCACATTCGATGACTTTCAGCAGATGCCCGTCGCACATTCGGCGGCGTTTCTAGGCATTTTCCGGATAGTTGAAATGGACATAGGCTTGTTTAGGCTTTGCTTAAAACAACGAGGATCATGCATATGGACGCCGCCAAATCATAAGACCAGCATGGCGGTGGTCGCTGTATTCAGTTCACGGCGCAGCTTCGAAACTTGCTGATCTTGCAGAAGCACCACGCCTTCGGGCTGGCCGCGAAGATCAGTGCGCTCATGGTTTGTGCCTTTACCTCAGATTGCGCGTGCCGCACAGACGGAAGAGGTATCGAAAAAGGCATGAGTTGCATTGGATCTGCATGTCGGTCTGACAGGCAGAGTCTCGTGTTCGCAGACCCCACCGTGGCAGGGGAAGCCTGTGTGAGATATCCGCAGCCATCCGCAGCCGCTGGCTCCGCCCCATGCAGCTCGGGCCCATGTCGGCTTGAGGCTTGAGGTGCACCGCGGAACTGGATCCGCAACGTTTAGCACCGAGACTGGGGTCGGACGTGCAGGACTCAAGCTTTCCACTGGTGATTTGCCAAGGCGAACCTCCTTGTCAATACGACGGCGGATCGCGTTTTGCTGACAGGTCCCTTCCATGCCGAAGGCCTCTTGCAGATTTGTGCTCATCAGCGCTGCTGCTTGAGACTGCGATTGGGCATGCGGTGATAGTGAATGCTTCAGGCTGCCGAGTACGCCACTGTCGATGCCCTCAGCGACCTGAAGGCAACGTCTTCGATGCTGCACGGCATGCAAAAGTTGTGTGGCACAAATCACCTGCATTTCCGCAGGCCGAGGTACAGCAGTTGGCTTCCAATGCAAAGAAGCGAGACGAGTTTGTAAAGGCACCGCGTATGTGGAACGTGGCATTCGTAGGCCGTCCAAGGCCTATGGACATTTGGACTTGGCATTGTCGTTATCTTGTTTCCATCATGACTGTTTCCGGCCAGGGCCAGATTACCAAGCTTGAGCAGCTGACCTCCATGTTGGAGAAGGACTGGATGCAGAGACCAGAACTTCCACAGCAACTTCTGCGTGGCAAGAGCTTAATTAATTGCAGGACAGCAGCTACACACTGAACCAGCATCAACAAAAGATACAGGCAGGTGCTCTTCTTTTTGGGCTCGCACCAGACAGTCTGGCATGGATGTGGCTTGCCAGGAACAGGAAGGAAGCATGAACAAGCTCCAGTCGGAGACAACGGAGCGCTTCCTACTGGTAGTATTCTTGCGGTGATTTGAACTATTTGCACAGAAGATGTGCCGCTGGTTTGCTCGGGCTTCGCCTGCCTTGGGATGGCTCCCCTGAACCACTGTGATCGATGTTCGTCCTGTCCTGCTTCCTTCGCCTTCGCACGCAGGACCTCCGACAAGAGCTCAACGACGAGGCAGGTGTCTTGCCACATTCTAACCTGCTGGAGTTTCGTCCGCAGCACCAAGGTGTCCAAGTTCGCAGACTTGAAGACGAAGGCCGATTTTCTGGAAGAGCGCGTCAACAGCCGAGCCCTGAGACTCATTGGCACCTGCCAGCCAGATTCTTGTGCTAGAGTTGGTGTTTTGTTTTTAAATGCTATTGGGCTTTCTGTTTGTTTGGGTACTTGTGGAGGCGATCGTAGTTGTGGTGCTAGTTGCAGTGATTGCCGTGGTCGCTGTGATGGCTGCGGTTGTTGTAGTGGGGATGGTGCAGGTTGTTGTGGTTGCAGTCGTGGTTGTTCTTGTGGCGGCGCTTGCCGCGTGGTCCCGGTTGGTTGTGCTTGTGGGCTTGAGGCGTTCACGATCTGGCCAACCAAAACTACAAGGCGGGTGCTGGTAGCAATCTCCAGCAGAGATGAAGACAACACACTTTTGCTTTGAGCGAGTGGGACCGACTTGTGCGCAACAATCCGATAGCTGCCATCGAGTGCGAGACCAGACTCTGCATACAGCACCACCCTTTGAATGTGGCAGCTGTTGCTTGTCGGGACATGTAGGTATTGCATGAGATGCAGAGCAAGGCGCAGCAGGAGCTTGCCCACAGATCCTATGTAGCATGTGGCACTGTCGGTTTCCAGCCTGGCAGGAGCACCTGGAGGCGCTTGGGCTTTCTTGGGGCTTTCGAGTTTGCACTTTGTCTTATGCCCGGCAAGGAGCTGAAGAAAGCTCGGCAGGACTCAACAGCGGGAAGTCTCTCCGAAGACCTGGTTGCTTGATGACTTGCTGATCACAGGACCTGGAGAAACATGCCTTGGAAGCGGCGCGCAAGGACGCAGCCGGGCTTGACTCTAGAGTCGGCTTAGGCGCCTCTTCGGCGGGCAGTGTTGCCGCACGATCGGTTTCAGGGACAAGCAGTTGCGAGACGGCATCCGACGTCTGTGCAGGTGAGCAGACTTAGGGGAGAATCTGTCCAGTTTAGACTGCTTTCAGGAAGGTTGGTGGGACGAATTGTTTTCTTCTGAACCCACGCTATGTGGTAAGATTGTGTCGGGTTCCAACATGTCTTTTCTACCCATCCCGACTTGCTCGTTTCCTCGCATCCCAGGCAGAAGAGGTGTCCACGAACCTCGGCATCGGTTCATATTGCTGAGCTTGACTGGCACCGTCCCTGAAGCGGACGGCATGCAAGCATCATGATCGTGCTGCAAGATATCTGCGGAATGCACTTCGTCTCTTCCCAGGAAGGCAAAGAAGGATCTGGATGGGGCTACGTCCGCTGTGCGCGGGGAGATGAGCAAAGGCCGGTTGAGACGCTTCTTGGGAAGTGTCCAGGTTCACGAGCCTTGCCGATGTTATGCCTGGCCAGGACTCAAGGAACTTCAGAGCCTCGTCTGCACTGTGAATTGGTCCTCACCGCAACCTGGGCCTTTGGAGTTTGAATAGGCGAAGCAGGGGGCCCCCCTGGCAACTTTGGACCTGCTCGATAAGAGGCCTTGAGATGTCCCAGAGTTGTCTGTTGCAGCGTGAGCTTGCTTGGCCGAGGGCATCGATGCAGAGCCCGGGATGCAATGAAGAGTTTTTCTGGGATGGGGGTTCAAACTTCAAGCGCCCAGGCTTCAGGTTGAGGGTGCAGGTGGGGGATGGTGCGGGTACAGCTGGCTACAACCGCAAGGCTGCGAAGTCAGAAGCTTCTTGCAGTGCTAAGGCAGAGTTTCGCAGCGCTGGAGCAGAACATGAGAGTTCCTCGCTAGCAGGCAAGCAGTGAGTGATACCCCGAATGATCAGAGTATGGAAGCATGGCCCGAAGGTACGCCTCATGCTCTAAGAAGTTCTGTAATCAAGTAGCAAACCCACAGCAGCTCTGCGCGAACTGAGGAGACGCGGCAGGCCCTCGAGGCACCACTGTTCATCTCGTTTCATTTCTTGCATGTTGTTGCGCTGAGCGATTTTCTGCGATAGGCATGCTGATGCTCAAATTCAACCTTCTTGCATTCGGCATATGTCGCTCGCAAAGACTTGGACACTTACCAGCCACGAGCACTGACGGCTTTGGTAGAGGAACGGCTGACGTGCCAGGTTGAAATGAGAGTTTGAGTATCGGTCACCTTCGTCTGAAAGCGGTTTAGCTTTCGGAGTTCACGAGCCAAGCAACAGGAGAAGTGCAACACCATGGTCGAGGAGAGCAGGCAGAAGCAGCAGGCCATCACTGTCGGTCTTTTCGCATTGTAGCAAGGTCAGCCTCGCAGATTAATGTCAGCTATGTCCAGCTAAGCCAGTTCAGACAGTTCGTACCAGCGCCGTGTTGGGCAAGATCTGGCATAAGTTGTCGTCATGAGCATTTTTCACCAGAGTATTGTAATGTCAATGCTGGCCTTGTGCCGAGCTGCGATGCCGGCAGGCCCTGGAACAGTTGTTGGAGAAGAAGATTGCCCAGGTTCCTGCTGTCCGGGATTGCAACAGGTCATGCGGGTCGGTCTCACCCTTGCATTGCTCCAGCAGTCTGGGATGAGACCTATACACAGCTCGCCTGCTAGCGCAACAGCGGCCAAGCAGGCTGAAGCTGCTTCGAAGCAGCTGACCGAAGAGCAGGTGCCCGTCCAAAGAATACGGGGGCTGGGGAAGGCCAAGTTGCTCATAGTGACGGCTGCGTGGTTGGACTCGGCTGTCCGACGCGGATGGCTTGAGAGCTCGGGGGGTCGAAGAGGCTAAGGGAGGAGCGGAGTATGGGACTATGCACGGCGGCCTCAGCCTCAGGTGTCGCTCGAGAAGCAGGCCCGTCAGAACGAGGAGGCTTCTGCTGCGTCATTTACGATAGCGTTTGCAGGTTCTGGAGCGCTTGATTCCACCATGCCAGTGGTGTAGGGCCTTGAGTTTGGCAGAAATCGAAATATCTGCAGACGATTGCACAATCGCACGGCGACGTCAGATCGAATGCATGCGAGGAGGTGATGCATGCAGAGCTGAAGAAGCTAGACGGTGAAATGAAGGTGGGACGGCTTTTGCTTCGGACATAGCCCGCAACACCTTGGCTTGAGACCAATGAAACTGGAGTGTTGCTCTCGTGTTGTGCGCACAGGACAACTGCCAGGACGGGTGGGGTTCGGGTAACTTACGCATTGCTGCCTCCCAGCATTTAGCAAACTTACCGCACACAGCAGCAGACCAGCAAGCAGCCGCTGAGCAGTTTGGGGTCTAGCAGTTTGTGAACACCGCTAGGTATCGATCTGTCTCTGCGGGGACGAGTTTCTGTCGCCTTCTATCGTTTGCCTTTCAATCAGATCATCGGTTTTGGACACGGCTTCGTTGAGGAGCTCAGGCAAGACGCCGAGGAGAGCCAGCAGCAGCTGCAGCAATTCCGCCGCGAGGTGATGCTGTTCTAAGGGAGCATCGGAAAGATCGGGCATGTCGTGCTGTGCAATCTGGGGGAAGTAGATGTTTGTTGTGTCGCAAGCACGGACTCAATGGACTATATGCGCAAGTGCCTCCGATGCAGCTTCACAAAGATTGATTGAGCTTCTCGTCACTTCGTGATGTTGCGGCCGCGGATGCTTCTGCAAGGGGGAGGTTTTCTCCTTCCCTCCACTCTCCCGACTCAACACCTGTCATCAGCTAGCCACAGCCGAGAATCTTACGGTTGCCGAGCACAAACAGTCTCGAGATGAAAAGCCCGGCCCCAGTGCACGGGCAATCAGCCATGCGAGAAATCTTACAGACATCATAACTTGGCCTGAGACTTGACGACACAGAATTTTTCAAAGCTATGAGGAAGTGCAAGACTGAAGTCGGATGGGATTCCTCAGCCAGGCCGAAGACCGGAGCGCGGCAGTTCTAGCAGAGAACCGGGCAAATGTCGAGCTGCTGCAAGGCACCTTTCTCAGTCTTTCCTCCTCTTTTCGTAGGGCTTCGAGTTGTACTCAGCAACGCCCTCTATGACATGTTCCTTTGTCAGCGCAACGTTGAAGGTGAATCTGCGCGGCTCAATGCTCTGTGTGCTGGTGTGTCCGGACTGCCGACCAGACAGGTGACTCTGGCAGGGCTTAATTATAGCTTCAGGCGAGAGGGCGAGAGAGTGAAGTAACTGCTCGAACTCGTGGGCGAGAAGCACTGAGTCTTTGTATCGCCATCGCAAGATCCACAAGCCTCGTGAAACTTTGAGGTGGAGTGGCGGCTCCCAGAAGATACGCTTAAGCAGCTGGAGAAGGTTCAGGATTCCGGCTGTCACACAACTGTGACACTCGAGCCTCACGGTGGCATGTTGCCCAACACAGGATCGGGAGCCTGTAGACGACCCGTCTTTGGTGGGAGACGCGCAGGCCGGCCTGGGTGAAGATGCGCAAGTATCGGCAGGTGGAAGCCAAATCAAGCTTTGACTGTAGATGAGTAGCTAAGTAGGTAACCCTCATCACAGTCGTACCAAGACACCAGGCTGGCCTGTCTTTTTTGTAGGGGAACTCCGAAATTAGGCAAGGACGGGCGAGCACTAATCAAGCCTGTGGAAAAGGTAAGGACTTTTTCGAGCGCAGGCTCGACAGAAAGGGCTGCTCAGGTCTCTTCCTAGAACCTCCACAGAACATGCACAGTTCTGCAGCCAAGTGCCGAGAGCTTTCTCCGGCATCCTCAGCAGGCCAGCTTCTTTTCACCGCCCTTCGAGGCGCGTTGATGTGGAGCTTTCATGCCACTTTCCATGTATGTTCGTTCGCGTTTTTGAGGCCTGTTCGTGGTTCTGTCTTTGTCATGGCGCCGCTGCGTTCACTACAAACCAGAGCCAGGCATTGCCTGGCCTTTACCTCCCTTTACGTGTTTGTGCCTGCAGGCGGCTGGGACTCGCGGCATGCAGCTGGAGCTCCGTGTGCACACACGACGCTCAGCGCCCGGCGACGAGGCTACCCCTGATGGCATCGAATCCTAGTGCCACTTTGAGAAGGGCCGAAGTCGAGAAGTGCGCAGGAGGATGCCTCTGGCAACGTCTGCTCTTTGTACCTTTGGGCCTGTGCCGGCCTGCAGCTGGTCTTCCGCCTCTTCCTAGGCTTGGGCCTCAGGTCTCCGGCGAAGCAGTTTTACTGTCTGAGATGGCCAAGTGCTGAAGCTGCCCACTGCTCATGACCGTTTCAGCAAATGCACATGGCGGCTGCACGCACGATTGTGTCTGGTACGGTCGGTCACGTGACCATCGCCACCGGAAGGCTGCAGTCTCCTACAGTGATCGTCGGTCGTCAGAGTGATGCATAGTTCAGGTGAGCAGACGCGAAGTCTCTGTTTGCTGCATGCACAAAATGCGAGCCAGGGACAGAGTCCGTCGTCCTGCGGCACAGCTTCGACGGGAAATCTCCTTGCGGTATGAAGTGCCTCGACGTTGATTATTTGATGCTGGGGCAGAGATTGCCTCCATAGCAAGAAAGACACTGCAACACAATGATGTCCCTCAGGCGCATGGGCTCCATCGTTGAGCAGAAGTCAGTGGACGGCTCGCTCAAACTCGGCATCGAGATCCATGAGTCCTTGGTAGAAGCTTGGGCCAGCAAACTTCGCAAATCAGCTTATACTCACTGGCAAGTTGTATCGGCTTCCTTCAATTTCCTTCACTGCCATTGAGCGGTGCATTCCTCATCGGAGCAGGCCTGGGGGTGGGTTTCGGCAGATTACTACTGCATTGCACTCAGGAGAGCACCACGAGTTCCAGTCGCTTGGCTTTTAAAGGTAGCTTGAAGCGGTGAGACGCTGGACGTTGGTCAACGCTGCAGGATGTCCCCAAGACTTTGTTCTCAGCCCTGGTTCGCACATGTAAGGCAGTGCCTCCGATCCTCCACCGGCAGAGGAGCCGGTTGCACCTTCGGCTGAAAACTTGATACTTGAGACCCGAGGGCTGGAGGCCGGAACTGTGTACGGATTGGAGCTGTCGTGCAGGATCCCAGGCTAGTGTGAATGCAGGTAGCGGCAATCAGAAGAAATTCAGGGGCACTTGCGCGACTGCTCTAGGAATCGCGCGGGCCTGTGGACGGAGCGCTCGCGGCTCCTGGGCGGGAATTGCGGTCACTGGCAGCAGTCTCTTTTGCTTGTTGTGGCCAAGTCGCGGGCCGAGCCTCATATCCTCGGCTAGTGTTGACAGAGTTCTCTCCTAGGTTCCCTGAGGTCGTAGTGACGTCGTAGTGTCAGTAACAGATTGAAGGTCAAGAGGTGGGATTCCGGACATAGGTCATAGGCATTTTTTCTGTTGAAGTGGGGCTTGTGATCACAGCATGGCTTTGCTTCATGATTCGTGGACAATTGCTTTTCAGAGGAAGTTGTCAGTTTCAGGGTTTTCGAGGTTAGTTTCGGCGCCGAGTTTCTGGAGGGGGTTTCGGAACATGGTCGGTGAGAGTTTCGGATCAGGACATGGTCAGTGGCGGTCTCACGCCATGGTCAGTTTGAGGTCCAGGCGTGCAAGAATCGGACACGTCGCCCGAAACTGACAGACCCGCGTCCCGAAGCTGAGTCCCGCTGTGCCGAAACTGGGTGGCGAAACTATCCCGCTGATCCGAACCTCCCGGCAGCCGACCCGAAACTAGAACCCCGAAACTACGGGCACCCGTTTTTCATAACCAGGTGCAGCGGTACGTGAACCACCGGCTGCTGGAGCTGATGCAGTCGCAGGGCAAGGCCGCCTGATTCTTCAGAAACGGGCGTTGGCTGTGGTGGTTCGGTTCCGGTGTGCACACCGTTCTTTTTTCAGGCTGTAGAGTTCCGTCACTGGCTGATGTCGTGACCGACAGAAACACTCGTAGCCGCTTGAGCCGCTTGAGGGTATGAAGGCTGAAAGTGGATTGCGTGGTCTTCACCAGTAGAAATGGACCGAGGCTTTCTTGGACCAGCTGCACAAGAAGGCGGGCCTTAGTCTGGAGACTGTCGTGCTTGGTCGGGTCTCCTAAGAAGCCTTTTTGTACGAGGTGGACGTCATGCGCTCACGTGCGGTGCGGCGCGTGCAGTGGCGTCTTGAGAATGGCCCGCTGCTGTATCAGAATTTCTCCAAGGAGCAGGCGATCCTGAGTGCGACAAGTGGGGCACAAGGGTACAGTGCAGTGCGGGTAGCGAAAGAGTCGCAGGCCTGTTTTTAGGGCAGACTCTAGTTTTTTCGGCTGATGAGGCAGTGCGAAGCACGGCCTTCCAGGCAGCTGGCATTTGCGGCATGCAGCAGTTTGGCTATCAATTTAGAAGCTCTTAAGTCCTGTGTTCCGCACAAGCCGCCGTGGGACTATGGTCGAACCTTTGTTCTCATCTGCCCGAGCCCATGTTTTTCCGCTCACTCGAGGCTCGTATTTTACCCGCAAGGCTGCGCCGGCGGCTTGGTCCACAATTGAAGCCCCCTTCTGCTTTTCTGGACATCTAGTGACCTGGAGGTCTGTAGTGGAAATGACTCCCCTGGTATCGTTGCCCAGAAGCAGCATTTCGAACAGCAGGACAATCGTACCTGCTCTGTATGCGCATCACACCATCAGTGGGACAATGATGGTAGTGATGATGATCATTCTGAGTACGATGATGTTATCCAATGCAGTCGCCGCTACATTGGTGTCATGGGGCACCAGCGGCAGAATAGGCATACAGACATGCAGTTACCCATTGAGTGCATTCTCAATCCAGCTTCAATAAAATCATCACTTGCTAAAGCATCACTGTCCGGCGATAGGAAGAGGTACGGAAAGAGCAGCAGAGGCCTCGCCCGTACACCTCCAGCGAGCAGGAATAAGTCAAACAAACGTTCACACGTATTTGAGCGTCAGGTTTGCCATCTGAAGAAAGGCTTGAGGCAAACACCTCATTCTTGTGTATCGTGCGCGTGCAACAGTTTAGGGATGCTCAATACGTTTTGCATCCGCATGAAGTTACTTAGTCCGTGGTTCGGAGCCACGACATGGTAGCAACAGTGGTAGTAGTCGTCGTCGGAGTAGGAGTGGTCCCAGCAGTAGGCCAGAGGAGTAGCGGGAGCTGTGAGCCGGAGGAGTAGTAGAAGTAGAATGAGGACCAGGAGGTGTAGGAGTAGTAGGAGTAGTAGCAGTAGTAGTGGCAGCAGGAGTTGCAGGAGTAGTAGTCGTAGTAGTGGTGGTAGTGGCGGTAGTGGTGGTGGTGGTGGTGGTGGTGATGGCGAGGGTGGTGGTGGCATTGGCAGTGCTCGTGGTAGTGGTAGAGCTCGTGGTAGTGGTGGTAGTAGTAGTGGGCTACTGCTAGTACTAGTGCTCGTACTCGTAGTAGCAGTAGTAGCAGTAGTAGCAGAAGTAGCAGAAGTAGTAGTAGTAGTAGTCGTCTTCGTCGTCGTAGTAGTGGTAGTGGGAGAAGCAGCAGTAGTAGTAGCAGCAACACAAGCAGTAGCAGTAGCAGTAGGAGTAGGAATGGGAGTGGGAGTAGTAGTACGTAGTACTAGCAGTAGCAGCAGTGGTCGTGGTGGTGTTGGTGGTAGTAAAAACAACAACAGTCAGTGGTAGGTAGCGGCAGTAGTCGTCGCGGAAGCAAGCAGACGATGTTTTTTGTATGGTGCCGAGAAGCTGTCATTACGAAATAGGATGATGCTAATGATGACGGCAGCTGCTGTTCTACGTGATGGTTATCATCACGATAGCCACGCCGAAGGTGCACGGCCGGGGTTTTGCTCGGTGTTCCTGAGCTGCCCGCCCAATGTCACCCTTCGCTGCTGGCTTTGGGCTGGACGGCTTCGCAAAGAGGCTGGTTACTTCGGTTGACAAGTTTTGTCACCTCGGATCTCTTGACTGGTTCGCGAGGCTGAGTCGTTGATGCCTACTGTCTATTCGTGCATTGCATGATGCTTCGTGTGAGGTGTCAGTGCCTTTGGGCGTTAACTTAGTAGAACATAGGAGTACTTCCAAAATGCATGTCGGCAGGCGCGGCAGGAGCCAGCTGAGCAGCCGGAGCTGCATGGCTGCAGTCTGGGAGCATTCTTAGGTGGGCTGAAAAGTTGTTTTGGTTCGGTCCGTGCCGGCTAACCATGCCTTCGCTGCCGCTGAGGCTGCTCGGGCGTGTGAACTTCGCACGCTTCGAGTACCATGGCTACAACAAGCACAGCTTTCTCACGGGGTGTTCGACCATCTGCTTCTCAAGCCAGTGGTATGAAGCCCAAAACATGTGCTGCCGTTGAAGGAACGTCATCGATCCAGTTGATGAGTCTGTGGAGCTCCGTGGATGTAGCATTTGCGAAATGTTTTCTGCCATCTTGATCGGCTGTTGGAAGATATCTATGAGATAAATTGTGCCGCAACCAAGTCAGCTTCTCACAAGCCCTGGCCAGCAGAGGCTCGTTCTGGAGATCGAAGAGGCGCAACTGGCATCCAAGACAACCATGAGCGACTTGTTGTCATGTGGTGCCGTGGAGCTCCCCATGAATGGCTCGCCATGCGCACTGAACAGATAAAAGATAAGGACTAGGAGCTGCATGAGGGACTGTTAAAGCTGAGGCAGCCAACCGATGCCGATTGAAGACGGGGCATCGCGTATGGATGCAAGTGAGTTCAGCAAACAAGGACCGGCCGGGTGCTAGGTGTTTCGGCAGTGGGGCGATGACTGTCATCAGGACATGCCGTTCAGTCAATGTCGGAACCATCCAAGACGGCCGTAAGCTCAGTATGTCAAGGCAGCCTTTGCGATAGATGATTAGCAGCCAGCGGCCTGCCTGTCCTGCAAAACAGGATGGCCGAATCGAGCGTGCAGATGTGCAGCGGACGAAGCTTCTTGGCTGAAACGTGCACGGCCAGCTTCGGACGTGATAGGCAAAGCAATTCAACCGCACATGTCCCCTCAATCATTCCGAGCCTCCAAGCTGTAGAAGCAAACGCGTGCTGGAGAAAGGCGGGTTGAAGACTTGTGCATGACAATGCTTCGATTTCATTTCGTGATCCGTCCGTCTTCCGCGTGGGATTGCCAGCGAAACGCGTGCCTGGCCAGGATCCAGCACACCGGAGGCAAGCCGCCTCCAGAGAGCGTTCAGCAGCTGCCCTCTATTTGGACAACGCAGGCCTTGGGTCTTCGTTCCCTTTTGATACCACCAAACGCAGCCTCTTGCGCCGCCTTGCGTTTGAGAAGCATCCGATGGCAGGGGTTCCACAGCTTCGGAGACCTCGAGGAAGGGACTTCCACTCGTGCAAACACCGCCAGCACGGCAAAGGCCGGCCGGAGGGCCCCCCACCACGGAGTCTGCGTGCGATTCTGGCAGACCTGCAGGTGGTAGGTGGTGTGCGCTTCTCTCATGTGTCTCCGCAGTGTCTCCAGGCCGCCTCGACGAACCAGTCGTCTCCGACTCCACGGCTCGCAGGACAATGCATCGGCACTCGTTCGGGGCGTGATATTGCCGGGTGGCCACCTAGCATCGCTCAGCTTCAAGCGCTGTTTTAGGGTTTACCGTTTCAGGTGTCTGTGCAGCCGAGTTGCAAAACGAGTTACAAAATCAGATGCACTGCCGCATGCAGGAGGCAAGCCAGGTCCGCGGAAAGGCAGCGGGCGAGCCCCTCTGTGTGGTTCCCAGCGAGTCCGGCGAAGAACAGTGGAACCGTCGCGGATCTCCGCCCTGTGACTCAGGTCTGCGCGGGAGGCCAAGTACAAGGCGCGAAGGGCATTTCTTTCTCAAGATGCGTGGTGGGTCGCGCACGACGTGTCTTGTGCATGGAGATTCAGGCAGCTGTAAGGTGGACGATGTTGCAGTTTCCCAGGAGTACAATCAGGGCAGCCAACCGTTGCCGCAGCCCTCCTACTGACCTGTCTGACTGGTCTTCCGAGCCGGGAAGGGAAGGTGCGTACCTCTGCAATGACCGAGCGGCCTGAGCGGTCTGAACCCACCTTGAGTAATGCAACATCATCGTAAAGGCGCTGCAGCCACCCAGGCCCACCCGCCGGCATTGCAGGCGACGCATTTGTGGCTGTCCCGTTGTCGTGCTTGTACGACTCCTGCCCGTCCCCAGCATGTCATGAAGCCCTACCTTATAGAGGCAGCCAAGAGAACGAAACAGACTCCAACGAGCCACAGACTTTTTTTGGCCAAACTTGCGCGCTTTGGTGCAGGCCACCTGTATCACATGTCTCACCTCAGTTTCACTTTATAAATGTACTCATCTGTCAAGCTATCAGAAACCAAGGAGCCACGAAAAAGATTCAGGATGCGAAACCACAAACTAAGGTCATTCGTATTCACATAGTCTACCTCCATGACGTGAATCAAACTACTTAGGGTGGCGCTACCTAGTGCCTCTCCGTGAGTCATGCTCCGATGCGCCGTGACCAAGTTGACGGCACACCATGGCTTTTAAAAAAGGCTCTGCTCCGCTTGTTCTGCTTCGGTTTCGTAGCTTTGTCGTCGCATTTGCAAGCCTCCCCACGTTTGGTCTGGGAATTTACCGTATCGCAAGACCTTCCAAGCCGAGAAGGGAAAGTTGACGATGTCTACAACAATCGCAGCATTTAAGCCGTGCAAGATACCAATGCTAAGATGAATGTGCCATACCCAGACTCGGCTCCGTGAATCCCCTGTGCCTGTCGCCATGAGCGATGCCTCTCAAAAGCTCATATTTGCTGCTGCTGCAGGCAATCTGGAGCAGGCGATGGCATATTGTAGGAATGGGGAGAGCAATCGTACCACTGCGAAGAACAATAAGCGTCCGAAACATGGGGTGGTGAATGTGTGTGCCGACATCCCTCGAAGTAACGATGAAGTAAGGTAAATTATGCAAAAACGAGAACGGACACCAGGGCACCTGCTTCAGGTTGAGCGCCTGCTCCTGAAAGAGTTTGCCGACGTTGAAGCGAAGGCAGCGATCCTGACGAACGGCATGTCGTTTCTGAATCTTATGTGAGTTCCGACCCCTTTTTCTTCCCGCAAAAGAGGACGGCGATGGGCAGACTGCTCTGATAGCCGCTGCTCGGGCAGGCCGGCTGAAGGTGGTGCAGAGGCTTCTGGAGTTACGGGGTGACATCGCCCTGAATGCCATGGATGATAGTGGTCGCACCGCCTTGGACCATGCTTCAGAGAACGGGCACAAGGAAGTCGTGGCATTCATGACTGCTGATGTCAGCCTGCTGAACTTCAGCCAGGGCCTCATGCCAGCAATACAACGGGGCGACGAGAAATCGATGAGCATTATTCTGAAAGCTGCAGTTCCCACAGCTGGACAGCCGTGGCCGTCTTGGGCAGATGTAAATATGCGCGATGTCAGGGGCCAGCCTGTGCTGCATGCAGCAGTGAAGTCAAAACGTCCCGGCTTGTTGGCAGAACTTCTGCGCCAGCCTGGGCTGGAAGTCAACAGCCAAGACCGCTATGGTCGCACTGCACTGGACCTCGCAGTGGCAAACGGTGAGGAAGAGATGGCCTTCTTGCTGCAGAAGAAAGGGGCCAAGCCCAGTGATGATCTCGAAGACTAGTGACCAGTGGAACTCGAGCGCAGTGTGTTGGGGGTTCAGGTGGGCATGGTAGTCTAGGATTCCAGCGACAGCGTCTCTAACATCCCCAGCCTTGGTCGCTGGCCACAGCTTGCTGCAGCCTGTGGTGGATCTGACACGGCATGGTGCACTGGATGGTGGGTCGGAAGCGTGTTGAGAGCATCACGTGCCAGCTGAGAACAGTAGGATTAGGATTTGCGCTAGAGGCTGTAAAGCGTGTCAAAAAGGGGTGCAGCCTGAAGTTTGCTGCGCATGCATGTCTGAGTCCCGTTCCTGAATTCCATCCAGCTTAGAAGCCCAATTTCTGGGTCTCCCAACCTGCAGCGTCGGCAGACTTCCCTGGAGATGTCCACGGATGGTTCACATCAGTACGAGAAGGCTGTGAGAAGCAAACATATCCATCGCATTTGAGATGAGATTTGTACGCATTGTGCGTAGAATCGCAAACTTCGCAGGCCAAGAAGAACGCCTTCTTGTTCAGCGCGCAGAGCGCGTGGACCTCGGCTTGTCGGAGGTGTGCACCAGCAGAAGCTTCTGGGAGCTAGCTTCTTCATTTAGCGACGGGACGAAGCAAGCTCTGCTGGGTAAGGGCTGTTTGGTTATCGTGGACTCGTTAGATGTCCTCGCTGCATGAGGTACCAACTCGCGATTCCATCAGCAGTCTGCGGCTTGAAAGCTGGCACAGATCACGATGCGAGTTAGCCGCCAGAGCTGACTCTTCATTACCCGGTGGTGTTGGCAAGCCTTTCTTTGCATGCGGGTATTGGGTCATAAGTCTCCAACCACTTGCTAGTGTTTTTCCGGCACCTGAGAAGCCAAGGTCAGATTACAGAGAAGAATTTGCCCGGAACTTTACCAAAGCGGCATTCATGAGCTGCAAGATAGTTGGCCATGTCAAGTTACGAGCCCAGCAAAGCAAAACGAGGCTGAGCATCGCTGCGGACCCTTGCGCGAAGCTCTTTGGATTGGTTGGGGCCTCAGTGGTCCTCGAGGACGCCTGCTCGGTGTGTGGGAAATGTTTCTAAAATCTATTGCTCCCAACTGACCTACTGCCGGGTTTCCCTGAAGGTGGAGTCGGACTTCACTCCGCTCTCGCTCTGCCAGGAGGGGCTGACTCTGTCCAACAGGCCTCAGGCGGCCTCAGGGTAGAGAAGCTCTGGGCCTGCAGAGGATGCGAAGCCGTACCTGGACCAAATCGCCTCCGACGAGATTTGCGAGGGTAAGCTTAAGGACTATGTGTGGGAGCCCAGCAGAAACGTGGCCTGAGGGTGTGGTGGGCGAATGGCAGATGCCCGATTCATAGAAACCTTCGCCTCTGTCTCTCTGGTTTGTGGTGGGCACTGTTGCAATCAAACGGCTCAGAACAGAAGTGTCACAGCCGAAAGTCCTGGCACGGGCCATGAGCACTACAATGAACTACGGGTAGGCTCGAATGCTCGAGCCACTTATGCACACTTCTCTGGCAGCTGGAGCATGTGTGGACCATTGCAAGGTTATCCCACTGAAGCAGATCATTTTCTTCCGCTTGATCAAGCAACTGTCAGAGGCTCCGGTGACGTTCATTCGATTCACGCGTCACCCATGTCAGGCTTGATAGAAGATGAGTGCAAGATAGGATTCGCAGACTGAACAGTTGAACAATGTCGGGGACGGGCTGACTGACACCTCCACCGACAGGTGTATGTGAGCATGACCATCGAAGATTTCGAGAATGCGGCATCCATTGTGACGCAGCCTCATCCACAACAGTCATTGCACTACGGCTCGTCCAACAGGTGCGAAGGCTTCGGTGGAACCAGGTTGAAACCCGGCTAAGGCCCTTCAACATCGCAGAGACATGGATGGCGAATGCCTCACGTCAGCAAGGTGGGAGCATGCCGGCTGTTTCTTGTGGTTGCTGAAGTGAAATTTTCTGCTGGATCGGCCGATCTCGAGTTGTGTACACTTGCGCCCGTGTGGCAGGCATCAGCATTCAGATCAATTACATGCAGAAGGCCATCATCTTTGGGGCGCCGACCAAAGTTGACATGCTGGAGCCTTGACAACTTGCCATTCAGTGGCACATTTGACATGACCATTGTGTTGTCCAGCCATCCCTAGGAAGAGCATGCGTCAGCCGCTTATCGAAATTGGCAATGGGCTCAGCAGCTAGCTTGCGACAGCTCCGGCTGACAAAGTTGGCGTTGACATTTGGCCACGTCCAGCTCGTTGCATCTCTTCGCACACGGATAGTTCAAAATGCGAGTTGTCTTGCCAGACAACGAGGCTACAAGCTGCAGCAGGCAGGGTTGTCTGGACTTCCTGATCGAATTTTCTCGAGATCTGCACAATATGGTGCATGGGTGTATTGCCATATTGCTTCAAGGCTAGGCTGCTTTTTCGGCGAAGCTATGCTCTCTGATCCTGAGGCCATGCAATGCGTTGCCCAGGACCCGCTGGCCTTTGGTGGCAGTGGGCACTGATACAATGTGCAGCTGCTTCATGGGCAATCGTGTATCCGAAACACATGCAGGAATATGCTACTTCTGATTTATGGTTGCGGGTTTTCTGCTGCTGCAGTGGTTGCGACGTCCCTGCTAGATTGTTTGGCATCATAGAGCTGAGTAGAGTTTGCAGTGCTGATGGCACATGTAGCACCTGAAGGCTGTTGGGATGCTGGGTGTTGCGTGCATCGGCAGGAAGAGCTGCAGAGAAAGGACAAGCTTGAGAAGCAGCCGGGGCCTCGCCTCCCTGTCTCTGAACTCAGCTGCGGCGGTATGACATGTCTTGCGACTTCCGCAGCTCAGCCTGGGCACTGAGGCATCTGCTCACAAACATCAAGGAGAGGATGGAGCAGGACTGGCTTGGGGCGTCTTTTTGATGTCCTTGGCCTGCTTCTGCCATGATCTGCACCGCGCACGTGCAGGAGACGAGGTCTATCCGACAGCGAAAGGAGGAGATCGAAAGGCGCAAGGAAGAGAGTGCGACACCCAGTCCACGCCTGCATTTCAACAGCGTTTTCGAAACGAGCGCGCCTGTCTGGTGCATTCTTTCCGTTTCCAGAGCCGCCGTAGAATCAGCCCAGTGAAAACCCTCCCAGGCAGTGTGCGCCACCCCTATACCAGTAGCATTCCGAATCTGGCAAGCATCAAGAGCGAGCATCTGGCTGAGGCGAGCGTCGCAAGCAGATTCAGGAGAGGGAGGCCGCGACCTCATCTAGCAGGAGGGCTAGACTACTACTACTGCTACTACTACTACTACTACTGCTGCTGCTACTACTACTACTACTACTACTACTACTACTAAAACTAACACTAACACTAACACTAACACTAACACTAACTACTTACTACAAACTGCTATCTACTGAAAAACCTCGCCTGGCTTTGTCGAGCGCGAGTGCCGAAAACCTACTAACTACGACTAACTACTAACTACTACCTATTAGCTACTAGCTACTAATTACGAACGACGAAATAATAACTACGGACTGACTACTGCCTACTGACTACTGACTGTTGACGACTAACCACTAACTACAAACGACAAACAACTACTAACTCGAATTGCTTACTAACTACTATCTACTGCCTATGAACTACTAGCTACCAGCTGCTAACCACTACTGCTGAACCTACTATTACTACTACTACTACTACTACTACTACTACTACTGCTACTACTACTACTACTACTACTACTACCACGACTACTACTACTACTACTACTACTACTACTACTACTACTACTACTACTACTACCACGACGACTACTACTACTACTACTACTAGTACTAGTACTACTACTACTACTACGACTACTACTACTACTACTACTACTACTACTACTACTTGTGTTGTGGTTGTTGTACGGATGCAGGCCTGTCCGTCAGGGAGAAAGCACGCTCCAGTGGCCAATTGCTGCATGTAAATAAGCACCCCTTGTTGATTCTGGGTGTTTTGTTTTTGGGGTTCGGTGTCATGGTTGTCTTCGCTATCATGGTTGTCTTCGGTATGACTTGCGATGCGGCAACTGTGCAGAGCCCTGTGCTGTACAGTGTGATGTTGTCGGTGATGCAGGCCTTAGAGTACTTGTGGCCTTAACCTCTGTTTTTGTGTTTCGAATTGGAGGCCTGCGTTATCAGAAGTCCGACTTTACGTAGCTGAATGCATGCTTCCAGTCGTCGATGCTCATAGAGAGCCCCGCGGAGCTGGCAGTGCCGTGCTAGGTGGGTGACAAAACTACGACTACTACAACGACTACTACTGCTACTGCTACGACGACGACTACTGCTACTACTTTTTCTTCCACTCCACTACCACTACCACCATTAGCGATGCTGCTGATTCCAGTTTTGTAGCCACTGCTGCTGATCCTGCTATGAGAGCGAAATCAGGTCCTGATAATGTCAATCTGTCTGAGATGGGCTTGCACCTTGTTTTGACTTTGAGCATCCTCCCGTTTTCACTGAAGTTGTGGAGGGCTGAGGTTGCTTGAAAGAATTGTTGGTGAGACGTGCAATGCACTGCGGCCACGAGTCGCCGGGACATGTATCCCGTCTCCTCGCTAGGCTTCGGCGAGAACGGAGCAGCGGGTGCATGTACTCCTACTGCTACTGCCACAACTGCGACTGCTACTGCTACTGCTACGGCTACTGCTACTCCGACTGTGACTGCTGCTGCTGCTGCTGCTCGTGCTGCTGCTCCTTCTCCTGGCTCCTACTCCCACGGCCACTCCCACTCCCACTCCTACTCCTACTACCCCTACAGCGCGGGAGCCGACAACCTACTCGTACTGCTCCTGCTACCGTGACCGCTGCTTCTGCTGCTTTTGCTGCTACTCCTGCTCCTGCTGCTGCTGCTGCTGCTGCTGCTGCGTCAACGGTTACTCCGACGACGACGACGACGACGACGACTACTACTACTACTGCTACATGACTCCTGCTGCTGCTGCTGCCAGTGCTACTACGACGACGACTACTACTACCAGTGGTGCTTGCACTACCACTGCACCAACTACGACTGCGACGACGACCATCACCACCAGCGCCGCCGTTTCCACCACCAGCAGCAACAGCAGCAGGCTGCTGTTCCGTACTCCTCCGGTTGCGGCCAGGTAATTCGACGCGCAGAACCAAGAAACCACGTTGCCCGGAACGCAGTCCCCCCTCCCAAAATGCATTTCCAGGCTATGGAGCGTCAGCGCAAGGAAGAGGCGCTGGAAGCCGAGAAGGAGCGTCGCAGGCCGGATGCTCCCGGGTTTTCGGGGATTGCCGGAGGGTATGGGGTGGGCGATCTTAAAGGGTTAAGGGTGTAGTAAGTAAGCACCCCTGACTTCTGTTTTAAGTAGCGTTGTTGCTCGGCTTGGCCATCGGGGCAGAAGAAACCTTTGAGAGCTTTGATGCTAACTAACTTTGTTCTGGTGCCGGCAGCCCCCAAATGGACAGGACACCATGCGAACCCCCTCATTTCAAAAGGAGGAGGGCAACCATCTGACATGAGTGCAGAAGCGAAGCCTACAGCACAAAGGCTTGAGGCAACACTTGACAACTCATGTGCTCAACCAACAAGGAAGCAACCATGCCAAGGAAAAACCAACAAAAGCTCTCTCCTCTCTCTCTCACACACACACTTAGACATCCATCGCGCAGCCACTAATCAATTTGGTTATCAAGCACAGCTTGATGTATCTCGAAAGCATGAAGCTTCCAGGGGGGTCCGGTACCAATCTGGCCTCAAGGCTCATCTTCGCTTGATCTCAGACTTATTCACTGTACAAGGCAAACTCCTCCAAACTTGCACATTCGATTTCCATTGGGGTTCTAGGCTTAGCCCCAAGCCATATCACTTGCAGAGACACTTGCAGACACACTTGCAGGTACACCAAGCTGATCAGGCTTGGCTTCCCTCTCTGATGCATAGCTTCGTTGGGTACGGTAGCATCAGAGAGCCGTACCCCCCTGCTATTTTCAGCAATTCAGCACTACTGTCCAACGTGTTTCAAAAACGGTTCCTCTTGGTAACAGAGGTCCACACACACAGTAAGCCACTAAGGCGAAGCAACCTAGGGTCTGGACTCCAAACGAGGACGGTTTTCGTCCGAATATGGCTCAGCCCAGTGAAAGGTCAATGGTACTGTATTGTTGACAGTACTGAGTTTGACAAAGTACGGTAAATGAGTCCCGCTTTGCGTAAGTTTAAACGTACGCTTGGGGATGCGATTCCACTCCAAACTGATCATCTCTTTAAGGTCGTCGATAATGCCTTCGGCCGGAATGTCGAAACATGCAACCGTGGCACCATCATGGCGGCCACCGGAAGGCAGATTTTCAATCCAGAATCCTCGGGTCATCCGCAGCGGAGGCAGATGTTTCGGTGTCCGAGGGAGAATAAGTGGATCATCATCTTTTTCGCCATCAGGTGGAAGCGACGCTTGTGCAGCATCTCGTTTCATGGCAGAAAAAGCTACACGTACACTGGGTCGCTGTTGCGTGGGGGCAGGAAAACTGTACAGGCGAGTGCTCTCACTGTATGCAAGACAGAAAAATGTGAGTCAGGTCACAAGGTCATGCCAAGAATCTCTGGTAGTTTTTCCAGCAAGTGACATGTAATCCTGTACACGTCCGGTGTCCAAATCAAAATAAGAATCAAACGTTTCGGTTGGGACACTGTGCAACATACCAAAAATGGCAAGCACAACGGAGGTTAGCTCTGACCAGCATTTTTGCACAAGCCTTTGACCGTGCTGCAGGATTTCGGTGAAACTGCATCGGATCCCCAAGCGTGATATCACTCGCTTCAGAGGGAACAGGTGAACGCTCACGTTTGTCCTTCTTAGACTTCATGGACTTCGGAGACTTATTTGGTGACCGGTCCTTTTTCAGCCTTTTGGACTTCTTGGACTTCTTGGTCTTCTTGCACTTGTTGGAGGACTTCTTAACCCAAGACGCCACCTCTGTGGGTGCCGAGTCTTTGGGAGGATCGAAAGCCGAAGACCAGGAGCTGGCATCATCAGGAAGGTCATCATATGGTACCCCGTTGTCTTGACGGGAAGCCATGCCGGTGTGTCGAGAAATCAAGACGGAAACGGCTGGCGGCACCACATGAGTAAAAAAGGAAAAACGCCTTCGGCTTCACGAGAGACAAAGAGAGAGAGAGGGGAGAGAGAAAGGGCTAAAGAGACATAAAACCGAGCGTAACGCTCCTACGCGCTGTTTTGCAGTGCGCAAAGACGGTTCCACTTCAGTGGTGCAGGCGCTCTAATCCAGTAATGATGAAAGTCCCAAAAATGTCAATTGGGAAAACGAATTAAGCAGACAAGTCGTCTGCTGTTCCAGCATGACAAAAGCTCTCACGGTGATGCATCTCGCTTGCGTTTTCGGGGTGACAAAGAATTAGCGCTCTCAGTAGGGAGGTTCAAGTCCACCGAAGAAGTGGTCTGAGAAGCTTGGTGCCACTGATTGTCAGCAGCCAAACGATCCGAAATCCAGCGAGAGGTGGCGGGAAACCAAGATTTCCACCACGTTTCATTGCCATTGGGTCCTTGATTTTTCACCCAATAAAATCGCCACGAAACAGTCGGAGAACGCGATCGGGATCGATCCGACATGGCGTGTACCGCTGAAAGCCGAACGCTGGAACTGAACAACGCAATTTAAAGATCCTAAGCGGACACATTGCATGCAAGACTCTTCTGCATATACATTCTGTATTGCAACAGTCTTTTTTCCATGCATGAAAGACTCCATGTATCTTAAGCCTCTCTCTGTACATCGGAGACCGGTAAAGCTTCGGTGCTTCGTACAGAGTACTCCAAGCCAGGCCAGCTGACTCCCCAATCCTGTCCTTCCCCCGTTTCAAAAGTAATCGGCCGGGGATTGTTGGGGGTGGACATCGGCAACGTAACGGAAAGGGTGCTTGACAAAATCCAAATTTTGTCAATGCGTCCTGCGGCTTCACGCACCGCCCAGCGCTTATCACCTGAAGGGGAGTGTACAAGCGGGTGGAACTTGCACAAATGTCCTTCATGTACAGTGCTGGAGGACTTGGATTTGTGATGCGCAGATCCAAGGTATCCTCCCACGACCACTCCTGCGGAATTCTTCGTGGAGTGGTGCAGTTTTGACACGAAGTCTAACTTGCTCTCTTCATAGTGCACGTGTTGTGTGGCTTTGCCATAAAAGGAGCACACATGATCGTGCGGCGCCACATGTACAGCTTCGGCGCTAGAGCGAATGACTCTGCCCAACGTGAGGATGCCGACCAGGCCTTCGGCCGTGGTCCCGTGTCCCCAAAGATAATAGCAGTTGGTCTGCTCTTCAGGTCCTGGCATATGTGCCACTGGAAACTCCCAAACATGCAATGCTTCTTGGGGCATGGCATACGCCTTGGCATCATGCTGAAAAATTGTCTTATATGGTATCTTGCTGGCCAAAATGGACCGGGCAAGAGTGACAACCTCCCGTTGGCCAATAGGAATCACAGGCAGAAAAGGTCGGTCTGCCTGGCCAAATCGGGTCAACAAAAATTTCAGCACATCCTCAACATCCTCTTTGAGGATTTTTGAGACTGGCAATGAACGTTGCCGAGTAAAAGTGATGCGATCAGTGAATCGTCGCATATGAGAATGTGGGATAATAGGCCACGTATGCAAGCCTTCGGTTGTGAGAAAGTTCTCATGATAATGCAAAACAAAGAACATATACGCCAAGAGAGAACTCATTCCCTCCTCATAGAAATCGACAGCATTGCGGCCTTTGGCTCGAGCTGTGATTTGCTCTCGCAGTTGTTCATAGCTGCTGCGATGAGCAGCATGAAATAGCTGTTCCTCATCAACAGAAATCAAACCGGATTGAGCAGGAGGAACTGGGCTCTTTGGAGCCGAATTCTTGGGAGGTGTCTTGGGCGCCGTGTTCTTGTGAAACTCCGTTGAGGGAGCTGCCGCAACAGGCTCCTTGTTATTCAAAATCGGGCCTGTCTCCGGTTTGCTTTGTGCATTGCCGGGAGCTCCAAAAGCTTGAGCAGCCCGATGTAATGTATCAGTAGCTGCTTGAGAATGTGAAGCAGGAGCTCGAACTCTGGGTGTTACTGGCCTTTGGCTCAGAGTCCCAGCAGGAACAGTAGGTACCCATTGCCCCGGCGGTCGCTGTGGACTGTTGCTGGGCCCTTTGTTTTCATGAGGCCGGGAACGGACAGAATCCGGCTCAATAGATCTCGGTCTAGGCCGGGGTGGCATGTTTTCTAAGCTGGCAGAACGAAAAGGTGGGCGCATCGGAGGAACTGCACTGACCGACCTTGTTGGTGGTCGAGTGGGAGGCTGCGGGGGAGGCAGAACTGGTCGAACTGGGGCCGCGGGAGGTCCCTCAGGTTGACGTTCATGCCGATGGTGTCGACGCCGTCGTCGTCTCGAGCGACTGCGATCATGACGCTCACGGCTGGGGTGAGTAGACCTGGCCGGCTCACCCGGTGTGAGTTGAATTGGAAGCGGAGCTCGAGGTGGTGGGTGTACCGAAACCGACCGAGCTCTGCTAGCTTCCTGAGGAGTCGAAAGAATTGTAACCGGAGGTTGTGGTCCGCTTGAAGTCTGCACTCCAGGGGGTCCTCCGTAGAAGTGAAAATGGTATTGCTGGGCCATGGCTCGGGGTTGAAATATTCCTTCAACAGGCCGATACCCAGCTGAAAACCAATGTAGCTATGGTACTGAATCAGTAGCTCACGTGCACAATTAGGAACAACAACATTGCAAAGAGGCAGCGAAACTCTCAATCGAATGGCTTGTTTGTTGACTTCATTGCAACGCATTCACAGGAAAACCTGCCTGTACATACAGTTGCTTGAGTCTGCGAAGTTGTCCCGGTCTTGACTCGGGGGGCCAGGAATACTGGCGAATCAAAGATGCTCGAGAAAAGTATCCCGAGGCTGCCAGCTGCCACGATCCAGCGCTGTTGGGCGAGCGGATCTGCCACGGTTGCTCCGGGAGATTAAAAGTTGCTGAGCGAGTCTTGGCACAAATGGTAAAACCCAACCATTGATGGTCTGACACAGTTTCCAACTGAATCCCATCATAAAAGTTGGGATCGCAGAATCTCCGGAGTTGGGACGACAGTAGAATTTTCTGAGGTCCCAGAATCAGTCTGTTATCGACGTAACGGAGAAACAAGAAAGACGATTGGATGGCCGTCGGCAAAGATTGCAAAAACTGCCGTTCGGCCAGGAGTACAGGAAGTCCGGAGAGGATCGGCGATATTTGATTGCCTATACACGTCCCCTCCACTTGCTGCCTGCACTTTCCAGCAGCTGTAAAAACTCCCGTGGCGAAGGATAGATCCACAATCAGCGGAACATCAGAAACCCAACACCTCTTTAAGTTTGATTTCGTTCTCCCCCGAGGTTTGCCCGGGTGTCCCGTTTTTGACAACATATCAATCGAGAGGATCGAACAGCCAGAAGTTTGGCAGTATTCTTGGACAATCAAATGCACTGCGTGCATGATGTCTTTTCGGGGAACTGCATTGAAAAATCCCACGAGATCGTCGTTCCATTCGACGTCTTCCTCTTGGCTGGGCTTCGCCCAATAAGCATGAAGAGACCTCCAGAGCTGTGGCATGCTCTGCATGCCTGGGCTGTCAGCAAACAGCGTCTTGACCATTAAGGTTAACGCAATGGAGGTCAGCTCCAATAGTTTGCTGCACAACGAATTGGAATACGAAATGATGGTCCGTCCCTTGGCAAACTGTTTCTTCCGTTTCAGGAACACAGTGCCTTGAGGCAGCGGAGCTGCTTCTTTGAAGGCCCAGGCGTATCTTCTGGACAGATCTCGAGGAACGCGCTTCAAAATGCGCTGTCTCCATTCTTCAGGGGTACCATCAAGAGTACGAAACACAGAGGGATCGTTCCATGTGGTGCTAACTCCTCGAAGGAAGAAGCGAGGACAATAGCACACGACATGATTCGGATGATGATCTTCGTTGTACAGAACAAAATCCGAGTGCAAGGCAGACTTCACCTTCTGTACCAAAGCCCAGTTTAGTCTGTCTGATTGTTCCAGGGCTGCAACATGTTGCTGCCACTGGTGGTCACAAAAGGATTGAAAAATTGGATGCAACGTCGCTGGTAGCTTGTGTCTCTTGAGCCACTGATCAAACAGAGCTCTGGACTTGGCCATCCAGTGATTGCGGCCTGGGAAAAAGGTGCTCGCGGCACTGGCCGATAAGATGCTCGAACAGCCTGGTAGTAGCTTGGTCAGGTTCTCCAAACCTGTGGCTACGTGGCCAGACACGAAGCAATGAGTAGGAAGTTTTCCTGCAAACTGCTCACACGGACAGTGCACCGACTCCAAATCAAAGTCGTGCTCCCACATCGTTTCTTCCCAAGATCGGAAGTTGTGGAGAAATTTCTTGATACTCTGGTGCGGAACTTCACGTAGGCTGTTCTTTGGAACATGAAAAGATGGAAAAAGATACTTATACCGGAGGATGAGGTCTTTTAACCACTTCTCGCACTCCTTGGAAAACGAAGGAGACGCAGTTGGCAGGACTCCCAAAGGTCGGGAAGTCCGTGGCCAGTGCATCTTCTTGCGAAACTTGGCTACACCTTTGAGTATTCCTTGCACCCTGTTGCGATGAGGGTTTTCGATATTGCGACTGAGTTTGATGAGGGCATACACTTCCTCGTCAGCCGTCTTGTTGGATCGGAGCAGCTTCGCTGTTTCAAAGGATGTTCGGGTTCTCGATGCCAGCTTAAACAGAAGCCCCCAGGCTAATTCCCGAGAGTCATGAATGAAGAATTTCGAACTGCGACCAAACATGCGCTTTCGCAGTTTGCGCCAAAGTCGGAGGCCAAAGGTGCAATACAATGACCCTCTGCGTTTGGACGAAATTCGGAAACCGAGAGCGGTCTTCTTAATGAGAGACATTGCTCTGGGATAATTCAAAGGTGCCTGCCATTGAGCAATGAGTTCGTGCTCAACAGTCCAAGCTCGCTGGTAGCTGTCACAAAATTCTAGCGGAACAAGCACAAACTGGAAAAGGTTGTGTTGGGATGCCCAATATCTCAGGGACAATTCTGCATCCACAAATTCGGTTCTTTGAAGTCTTCTGTAGACTGCCATGCGGTTCAAATGCCGCTTGGCTGCACCGACAGCAGTGCTTCCCACATACAGAAGTGATGAGGGCTGACGGTAGCCCGAACGAAATCGACCCATGTCGAAATCAACTTGAAAAATGCAATATACAGTGTTCGGCTTCTCAAACAGAGAATAGTGCAGAGTATCTGGATCCACTCCGAACTGCTGCAATCTCCGAACAATCTTGAATCTGTGCGAATCGTTTTGGCTGGGTGCATGGAGGTAAAACAACAACACCAACGACATCAATGTATGCACCCAAATCAGCGGAGTCTTGGGTATTCCATCGCCAAACTCCAACATGAAAGCTGCTGCTGTACCAAGCGTGCACACTGCTGAAGCAAGCCTCTTACGGACCTGAATCGGCTGATGTTGCACCGTTTTTGCTTGGGTAGCTAGTCAAGCTGATTCAAACTGACATGCACCAATGAACGAAGACAGATTGGTGAATGACATCTTGCTGGCATGGCTTTTCTTCAAGCCGACTTGATAGCAAGGTCTGCCAGGCTTTGTCGATCAGTGGCTGAATCTTTCAGCACAGAGCAAACATCAGCCACATGTTTCTTAAAAGCTGCAGCTTGACCACGAAACTGGCTCTGATGCTTTTTGAGCCATTTTTCAACAACATCAGGGGAGCTGGAACTCGGAACAAAGTTCGGCGGATTCGGGAGTTCCGCATTCAAAATCTGCTCAGCTGACGGTGAAGGTGAAGCGGTGGGCTTTGGGCCAGTTTTGGCCTGCTTCTTCTCTGGAGTAAGAGCAATCCCAGCTTCCTTCAACTTTCGCTTCGCACGAGCAAGCTGTTCACTCTCAGGCGATTGCTGGCTTGAATCCGCCGAAGGGGGCGAGTTGGCTTTGATTGTTGAAACAATCTCGCCGAGCAATGGTTGCATAAATCTCGCAGACTCCCTGTGCTTATCAGGCGGAGCTGGGCCGTGCATATTTGCAGCCACGGCATCAAGATCGATACGGTCTTGCCGGATGTGACGAAGCAGGTTAGTCACAAACACTGCTTCTGAAATCGACCTCACGAACACTAAGCTTTGAAATTCTCCATTGGACAAACAGCGGAGACTGAAGTCATCAAGACCTTTTCTCGTCAGGTCTGAAACGCGAAGATCGGCGACATCTTTTCCAGCCAGTCCAGCTTTCGTAGACCAGGGCGTGGATTGGATGTTACGAAAGAACTTCTTGCCAGAAATAGCATTCTTGTCGTAACACTCCCAGTCACTGGTAAAAGACGATGGGATAGCAACATTGGCGCTGGGAACAGACTGTTGAGGAGATTTTTGCCAGTCACGGTTGTTCCAACCCGACGATCCTTTCTTCTCCCAAGACGAACTAGCCCAGGACGACTTGGCCCAATCTTGTTCACGGGTCCACGACATGACCGCAAGAGATTGCTAAAGGCTTGTGTCTCGGAGCTGAAATCGTGGTCTGCGGATAGAAAAGCCGTTGGTTCCATCGGATCTGCAAAAATTCAGGACCTGCAATGAAACCTGGCATCAAACCTGACATTAAGTCAGGAGCGGAGAAAACATCACGACTGAGGTAATCAGATGTCTGCACCATCGGAGCAGCAAATTCAGTCGACTCTGTGAGGACCACGACGGGCCCAAAACAATGTATCCCTGCCTTTATCAGATCCACCCTGGCAGGTACTCGCACGGGCTAACCCCGCCGCAGGTAGCGCGGTAAACGAATACAAGACCAGCTTGTAACTACCTGGGACACACTTAGACATCCATCGCGCAGCCACTAATCAATTTGGTTATCAAGCACAGCTTGATGTATCTCGAAAGCATGAAGCTTCCAGGGGGGTCCGGTACCAATCTGGCCTCAAGGCTCATCTTCGCTTGATCTCAGACTTATTCACTGTACAAGGCAAACTCCTCCAAACTTGCACATTCGATTTCCATTGGGGTTCTAGGCTTAGCCCCAAGCCATATCACTTGCAGAGACACTTGCAGACACACTTGCAGGTACACCAAGCTGATCAGGCTTGGCTTCCCTCTCTGATGCATAGCTTCGTTGGGTACGGTAGCATCAGAGAGCCGTACCCCCCTGCTATTTTCAGCAATTCAGCACTACTGTCCAACGTGTTTCAAAAACGGTTCCTCTTGGTAACAGAGGTCCACACACACACACACAACGGAGGAGCCAGGGTGGGAAAGAAGAAAACTTTGTGGAAACCACCAGGATTCAACAGAATAGCCAGTTTGTACCGCTTCCTGCTTGAGGCAAGAGGAGGAGAGAAAGCGCCGCGAGGTTGAGAAGCAGGCTCCCGTCCTAAAGCAGGAGAGGAATGGGATGGAACGGGAGCTGGCAACTGCAAGGAGCAGCGCAAGAAGGAGCAGGAGCTGCAGAAGAACCTGGAGGTGTCAGGGCCCTCGGAGGACGAAGCCCCACGTACGTCCGCAGATGTGTCTCGAATTCTGAGGCTGGAGCAGATGAAAAAGCAGGCCGAGCAGAGGGCCACCAACCTCAAGGCTTGCGGATCCCCTCGTCTCGGGCTGTGGTTTCCTTCTGGAGTCGCGAAGAAAGACTTCTGAAACGAAGTGAAGCCTTCCCTGTTGTGTGTCTTTGACCTCGTCACCTCGTCGTACGGTGCCGAGAACCGACGGCATGATGCAGGTCGCCGGAAAGAAGATTACAGAGTGGATGCCTTAGCCACTGCAGCCAGAATCCCCATTTATTTGATGCGGATGTTTCTGCCTGCGACTTTTGGCACGTGTTAAGTTTGCAACGAACAGACGCCGAATTGCTCGCGAACACAAGTAAAGCAAACTTGGTAGGCGCGAGCGAACGTACACAGACACAGACAGACACGCACACCTACACCTGTGCCCACGCCAAGAATTCACGTGCAGGCACATGCAAATGCACACTGACAGTAGCAGGTGCGCCTGTTCACGTGGAAGAATGAAAGATTCAGGCTTCCTGAGAATACCATGCTTGTTGCTATTGGTTGACTGCGATCCTTGCGACCCACGACTCCTCTAGTCCTGATTCAGATACTCTTGCATTCCGAATCCAGAAGCTAGAGGCTTGAGCATAGAAAGTAGATTCGCTCGCTGGTATGGCTTTCAACCCTGTGCGAGCCAGCCCCACCACTTCAGCAACAACACCTCCCGGCAACGCCGTCTGATCTAGTCTCGCTACAACGGCATCCAGGCATCCACCAGTTTCACGAGAGATTTGGGCTCTCAGGATCGAGGCCGATGACCTGACCAATATCAGTCGAGTCCTTGGCACAGTCACAGGCTTTCTGGCCTCACGTGAGGCATTGGTGGCAATTCCAATTCCAATGACCATGTAGATTGTTGTTTGACTTGGTCATCGTGCTCGGGTTGCATGATTCAACAGGCTTCGATCAGATCGAAAAGGCGCGTGAGGCCCAAGTGTTGAAGGAACGCCAGGACGGACCCACCGGAGATGTGGTTGGTCCTCTGTTTGCGCGTCAAGAGTCCGTTCTGTGAGGACAAGATCCGCCAGCGCAAAGCCGAAAGCAAACGCGGCTCCTCTTGAAGATATGTTTCGGCTGTAGGGTATGGAGTTTAGGGCTGAGGGATTGTGGGTCGTAGACTGGCGAGACTTGAGTCCAGTGGCAAAAAGGGCTCAGGGATCATGTGGGACGAAGAAGAACGGGCCGGAGAGTTCGGACGATGTGAAAAAGAGTTTGAGCCATGTTGAGACCCCAGGCCGAGAAGGCCCAGGCATGTGAGAGCAGAAGTGATTTCTTGTCTGTGACATGTTTTGACATTGCACGTTGCCCTGGGAGATGGCTCTGGTAAGGTGTCGATCACCTGGCCCGTGCCTTGCGTGAGGAGGCCCCTTGCTCTGATAAATAAGCTCGAAATAGAGGCGACAGCCGAGGAACGATGCGACGGGCTCTTTTTCGCACGTCCCGGCAACCCGATCTCGCAAAACAGGAGGCATCTTCGCTGAAGCAGTGGTCTGCGGATGTCGAGAAGGTAGATGCGGAGCAGTCCGGGTCTGAGGGTGGCTTCCGAAAAGCTTGAAAGCTTGCTGCAGGGAGGGAGTGTGGCAGAGCGAGATCGCCTCGAGGTTGGAGAAGTTCGAAAGCGCAAAGCAGGAGGAGCAGCGCAAGCAACACCAGAATTTGTCACAGCCTTGGCTACAGATCCTGCACGGGTTCACACTACAGATGCAATTGCTGCGCTTGCACGCAGTTGGCCTTCAGGCTGAAGGAAAAGGAAGAGCTGCTGCCGTTCCAGCACGTGAAGGATCGTTTGCTTTCTTAAGTTCCATGCTGAGTGGCGTACAGTTGCTGCTACTGGAGGCACTTTCCAGAGTGCTTGTATGGAGCAGAGCGCAGGGCTTTTTTTCGCCACTCTGTTTAACTTTACACCACTTACCCCTGTTCCGCTCGCAGGACAATTGGGCTGAGCAGCAGCTGGAACCCCGACGTGCCTTGGCAGCACTGGAATTGCTTTTGGGTGTTGGGTCTTCTTTCGTTCTGGTTCCGCCGGTCGAGCAGAATGATGTTTTTGCTCAGGGGTCAAGACGTTTTTTCCACGGCATCTGAAAGCACACTTCACTTCGCATGAACCGTGACTTTTCGGTTTTAGCCCGAACGAGCTGCGTGCAGGTTTGGACTGGGAAGAGGAGCGTGGGGCGCAGATCCACCGTTTGACAAAGAAGGCGACCGGAGTGTTCTGCTTCTTAATCATTGTTTTCAAGACAATTCTAGCGCCTTTTTACAGTCGTCTGAGCGATGCTTTAATGGTCGAGGTTGTGCAGAACAAGATTGCCCGCGCCATGCAACGCCGGGACGCACATGTCAAGGAAACCGGTGCTAGCGGATCGTGCTTCGAGACGTGCAAACAAGCCGCCATGCGTTGGACGTCAGAAGCCTTAGTCATTAGGTGTCGCTGCAGGTCGTTGAGATCGCATGATTTCGGGTGCCCCGAGCCGGTGTCGTAGAAAGCAGTAAGCCCAAGTGCCGACGTCGCTTCTGTTGCCGTTCTGTCGCCGGAGAATTATTCAGTGGCTACAGGAGCAGAACGACGCCCGGGAGAAGGAGAAGCGCCGCCAGCAGGAGGAAGAGCGCCGTGAGAGCCTCTTTGGTCTAGGACTCTAGGAACTTGATGGAAGTCTAGAAGGGGTGACAGCTGGCCTTCGAGCACAATACGGGGGAGGCACCTGTGCACGCCTGGATAAAGTATGACTAGTGACTAGTGAGATGCGTGCAAGCACGTACATCTCGATGTCGGCGAACCGCAGACTGAGCACGCATCTTCAGCCCAATGATGCCCAGGCCGGCAGCGAGAGATCGAAGAGCAGGAGGAGGCCGAGCGTCGGGCCCCAGGATGCGGAGTCAGAGCGTCCGAGATGGGAGCAAGCGAGGATCGCTTGAAAGACAGCCGCGCCTTGTTTGTGCGTTTCGCTTTGCCAGCGCCGGTTGTTGTATCTGAGGCTTGCATCCGTCAACTGTGGTGCAAAGATGTGCAAAGTTATGCTGCGTATTTTGTCAGTTCGTAAACGTCGTACATCAGACACGTGAGAAGGTTTCAGCTGTCGTGCAAAGGCAGACTGCATGACCAGATCAAGCAGACAGTCGAAGCTCGAGATATGCAATTTCTAGACTCTAGAATGCCTGAACATAGCCTTGTGGGCTCAAATCCGCTGTGGCTCGGCAGCCGTGGAGTATGGAACCGCGCCGACTGCTGCTGCAGCTGCTCCTAATAGATGTTTGCCTGTGCAAGCCGGTGCCAAAGGTCCCGGGGACACTGATCTTAAGCGTTCATGGTTTTGATGTTGCACGAACTGTGAGCGACGGCTCGTGACAGCTTGTGTGCACTAGTTGACGGTTTGCAAGGCAGTGTCTCAAACATGCGGTTCTAGCGGCTTACCCGGTCTCTCGACCAATGTTTCGCCATCTCCTGGCAAATTACTAGGAATTCGGGTGATAGTTGTATCAGTTGTAGCAGCAATAGTAGCAGCAGTCAGTCGTCGTCGCGGTGGTAGGAGTCGTCGTCGTAATAGTAGCAGCTGGCAGAAGCAGAAGCAGTAGTGGTAGTGGTTGTTCATTTGTAATTCCTCTAGCAGTAACTCTTTCTGTGGTTTTGGGTGCCAAAGTGAACACTTACATCTGGACAAGTGAACACTTAATTCTGGACGAAGTGAACACTTATTTTGGTGGGAAAGATACACTTATCCTGCTGTGAACACTTATTTGGCTGGGAAAGTGAACACTTGCCCTGGCCAGCTGAACACTTATTTTTCTGGGAAATGGAACACTTCTCCTGGCCCAGTGAACACTTATTTTGGTGGGAAAATGAACACTTATCCAGTGAAAACTTATCTTGGCCAGGTGAACAATTATTTTGCTGGGAAAGTGAACACTTATCCTGGCCAGAAGAAAACTTAAATTGATGGGAAAGTGAACAGGTATCCTGGCCCGGAGAATAGATTTAAGTGTTCACTTGTCCAGATTTAAGGATATCTACAAAAAATGTTCACCGGGCCAAGATACGTGTTCACTTTCCCATAAATTTAAATGCTTGTTCACTGGGCCAGGATAAGTTACTTCCCCACCAGAAGGAGTGTTGACCGGGCCAGGAGAAGTGTTCACTTTCCCACCAAAATAAGTGTTCACCTGGTCAGGATAAGTACAGTTTCCCACCAAAATAAGTGTTCGCCTGGCCAGGATAAGTGTTCTTTCCCAGCACAATAAGTGTCCACCGGGCCAGACAAGTGTTCACTGTCCCACCAAGATGGGTTTTCACCGGGCCAGGATAAGTGTTCACTTTCCCCACCAAAATAAGTGTTCACCTGGCCAGGATATGTGTTCACTTTCCCAGCAGAATTAGTGTTCACGGGCCCAGATAAGTGAATGTCCACCTGGGCAGGATAAGTGTTCATTTTCCAAGCAAAATAAGTGTTCACCGGGCCAGGATAAGTGTTCACTCTCCCGGCAAAATAAGTGTTCAGCCGGCCAGGATAAGTGTCACATTCCCAGCAAAATAAGTGTTCACTTGGCCGGATAAGTGTTCACAACCATACCCAATCATAACCCATATGGGCCAAGACATCCGGTCTAAAGAGGGGGGTCGCTTTACTGTTAGAAGCAGGCGCGAATTTGTTATTGGACTGGTGGGGGTACTAGCAGCAGCAGCGGGAGTAGCAGTAGCAGTAGAGTAGCAGTAGCAATAGCAGTCAGCACTCCGGCTCAGCTGTGTCCCAGGAGCGGGACTCATTTCTGGAGGTAGTAGCATCTATGCCATGGAGCAAACCTTGCTGTGGAACCCTGCTCAGAAGCGTGATGGTGACATTCTTACTGCAGCTAGCCACGCTAGCGCTACTGTCGACGCTCGCCAGCTGGGAGCCTCTATAGGCCCCAACAAAGGGTGCACGGGTCTAACAAATGCCTTTGTCCCTGGCCTGCAAACGCGTCGATCTCCCTGCGTGACAGCCATGCCAGCACAGACTCCTGTGACCAGAGGACAGCCATTTCTGCCTTCGTGCCACCCTCTGTGGGCACGGGGCGCAAGCCACGTCGCAAGCGCATGTTTACCAGCAGCAAGGAGTTGGCGCAACATTCCCTGTTGCTGCCGCAGGCAAGACATGGATACCACCCGCTCCTGGGTGCGTGCCATCAGGCCGCCCCATTGAGCGTACAGCGCCGCACCTCCTTCTAGATAGCCGGCCTGGTCCCAATTCCGGGGACTGAAGACTGTACCCGTATTGCTACATTGTCAGGCGACCCACAATGTGAGGGTTCCAGCTCTTTCCGTTGGAGCTGGGGAAGGCAACTCCCTTGCCTATCAGCGACGACCTCAGGTGCCGAAGCTAAACGGAATTCAGGTCAAAGGTGTGTCAAAAAATCCTTTTTGCGAGCTAGTAACAGAGCTATTCGACATGGACATGCGCAACCCGCACGTATGTAGCTTTGGTTTCCTTCAGATACCCGATGAGTGTTTAGCTGCAGATTATCGCTACTTTGTCCCGAATGCTGACGGAAAGCTGGCGGCGGCAACCTGCCCCATGGGATGACCTGCACTGGGTCCCGGCCCCACGTATGCTTCGAGATGTGGTTTGGATTCTGACGCGTGCGTTGTGTTCCGGCGATGCTCTGCAGCCAGACCTCCCTTGGGTGCGGAAACCAAAAATACAGGACTACACCTCTGTACAGAGAAAAGCTTGATCAACGCAAGATGCCATAACAGATGGCTGATGATGGCTGTAGTGACTGTCAATAGCTCTACGACCTTCTTCACATTTTCCACGTCCTCGCATTCTACTTTAATCAGATTTTGTACCCTGATTGAGTGAATGGATGCACTGCTGCACAATTCTCTTGACTGTTGAGCAGGTCGCAAGTTTGCAGCTATTCGTGTTCTTGCAGCACAGGTGCAATGCACTGCCACATACCTGACGCTCCGCTAAGCTGAGCGACAGGCTGCGATTGGAATGGCATGAGTAGCAGTAGCAGTAGTCGTCGTGGTGGGTTGTGGTGGTGGTGGTGAGGGTTGTGACTGGCGTGAGTGGCAGAGTGGTGGGTTTGATAGCGGTAGCCGTTGTGATCGTACTGGCAGTGGTGCGCGTAGTGAGTGATGGACGCAGATTTCTGTTTGACTGATGCTAGTAGGGCCCCGGCAGTTGAACACTTGATGCATGCATGGCTTTGCACTGCATGTAAAACTTGGGGATGCCATGAAGGGTTCTGCAATCCTGCGGCATCCCGAAGGTCTACTTCCACGAAAAGTTCCTCAACGAGTCCTGGGAGTCACGTTGGGTCCATTCTGAGAAGACAGGCACTTTTTGGGCTAGGGCAGAACTCTTAGGACTAGATGGAGAAAGAAATCGGATGGTACCAGTCTCGACCAGCAGAGCAAAGCTTGACATGCGCGACGTCTATACGCGCAGTTGAAATGGCCCACGGAATAATCATGGAATGCAGACTCAGACGGGCTAGGACTGACGAACATTTTGGGGCAACCTTGGCCCCTCCATTTCGGGTTCTGGCGAGGCATGGCGTCGTTCGAGTGGTCGGCCGGG
>CAJNDT010001691.1:122500-342500 GCA_905221615.1 Symbiodinium sp. CCMP2592 | reverse complement strand
TTTTCACCTGAAGCCTGACAACACATACAGTGTCTTTATTGACATGAAGGAGAAGTCCTCGGGCGATCTGCATGCTTTCTGGCCTTTCCCCAACAAGACGATCGACGATCCGACCGACCGAAAGCCGCAGGATTGGGTTGAGACGCGGCGCATTGTGGATCCTGAAGCTTGGCGGTTCGCGATGTGTTTTGGAGGGAAGCAGGCCTGGACACGGGTCCAAGATTTCTGCTCTTCCCCTGTGTTGTTCCCTGAGATCCGAGGATGTACAGAAACCAGAAAGCTGGGTGGAGGAGCAGCGCGTGCGGGACAGCACGGCATGGAAGCCTTTAGAATGGGACGACGAGGAGGCCGCGACAGTAGAGACAGTGCGTAAAACGCTCCAGGGGCGCAGAAGGCAAAAGGCACCCCAGGCTGTGCTCGTGGTGATCCCGGCAAAAGAAAGTGTGGAATCTTAGACTGTAGAATGTAGAAGTCTAACTGCGAGCCTTCTGTGATATCTGAACTTGGCCCTGCAGTTCGAGCCCCTGCCCTTGGCCAACAGTGCCATGGAAATTGAAACGCTGTCGCCACCAGTTCGTGCATCTCACGCCTGAATGCCCCTGAAGCATCATGCAGCCGATTGGGCCATTCCTGGCACCGTTTCAAAAGCTTAGCTAGTAAAACACCGAAAGACTGTTCCTGTGCGGGTATCCGTGCCTCAAGAGGCGCGTCCCATAAATGCAGAGGTGAAACGAAAACGAACAAACGACCTACTGCCCCGGTCTGCACAGCCAAAACTCTGTGTTGGCCTGGCAGCGTCCGTCGATGGATTCGATGGATCCTCTTTCCATGAAATCATTAACATGCCCTAAAACTGGCGAAGAATTAAACGCAGCAAACTGATTTTTGCTTCGCCCCGCACACCATCGTGTCACCGCGTGAGAGTTGCTTCTTGATCTTGTTAGCCCTTTCCTCCATTGCTCTTCCCTCGTTCTGGCCAGGACGGGCTGTTCGAGCCACCCTTCATCGACAACCCACTTTATCAGGGGCCATGGTTTCCTGCTATGGTGCCTCGACAGAAGTTGGCTGCTGCAGACTGTGCTGCACTGTGCAGCACGTCACTTCATACTGCACGAAGCCATTGGGCATCGGCTCAGGTGGACAATCCATCTTTTCGTGGTCAGTGGAGGCCACGTGGCACAGCCGAAGGATAGCATATGGCCGGGTCTCATGCAGTTGATGTAAAAGCGCAATGCCGGAATTGGACGTAGGTCATCTTGTGGGTTTGCCACTCCCAGCTCCGGAGACCTTAGACTTGCGAGGCCTCGGCAGCGTGGAAACCCTGAGTACGACCCTCGGACAGGAAAGAAGCCTTGGACCCAAGATTGCTTAATTATCCGGATTTCTCGAGTAAGAGGTTAGGCTTCAGAAGAGGACGCGCAGCTTTCTATTCGTTGGCTGCTTACTTGCTGCCTGGAGGTTGCGTGCTCCGCTGTGCTTGAGCTCCCTGATCTACTTATTCCTTATTCCCTTGGTTTAGTCTTCAGCTGGTAGCTCGGGCATCCAAGGAGGAAGAAGTGTACTCCTACACTGACCTTGGGGCGGTTGGCTTTGACCTGTGGAAGCTTGGACCAAAGGGCGATGTTGCCCAAATCCACATCTCTAGATCTTATTTGACTGCCCTTGTCCGCCGTATGCCATCGGATCGACGGTACATCTGTTCGAGGATAGACTTAGAGAAATGTAAAGGACAAGGGCTACACAAACAAGGACGGTTCACGAGGGCTCCGTTTTCGACAACATCCTCCTCTGTGATTCCTTGGACTTCGCCAAGTCGGAAGCGACAAGACTGCAGGAGGGCAGTGAGAGCAGACAGTCGAGTGGGCATCCGTCGGAGCTTTGTTCTTTCTTATTTGTTGTTACTGTTGGCAGCGATTCAGGAGCTCTTCTCCAAGGAGAAGGAGGCCCGCCGCAAGTGGAAGCAGCAGGCTGGGGATCAGGAGGCGCACTCACTTGGTCTGTGCTGGGTAAGCCTGTGTCAGAATAATTCTAGATAGACGAAGATGAAGGGGCAGAATAGACTCTGACATACGCACCGAAAGCACCAACAGCACTCTTGATGTTGTCCATGGAGCAGCTATGCAGCAGGCTCCTGCAACTGACGCCGAGCTTGCCGCAGGTGTTTGGGGCATGGAGTTCTGACATGCGCGACACAGTTCGCATGGTCAAGATTTCTGTGAACACGGAGTGGAACATTGCCCATCCACTGGAACTGCGAGTTTTGAGCTCGAGCATAGCATTCAACGGAAGCCATCGAGAACGTGAGACAGGACCTCGAGCCTTTTTCCATGAAGTTAGGAAAACCTGGCTACGGTGGAGGCTTGTCAGAGACCCGCAGCCTCCAGCTTTCACGCACCCGCTCCACTGCTCGGAGACAGTTTGGCTCCGCCTGGTCCAAGCAAGCTCCACTGGCGGAGCTATCAGGACGTTCTTCGGCTCGTTTGCCGACCGACCATCGGGAGTCGAAACGGTGCGCAAGAAGCTGCAGCGCGTTTTCACAGAGTCCGAGTCCGCCGAGTCCGCAGCTTCACCTTTGCGCTCTCCGAGCTCAGGTCAGGAGCGCCAGAAGCGCGAGAGAGAGGAGAAGCGTGCTGTCGAGGACAGCAGGGCCCAGGGGTTGCCTGGGGAATTGCCGGTTGGATGTGGCTACGAATGGCGGAGTTAGATTTGAGCAGTTGTGAGTGACTGAGTGCCTAGAACTATGTTCCGATTAGCTCAGAATTTGTCACAACGGTTTGGGCAACTTAGCGCTGGGAGCAGAGACTGGTCGTAAGTGTCAGACAGCTGGCAGGAAGCTCGCCGAAGAGAGGACGAGGAACGCGCGCAACCTAGTTCAGAGATTCTGGCCGCCGCAGGATTCAGGATGGTTCAAGCACTGTTCAAGCTCTTGTCGATTGGAAGTTGGTGCTCAAATCGTTTGTGAATGCCATTGTTTGCTAGCAGGCAAGCTAAGTTTTGGTGAATTGAGGCCGCGAGCGAGCAGAAGAAAAGCGTCGAGAGCGTGCCAGCAAGCCCAGATTGATGATGCATGTTCAGTTGGCCTTGGGCGAGTGCAGATCGAACATGCAGAGGTCCAGTCGGCGGAGAGTGCAATCGAAGCTGCTTTCTGTCCTGGAGGGGGGTTATTCTTTGCATCGAACCATCGCCAAGGAGCGCGAGATTGAAGAGAGGGAGGCCAAAGAGCGCGAGGCACTTTCAACACGTCCAGAAGGAGTTCTCGTCATGAAGTTTGAATGCGTGGGTTGCCGAGCTGATGCTGTCCTGGTTTGGTCCAGGCGGCTGCGGCAAACCGACGTGCAGGCGGCGGCGGTGGAGGAGGTGCTGCTGGAGGTCGGGAGAGTGCTTGTCCCAAACACCTGCTGCCGGTGTTTCTCCGGATGCTCAAGCTGCCGACAGACCCTGCAATGTTGGCGCAGGGATCTGGGTAGAGAACTTGATTCCTCATCAAGAAGAGGAAGCCACCCTTGCTCGCGGAACGTTGGCTGTGCATCACTCAATCCTCCCGCAGGCATTTAGCCATTTAGCATTATTCAAGGAGTCAAGGAAGGAATAGCAGTTTCTTCAAGATGGACAAGAGGACTCCAGTTCGAGGCTTGGCTGGAACTGGTCCCGCTGTCGGATGGTTTCCACATGCGAGTCATGAGTCAGCGCTTTCCTGCAGATCTGAGCGTTCAGTCAGGGCCTGTTGTCTCGAGGTTTCCATTCACTGTATCGGCAGGCTCAGGCGACAAAGACGAACCCTAGAACACCGCTCCACATCCTGGGCCAATGTTAGACATCTCACTGGCGAACATCACTGCTGTGACAACAGCCAGACTGCATGTACACTCCTCCAAGATGCACAGGTTGTCATACAGGTTACATGTCGACGGTTCCCTGCGTTTCCGGGGGCCGGTGGCATCACGCACCTGGAAGACTCGAAGGAATCAGACAGCCATAATTTGATATGCTGCAGAGGAAGCGCCTGGCTCGGCGTGATCGTGGTGCTGGCATTGAAGTTAGTGGTCTCGCAACGAGGCCCCGCAAGTTACGAGCGAAGAGTAGGTTGCGAGAGAAGCCTCGTGAGACGTCGTACCCTGGTACACCCATCCCAGCACGTTGGCACCCTTGCGAGGCAGCTTTGGGCTAGTCTTTACAGTCGGTGACCGGCTGCCGTGCCGCATGCTTTCTGTTTCTGGACCTTACATTGGTCTATGCTTCTTGCGCCTTGTTGGGCGACTCATGCAGTCGCATGTCAGTCAGACCTCAGACCAAAGCCCGACATGCCGAGGCTAGAAGAGCTCCGCGCCGTGCTGTGGCAGAAGAGGTTGAGGAAGGCGTGGATATCAGCGAGGAAGCCGCGGAAGATGCAGAAAACTTCGAGGTCAAGTTCCCTGTGTACAGTAGAAATGACAATAGTATTACCATCAAGACAAATGTGACGATCTTGCCGCTGACGAAAACAGCCAGTTCCCTTCTTTCGAAATACGGGGAAGTCGAGATGGACTGTATGGGAGCAAGAAGTGTCTTCAATGCCATCCGGGTCGCGTGGCTCCAACACGAATGGAACAGCGGGATATCCGGAACATTCAGACGACTCGGCGCGGGAATAGCGCTGCGTCCGGACATGCTGTCAGATCCATCCATTCAAGCCACGCGGATGCGTTTACACGTGGCTCCCGTGAAATTGCCGGAGGCGGCTGTGGCGGCTCTGAGTCAGGACCAGGACGACGAGAAAGTTTTGAAGGCACCCACTTCCCTCGACTCTGCAGGAAGGGCTTCAAAAGCCCTTCAAATTAGAGTGCCTGGCCTATGACTGGAATGCATTTCTTCTTTCGCTTTTAGGAATTGGTGACGGAGACTTGCGGATAGAGCTATAAAACACCGAAGCAATCTGAAGCGAACTTGGAAACCAATGACCTGAAGTGGGCCGAGAAGCGCTTCACAGATGGACCTCGTATCCGTCTCGTGTTTTACAGAGTGCATCTCAAGACGAAGCTTCTTGAGATAAGCATGTGCCCGCTCGTAGGAAGGATCTTCTGAAGGGTGATAGCTACTGCTAACAGCCGTTTTTTTGAGAGAGGCCGTGTACGACGTTTCTCGTATCGCTTCTGAAAGAGTTGGAGCGACGAAGCTACTAGTTACTAGTACTAGTCGTTCGGAGTCTCTGACCATATCTAGAGCCTCTGCTGCACTATTACATACAGCATTACAGCAGGGAGCAATCGGAGTTCTGCCGCGCAGCTCTACTCTCTGTGTACGATGCTGAGGTTGAAGAGAGCGGGGCGGCTGCCATTCAAGGTGTGGGACCGGAATCTGTGAACAGCATCATGAAGTCGATCTTCCGGGCCAACCAGCGCATCCTCAACTTCGACGCCGATGCCGACGTCCTTTGGGCTCTCCAAAGCAGAGTGGAATTGGACGGAGGCAATTCAGCCGTGCGTTTTGTTGTCTTCAAGGCTCCGCTATGAGCCTGCTATGAGGATCGCAGAAGTCCAAGCTTGTGACAGCGGCAGGATGCCACACCGGATGAGTGTATGAGCACAAATACAAAAAGGCAATGCATGCACGATTGTGCAAGGGCTGCATGGGATAACGCGTGAAGGGTGGAGAGTGCAGAGCATGTCATGTGAGATGTTCGAAGTACTAGCTGCATCCGAGTGTTAACGTGCACTTGCACACTTCTATCTGTAGATTCGAGACCTCCGCATCAGACCCCATGCGACCGAATTTGTTGCCTCCCGTGCTCTTGTGTGGAGTGAGCATGGGTGAGCCGTAGGCGACAGCTGGCGACGACCCGGAGCGGGAGGAGGTGGTGAGGTTAGCAGGCCTACAGCTTGCACCTTGCGCTCGTCGCTGGCGGTAAAGCCGCTTCTGTAAAACATCCAAAGTTCCAAAGTGATGTATGTGTCATGACAAGCTGAGCCGGCCACTGAAGTGGTCTTTCTCCGCTTGTCTTGCACCCCATGGCAGATGACTCGTCGCGTCTTCTTCACATTTCCAAGCCTCCTCTGTCCCTGATCTCCAAATCCTGCCTCGTCGAGCACATGTCTCTAAGCATAGTGGCTTAGTGGGCTCGACCAAGCAATGCAGGAAGCACAAACCAACAAATACAGCTCGAGTAGGGCACGAAATTTGCCAACCGCTTGCCACCTGTTCAGTTCCCGTGACGATTGGCGCAAGCGAGGAGAGCCAGCCGAGGCTCGGGGTTTTTAGGTGATAGCTGATTACCATTCAGAAGGCAGTACCATCGCTGGTTTATCCGTTTCCGGGCAGCGTAGCTTGTGCAGGACGGCCCGCGCCGCCCAGCTGGTGGAAATGCTGGCGGAAGGCATGCCGTGCATGTGTCGTAGGATTTGCGGACCAAGGAAAACTGACACACGGAGATTGAGACAAGCTGCACGTTTGCGTTTGCTCTAGCGCCGCAGGAATCCGCAAAGCCGTGCCGACGAGGACAATTGGCGCCGGCCAAATGCGGATGCCCGACCCTCGGAACGTTGAGGCTGCTTCTTGTCGCATGTCCAGCTGCATCTCTTTTGGAAGATGGTGGAGCGCATGATTTACCAAACCCTGATAGAACCGAGGTCTCAAGGCCACTGACCGAAACAGAATGCGACACGACTGTAACATGATGCAACATGGCCCCCCAATGGTTGTCAAACGCTTGTGTTGCTTAATGGAAGCCGCTCGGCCTTCCCGTAGGTCATGAAAGGCAAAGTTCGAAGACGACGGCTTCGAAACAGAGAGGCAGATCCTCATGCTACTTGCTAAGGAACCTCGGGGAGATGCCAGGGGAGATGCTGCCCCCGAACGCACGCGACCTCAGCTGATGCTTTCTGGCATACCTGTCGCTTTGGATTCTGGATTGTTGACATGACAGGGAGAAGTAATTCGATCAAAGCCACAAAACCTTCGATCTGCGACTCAAGCTTGCAGGGTCACTTGATGAAGTCTCCAAAAACCAACATTGAACCAGGCAAGGAGCCGTGGCGACCCTCTCGCTCGAAGGGCGAGGGCCGTGAGGGTGAAAACCCAGGCGGAGACGGCGAAAAGAGCGAGATCATAGAGTCATTCCTGAAAATGTGTTCTTGATGCAGCGCTTGGTCAGGCCCGTGGCGTCCTTCACGCAAGGGTGAGGGCCGTGAGGAGCGGGAGGAGCCAAGAGCCGGTGCAGGCCGCGGCCCGGTCGCCACCATTGAGCTTCCTTGATCTGATCTAATCTAGCGTAGTCTGGAGCCAAAGCTTTGCACAACTGCTTCTGCAAATTGGGACACCAAGATGTAAATCGATTGTACCGTGTTTCCAGGCGGAAAGGGCAGTGGCGGCGGCCGTGGCGGCGATGATGATGCAGGTAAGCGGAACTGGAGTCACCAAACGACAGCTGCGACGGCGCACATGGGGTGTTGTATATGAGGTTTAGGAACTGGAAGTTGGGAAGGGTTCGAGCTTTCGTAGACGACTTTGGAGCCAACTCCCGAGCCTGCCTGTGATATCGGTCTGGGGGTAAATTATGAAACAGTGCGACAAGGGATATCCCGGTTCCCGGTGAGCAAAATTGAAGTCTGTCGCTATTGTGCTCAAGCCGAAGGCTTTCGTTCTCTGCGTCATCGGTTTCAAAACGATTGTGATGATTCGGATCACGAAAACAACAGCATTGCTGGCTGCCTGTCCGGTATCTGGCTTTCATTGCGTCAGATCCCGACTGAAAATCGCCGCCCCTCGGTATCCCCTGCCAAACAGTAACAAGAGTAAGTGACTAAGATCCAATAGCTGCGAGGGTTGCGAAGCTTCATCGGAGAGTCCGGGCAGGGAGCTGGCGCCGACCCGGAGCTGGAGGCCGCACCGAGAACGCCGACAGCTGGCGACGCGTGGGACCCCTCAGTCCACCCCCGATTGGGCGAGGCTCCGTGCCATCCCGTGCCAAGGACGACGCTCCAAGAAGGCAGGGGTCGCAGCGCGAGGACCGTCGGATAGGTCTGGGAAAGGAGAGCAAGAAGCTTTGGGCTGAGACCTGACATTTTCTACAAGGAGGATGGCGGATTTCGCCGTTCTGATTCTCGCCGAGAGGACACTTATCAGATAAGAGGGCCACTGACCGCCAACAGGTTTCCTTGCAGGTGTTCAAACTCATGGCCGAGCTCCAAGAGCCCGCGATCCTCTTCTGTACCCCGGTCTTGCATAAGAGCTCCAGCAGGTCAATCTGGGCGTCAATTCAATAACTCCAATCCCCCAGTTTACGGAGTTTGGGCGAAAGCTTTGAAGAAACTCGCCTTTTCCAACTGCTCCCCAAGCCCATAATTCTGTGGTGTGGGTGTGGCGCCACAATTAGGACATTCAGGTGGCCATTGTGGCAGTACCCGCACTTTTTTACGACGAAGCTTTTTTCTTGAGGCCGTGCTTGCTTGAGCTGTGCCCTGGCTGTTTCTGGATCGAGCCAACTCACGTGAGGAGAAGCCCGCTGACGAAGGCCCTCGCCGAGCTCCACCGCGCGAGGCCGACTTGCAGAAGACGGATATAGGTCGCCCGGTCCCCCCTTCCCCCTGGAGCATACATGAGTCATGCCTTCTGCCCCGCATGTGCTGCACAGCTTGGCAGGAAGCACGTGCACCTGCGCGCGAGGTGGCGGTTGCGGATTTGGGCATTCAAAGCGGCTTCAGAGTTCCAACATGTACTTCTTGTAGCCACATGCTCACGGAGGCTGCAGCCCCTGCGTGCTTTGATTCGTTCAGATCTGACGGCTCTTGTGGCTCTTCGGGGCTTTGCCCAACATTGAAGAAGTTGCAGTCGCCGTGTGTTCCGGTCAAGCTACAGCAGTGCCAGCATCGCATCTTTTTGCGAGGAGAACCCTTGATATATCTTGTTATAGGTTCCGCCGTTTAGCAGGGCTCGAAGTACAGCTCGGAGGGCCTGGGCCCGGGCCCTCGAGCCTCACTCCGCCCCAGCTGCAGGCAGTGGGCAGCTCGGAAAGCGTCAAGTTTCGCCGCAGTTCGGATCAGTTCGGCTTTCGGCTTTTTCTAAATCTTCTTTTTTGCGCCTTTCACTTGCTATGTGAGGCCCTGCCTCTCTTGCCATGGCGGGGGTGATCGCCCAGCTGCCTGGTGGCACCTCTCGTTTCGTCCCAGTGGAGCCATCGCACCTCGGCAGGGTTTCAGTGGAAGGTGAGTGAATAAACGTCAGACAGGGACCGCTTGGTGGGCTTCAGCAGCGGACAGTGACAGAATTCGTTGGATTGTGTGGGAGTATTGCCGCTGGAGATGCACACATCGCATCCACGTGTGCCAGCGAAATCCCGCGAGCGCTCCACTGATTCGACTCAAAAACTTCTTCGGGACGCCTATCGAGGTCTTTGTCTTTGCATGTAACGTTTTCTCTGTCTCAACTGTGTCCGGGTGCCCGTGTGTGTCTGTCTGTCTGCTTGGGTGTGTGTCCGTCAGTCTCCCCGTCCGTGGTTTCCTCCTGCACGAGAGCGTGCGCTCGCAGGTGCATGATGGAGTTGCTTATTCGTGCGTGCCTGCGCGCGTCTGCTCATGTGCGCGTGTGCATGTGGGCGCATTTGTGTGTCTGTCTATGTTCGCATCAGAAGTAGACCACTGGCTCGCTAGCTCCTTCATCGATCATTGAATCCGAATTATTGCGACTGCCCAAAGAGATGTCAGCCACAACGCACCGAACTGACACCCCAAGCTGGTACCACCACCCGGTTTGCTTCGTTGAGTGGTGGCTCCAGAAAAATGCGCCACTTCGTGCTTTAGCACAAGATCTGAGGTGTAGTCATGTCGGTAGGATGCCTGAAGTTATGCATTCGCATTTCTGCGTTTTTGCTGTGAACTTGATCTTCGTCTGGCGTGGTCCTGATCTGGATGCTTTGACCCTTGGGCTAGGGACCATAGGGGAATGCTCTGGTGGCATGGATGCAAAAACTGCCATGGCCGTGGCGTCCTAAACGCGCACGTGGCTGTGTGTTTGTGTGTGTGTGTGTGTGTGTATGCGTTGCCACCTTCTCTCTTTGTTTGTGTGTGTGTGTGCCCGCTTTCGCGAGCATGCATGTTGATGTGCACATGTATAATTGCGGGCCTGTTCATGCCTGCCGCACAGATCTACACACCCTTATTTGAGTGCAAAGTGAACGGCCACGTGCCTACGCTGCAGGCTTCTCGGAGGCCCTTTGGACACCGCAGAGCTTCTTCGGCACTTCCTTGACGCGGAGCTTTTTGCGAGGAGGCCGAGCTGGTGTTCAATACCTGTTCGAGACAATCGGATTTGCAGATGTGGGTCGGAGCTTTGATTGAACAGTGAATCTGCTCGACCTCGAAGCCATTGTCCAGATGTCCAGCATGCTTTTAAGACAAGTGAGCCAGTGGTCAGCAAGAGGTCGGCCTCCACCTCCAGCGACGATGCGGCTTGGCTAAGCTGACAATGCTCTGTTCCGTTTTTAAATGCCTCCGGAGAATTCAATTTCATTCAATTTCAGCAATTCCCGCTTCGGTATGACCTCTTGCTGAGGACGTGGAGGAGCTCGCATCGGCCTTCGGCCACCTCGACCTCGAGGAGGGGTGAATGTACCTTGCAAACGAGCCACACGACAAGATCAGACTGTGAGAGCATCAAAGAGCATCAGAAAGCATCAAGCTGCGTGGATAGCGGGATCGATTCTTCAGCAAAATCTCCGGCCTGACATGGCAGGAATCCATCGAAGTGGAGGAGTACCGCGTACTTTATCAGGGTCGGGATCTGGAGTGCGAGCTACTTATGCGGCACTGATGGCGACAATCAACTCCCAACCGAAGTCTTGGATGGGGTGCCCCAGCAGGTGTGCGTCCGACTGCTGTAATTAGACTTTCTTAGCTTGATCTCAGGAAGACGGCCGCGCAATTTCTGGAGTCTCTTGATGCTGGACGGCAAGTCAGTTAGCAGAACCCTTGCCCGTTTTGGGTGATAATGCCACCAGCCCATCACTAACCCACAATGCAGAAGATTTCTCCTATACTCCCCCCTTCATCAGCGGTTGGTTCGTATATGTCAATAAAATCTCGTGAATATAATCAGTCTGCTGAATATTGTTTTTGCACTTTTTTCTCGTCAGCCTCAACTCTTTCACATAGCATGTCCTTAAAGGTTCTCATCGCCCTCTCAGTGAAATTTGCATGTGCCCTTGTCCTGTGGTGCTGCATTATCTGTTCTTTAAATCAGTTTGTATAGACTCTTTACATAAAGCACCTTCATCGTCGGTAAAGATTTTTTCGGCGTTTTCCCATGCTATGCAGACACTCAATCATTCCACTTGCTAAATCCTCTTCTTTTTACCTTTTATTGCTACAACATGCACGAACTTGTCAAAAACGTCTATCATGACCATACCAACCTTAAGCTCTTGATCTTCCAAATCATGTTTCAAAAACAAGTCCATCTGATACTCGTATGCTTGTCAACACCGGATGTCACTTAAACTCCCTGCTTCGTGTACTCAGCCATGCAGGAGGCAAAAAGATACTCGTATGCCGAATGGGGTGCTACAAAACAAACTGTTCTGCCCTGCAGGTTTTCTTTTGGCCTCCACGTTCGCCTTAAAAAATCATTAACATCGTCAATAGTTATACTTGTATCTTTCTCCTGCACTTCCTTTAAGGTCCGCCTTCTGCTCCCAAATCCCGCAAGATCGTGATTCACATCATGATTCTTTTCTTGTTTACTAATACAACTATAATACAAAATTACTGATTTAATCTTATGTCTAAAATTGAATCCGCCTTCTTCTGATTTCATGGGCATCACAACCTTAACAGTATTCATGTCATACTTAGGTCCTTTCTTATTCTGACTGCTGTTGAATTCTGCCGGTTGCTTTTTGGTTAAACTTTTTATCGTGGCATTGACATTGTTGTCTTTTGGATTTTGTTTTACCTTCTGCGATTGAATGCGCTTCAAGGCAGAATCGCGCTTTTTCTGCATATATCCTTGCTCTCGTCTTCGCTTGTAGTGGGACAGCCGGTTGTAAATTTCCAGCTACGTGCTTGTTTTTTCCGTGGTCATATCCTCTAGGGTTTTCATAGACATAGTACTATAGTATATGTTAGAATATTTCGTTAAGTGAGTTTTCTGAGCAGATTTTCACAAACAAAATATGTAGCTCAAAAAACTCCAGAAAAACATTTAAATATACAGTTATTGTATAATCTAAAGACATGAGGAAGACCAACGTGGTGTAAACGCATTAGAGACATTGTATGATGTGTAATAAAGGCAGAGTTAACAGAGCAACCAACATCAAAATCAGAAATATCATCGGCTTATACGATGACAGAAAAGTAGCACAGTTCACATCAGCGGGCAAAACAACCAGGAGCTTCATCAACGCCAAGACAGACCAACAAAAGCAAAAGGCAAGTGACCAATACAACAAGGTATACGAAAAACCAAGGAAAAGACACCACTGTGCGAAAGAATGCAAACAGCAAAGCGCGACAACAAACTCACAGAAATCCGCAGACGACTAACACCGAAGACCGCAGCCCAGCGAATACAGAAGAGGGCAAGAACAGAACAACCCAAAAAAGCACAGGTATACTCCGTAGACCTTATGTTCCTCGAATTTGACTTCCCCACGGATACCATTCAAGCATCCTTCAAAGACAGCAAGGGTAGACCCTAATCCCGATTTGGCATGATACTAAGAAAGCAATTACTTAAAAAAAGAACAGACTATGTGAAAGACTTATCGGGCAGGCTTGTCTTTCAATACGAGACTGAAGACAGGTATCTTTTCAAGAGGCTGACGAAAACAATAATGTCTGGCCCAGATATTGAGGAAACCCTTCGCTTCCTATGTGAGCATGTTCCACAGATATATACAGACACCTTTAAACCCAGAATACGAAACGCTAAAGGAAGCAATCAACTTAAACCGCTACCAAGAAAACCAGTGTTAGTGAGTTCGAAAACCAAGACCAGTAAAGATTGTGTATGGAACAAAAAGCAGGGAAGTATGAACAGGGACATTATTAACTGCTATGAAAGACCTATTACAAAATTGGAAGAAGGAAAGAAAGTAGAGGCACTAAAGAAGAAAAGGAAATGTCAGTGTTGTAGTTTTGCTACTTTGCATTGTTGCCCTTTGCCTATGTTTTCATAGTATTGCTATTTTGCTTGAGCATTATTGCCGTCCGAGTGTCGTCTACATGAACATTAGGTGAAAAGATGTATCCTCTCTCAGACGACCCTTTGTAGAGTAACAATATTAAGTTCTGGATCAGTACTGAAATACCACCAGAACCAGAAGCCACACAAAACATTCTTGCGGGTAGATTTGGCATTGTATTTGGGCATATCTATAGTCGATAGGTTCTACTTTAGGAATATCTTCATTCATTAACCTAATATATAAATATTTTCCGCAGTCTTGTGCCACAAGGAACAAGTCTCGTGTGTTTAAGCACGACAGAACCCCATCCTTGCAAGTGAGAGCCCGAGTATTCTAAAACATCACTGCATCATAAGCATATAGTCAATTTGTTTGGCATCAATGCTTTTCATAATGAATGCATCATGAAAATATTGTAAGGGGATATAACATGACAAGATATGTTGATAACATGACGAAGAATCCATGGATTTTAAGACTGAGCATTCCCCTCCTCATTGTGATCAGTAATGTGTTAGATGTAAAGAATGGAAGAAGTTGGTGCATTTCAAAAGATATTGTTATTGTAAAACGGGTAGGTATTTAGTGCAGTATAGAACCACGGTTACTTGTTGTGAATGTCTTGATAGCACGAAAAATACAACGATAAACGGTAAAGTTAATTAAAACCATAAGTACAATGTATGGAACATAGTTTATTATGATTACAACCTTTTGAGACCAAACCTAATAATGTATATGAAAGAACCTTTGCCCACTTTGGAATGATAATACCACCTTAGGGAATATGGATGCGGTAATTGGTTATTCCTATACTGGTCTTGGTAATGGGGTAGTAGTGGTATTTGAGGGAAGTGTTAGGGAGTATAGGAATACTCCTCTTATATGGATGAGGGAATCGGTCACTCCTATACTAGTATTGGTAATGGGGTGTAGTGGTGATATAGTTGGTGAAATGTGTGGGGGGGGTATCGGAATAATCTTCTAATGGGTGGGTTAGCGTAGGCTGGTGGTATTACCACCCAAACCGGGCAAGGGTTCTGCTAACTAAGTCAGGATCCGATTCAGCCTGTACTTTGGAGTGAGCATTTGACGGAAGCCTGCCCACGCATGCACTGTATAACAGTATCACTTTATATCACATCAAGATGCAGCTATGCAGCCTGCAAGGAAGATGGACGGCCTTGCTTCGTTCGGATATCTTTTCGTCTTCTGGGTGGATCTTCAGCTGCATAATCGCGGCCCGCTTGGGCTCATGCCCCACTCAGCGGTTTGCAGTGCAGTACGTCAGCCAGTCCGTGAGGGAGGTTGTTCTAGGTTGGCTACCTTTGCCGTTCCGCATCACGCAGACAAGACGCACGTGCGAGACAGCCTGTGTGCTCCTGTGGCATAGGTAAGGGCGGCTTCGGGTCCTTGCTACGCTCACAAAAGGGAGGTGCCGCTGCAGCAGAAGCTCGCATATCTTTAGTCCTATGTCTTGTTCACTATTCGATGAGTTACGATCGCGATATTTATTGCAACGGAACAGGCAAGAAGACGACAAACTTCGATGCCATGCGCGACCTGAACGGTCGAAGGGTTCGGCATGTGAAAGCAGCCACTTGGCTAGAATACAGAAGGATGGTCTGTGCCAAGCATGCCACCTGGCAGTTCAGCTGTGCTCACACGTGCTTCACATTTTGATTGAGTCATCGTCCTGGTCCTTCAAGAACCGCGAAAAGCACTTTTTCTTGCATCTGTCTACTCGTACGCAGAATTTCGATGAGGTCGAAAGAATCAAGGAGTGGCTGGAGAAGAAGAAGAGAGCGACCAAGCTGCACAAATGCTGCAGCAGCTTGTGTCGTGATGATACGGTGTCCTTTGTCATCATCTTCGTCGTCGTCGTAGTAGTTGGAATAGGAGCAGGAGTAGGAGTAGGAGTAGGAGTAGGAGTAGCAGCAGCAGCGGCAATAGCAGAAGCAGTAGTAGTAGTAGTAGTAGTAGTAGTAGTACTACTACTACTACTACTACTAAGTAGTAGCAGTAGCAGTAGCAGTAGCAGTAGCAGTAGCTGTAGCAGTAGCAGTAGCAGTAGCAGTAGCAGTCGTAGTAGTCGTAGAAGTCGTAGTAGGAGTAGTAGGAGAAGTAGGAGGAGCAGGAGTAGTAGTAGTAGTAGTAGTAGTAGTAGAAGGAGTAGTAGTAGTAGTAGTAATAGTAGTAGTAGTAGTAGTAGTACTAGTAGTAGTAGTAGTAGTAGTAGTACTAGTAGTAGTAGTAGTAGTAGTAGTAGTAGTAGTAGTAGTAGTAGTAGTAGTAGTAGTAGTAGTAGAGGTAGTAGTAGTAGTAGTAGTAGTAGTAGTAGTAGTAGTAGTAGTAGTAGTAGTAGTAGTCGTAGTAGTAATACTAGAAGAGGTAGTAGTAGTGGTAGCAGATGTACAAGAACTAGAAGCAGTAGAAGTAGTAGTAGAAGAAGAAGATAGAATACATAGTAGTGGTGGTGGTAGCCGTAGTGGTACCAGGAGTTGTCGTCGCCGTAGTAGTTTTCGCGGCAGTAGTCGTAGTAGTGGTAGTAGTAGTAGTAGTAGTGGGAGTTGTAGCAGTCGTCGTTGTGGTAGTCGTAGTAGTTGTAGCAGTTGTTGTAGTGGTGGTCGTGGTGGTGGTGGTGGTGGTGGTCCTGGTGGCGCGCGGTCGTGGTAGCGGTAGCGGTAGTGGTAGTGGTAGTGGTAGTGGTGGTAGTAGAAGTAGTAGTAGGAGTAGGAGCAGGAGTGGGAGTGGGAGTAGGAGTAGCAGCAGCAGTAGCAGTAGTAGTAGTAGTCGTAGTAGTCGTAGTAGTAGTAGCAGTAGTAGTAGTAGTAGTAGTAATAGTAGCAGCAGTAACAGTAGTAGCAGTAGTAGTAGTAGTAGTAGTAGTAGTCGTAGTAGTAGCAGTAACAGTAGTAGTAGCAATAGTAGTAGTAGTAGCAGCAGTAGCGTGGACGCGGCTTATGGTCGGGGCCAATGGCCAATTCACACTATCCATTGGCCAAGATGATCGCTACACCGAGCTCAAGTCCACCACGACCTACTATGGCATAGTGCACGCCCTCTTTCAGAAAATGTGGGATCATCCGGACATGAGCGCACTGCTCGAAACGGATGACAACTTCGAGATCGTGGCCTCCACCTTCAAGTGCATCTATGACCAGTCCTCCAGGAATAGTGGCGGCCAAAATCGCGCCATCTTTTACCAGCCTCGGGATGGACAAGTTGTCCGCAAGCTCCGTATCGAACACAACAAGGGCGACACGGCCACCTACCAATGGCATCGTCAACGCGAGCTACGTGAGCAGCGTGAACAGCGAGACAAGCGCTCTGGTGAAGAGACACAGTCTCACACAGACAAGCGCTACAGAGACGGCGATGCCTGGACCCGAGGAGGGTGGTGGAATCGTGGCTCGGACTCGGGGGCCAGTGGCAGCCGCTCCTGGCACCAGTGAGCTCCAACTTTGATCACCGGTGCCAATGGCAACCTATGCAGTGTAATGCGGAGGCCATGCCTGCATTTCTACTTCGTTTCTTCCGGAACGGACTGACGGCCTTTCTGCTGATTGCCGCCGCTGTCAGAGAAAAACATGCCTCGCCTTCTGCCAGTCGCAGAACTGTGCCTCTGCTACTAGTGCTGCATCATCACTATCCTCGCTCAGGTACACACAACAATCTGAAGCTTGATGCCTGGCAGCCTACCAACTTGCTTCGGCTGACCACTGCCAGTTAGCTTGAAGCCTGTAGGCCGCCAACACCCAAAGGTCTTCGACCTGGGCTGTTCAGCTATAGGGTCTGAGTCAGTTTCACACCATGTGAGTGCACCGCGGCAATCGCCCGCTATGTGCTGAGCCCGCTCGCACAGCGTTCAATTGAAAAAATAGCAGCAGTAGCACTAGCAGCAGCAGTCGTAGCAGTCGTAGTAGTCGTAGCAGTAGGAGTAGTAGGAGCAGTAGGAGTAGTAGTAGTAGTCGTCGTCGTAGTAGTAGTCGTAGTAGTAGTAGTAGTAGCAGTAGTAGAAGTAGTAGTAGTAGTAGTAGTAGTAGTAGTAGTAGTAGTAGTAGTAGTAGTAGTAGTAGTAGTAGTAGTAGTAGTCGTGGTGGTGGTGGTGGTGGTGGTGGTAATTGTAGTTATAGGTGTAGGGTGTTGGTAGATGTCGGGGTAGGAGTAGTGGTAGTGACTGACTAGTGGTAAAGGGTTAGTAAGTGAGTAGGTAGGAGTTAGTAGTTGGTAATTACTCGGTCCTAGTAGTTAGTAGTTAAGAGCAGCAGCAGTAGCAGTAGTAGTAGCCAGCAGCAGTGGCAGTAGCGACAGTACAGACAGGAGGTGTATATTTTCGGGGTTGTGAGTCGTGAATGATACCAGCGGACACAGTCACGTTCTTGTCTCTGCAGATGAAGGCCGGTTCAGGCTAGTTGTCCGCCTGCTGGCGTGCGCAGACAGCAGGACCATCAGGGTCGGACAAAGACAAAGCTTACAATCTTGCAGAGCATGCTGCCAACATCGTCGCGTGGCGTCGTCCGAGCCGCGAGAGTCGAAACTTTCCAAGGTTGACGTTGCCATGGTCTGTTGGTCATTTGATGCCGTTTTGTTTGATTGCCGATGTCGCCCTTGTACCACTGAGCGATTGGTTCTCGTGCTCGCGATGAAAAGTGTTGGGGTATCCTGTGTCTCGGTTGAATCGAATGGAATGCTGAGCTTCGGACGGAGACTCCGAGCAGTGAGAGCCACAAGCTTGCATCTCCGTCCGTCTGTCAAAAGTTTATCTGTGTCCGTCTGTATGTCTGTCTGTCAGTCAGTCAGTCAGTGCCAAGTGTTAAATAACAGATTAACAGATATAAAGGCGAATTACATCGAATATTTGCGCAGACATGCATGTGTATATATATATATGTATATACACAAACCCATGAGGTTGCTAGATCTTTTTCTAGTTCTCTCTGTGTGTGTCTGTGTAAACCGAGAGAAAGAGAGAGCCAGAGAGGGAGAGGGTGCAGGACCTACACGGAGCGGGGGCTAGGGGGTCCCCTGTCCTCTACCTCGATGGGGAGCCCACATCCTTAACGAAGGAAAGAGAGACGGGATGAAAGAAGACAGAACAGAAAAAACACACGCCTTTCAGGAAGATGAGCTGGTGAACCTGCTCACAGGCGAGGGCCCGGAGCTGCCAAAGCCGACTCCAGAATCCGAGCCTTCGGATGACACAACCGAAGTATGTCAAGTGCAAGCAAAGATGCCCTCGTTCAAGCAAGCCTCGGGGTGCGCTCAGGAGAGCCTGGATCCGGAGTTCGTGCGCAAGCTGAAGCGCTCAGCCCAGAAGTCCTCCTTGGTCAGCGAAGGCCTGGAGGAGTTGCACTTCTAGAGGCTCCAGAGCTAGATCCCGCCATTTCCTTAGTACTAAAATACGTAGACCTTGGTATACTCTGAGTCCGTTGCAGGTAGTGCAGGGCTCGAGCAACAAGTGGTTATTGAGCCAAGCTACTCAGTCTGTGCTCTTATGGTTGATGTCTGATTTGAAATTTGGTGGTGCTGCATCAAACTTCCACGCCTGCAGGAATCCAGCGCTGGATCAGCGTGACTTGCAGAAAAAGCGTTTTTTGTTTCGGCACCCTTGGACTGTGTTGGACATGCAGGTTCCCACTCGAAGCATGTATCCTGAGCATCTACCAATCACGGGACATAAAGCCAGACCTCTGTCTATCCATGTCGTCCATAATTTTCATGATTGCGGAAGGGCTGATCTGCCCTGCAAAAACAAAAATGGAGGGGCATCCGATGTGCAGACCTCCCTTGCTCCAAGGAGAAGGACACAGAATCCGAGGATCCGAAGCGGCCCCGTACCGAGGCTTGATCTCAAGCGCCGCGATCTCTGGTAAGCCCAGAAGCAGTGCTGAAAGGGCTGCATCGTTGCTGCATATGCCCTGCCTGGAGTGCCACATGCTCGTGTCCCGCTTGGCGATGCATTCAGTCCCAACATGCAGATGGAACACGAGGGCCAAGGGGTGATGAACATCCGAACCAGTTCCGTACTCCCTGATGACAGGCTCTACTCATCCAAGCTTTGAGGCATTGTAAGGTTAAAACTGCCAGGTCTCACATTCTCGAACTTTACACCTGCAATTTCTCGACTACATATCTCGCTTTCTAACTCGAGATGTGCAACTTTCCGTTTTCTGAACCGTCGTTCTGGGAAACTTGTATTTCTTTCGACTCAACACTCGCGCGCGACACGTGTTAACTGGTATGTTCCTCTGCTCGCACGGCATGTAGTGGCCCTACAAAGAAGACCTTTGCAGCAGGAGCCTAGCGCCAGCAGCTCTGCTGGGCCCGCCAGCGCTTCCAGCGCTGTCGGGGCAGCAGTGGACAAAGAGGAAGACGAGGACGCTGATGACGACGATGGCGTGGATTGGATGGGTGCCATGAGTGCGCGGCTGGTCTCATGTTGTATGGAGTCGAAGCATGTGCGCTGGAGCGGAAGACCTGAGTCAGGTTTGTAGGGTAGGTAAAGGCGTGCCCAAGCACGCAAAAACTGCACACACGAAAGCTCAGGCTGCAAGGCCTCAGCAGTCCAGAGCCGGAAGAGGACCTTGTGTCCGTTTCGACTCAACATTCCGCTTTAGGCTCGAAGTTCTCTTGTCACGGATCTGCCCCGACACCAACTCGACAGTTCCAGTCTTGCCGAGAGGAGGGTGCGTCCTCGGGAGCCAAGCGCTCCGACTGAGTGGCTGCAACAGCTTTGACACGAAGTCTTTCTGTTCGAGCTATGCAGCCGAAAGCCAGCGTCACCATGCTGTGTTTTGGGTGTTCTATCTATACCAAGACAAGATATCTCTAATGACTCTAGTGCAGCAACGACGTATGCAATGTATGCATGACAGCCTCCCAGCTCTGCTCATACCGACTTGACAGCAGCGGAGACCAAAATAGTGCCTCTACATTGCGATCAGCGGCAGATTGCGTGATACGGGATGTTTTCTGTCCCTTTGAATGTGTGTGTATATATATATATATATATATATGTGTGTGGGTGTGTGCCTGGGCGTCTCTGTGTGTGCCTCCGCGCATGTGTGCGCAAGTGCGTGCAACACCTGAGAAGGAGGGTCCACAACTACGCAATGGGTGGAGTGGTAAACCGCCCACATATATTCCAACACGGAGAGCGGCTTCGTGCCAGCCACAGCCACTCTCTTGGACTCAGAGCAAGCATGATTCCAGAGAAGATGAGGCTGTCACTGTCTCAACAGCCGATATGTAGCACCCCTTTCTGAACTCATCATTCTGCACCGGCCTTGCATGTAGTTGCATTTGCTTCGTTTCCGGACTCCATCGGAAGTGCCGGCGCGTGTCTTTGCCAGGAACGTCCGGCGCCTGCCCCAGAACCTGCTGCACCTGAACCCGCGGGCGGCGATGATGATGAAGGCCTCAGCTTAGCGGGCTTGGCGCTCATCTGCCGATGGCTAAGCGGCTAAGCGGCTAAGCCAACCAAAGCATTCCGTGAAGTCTCAAATCGCAGCCGTTCTCGTGCAGGATGGGGCGTTGTTGCAGGGAAGAAGAAGCGTGGCAAGGCACTCCGGACTTTCTCGAGATTGTATTCAATTCGGCAAGGGAGGGAGCTCGAGGCAACGAGGCTGGAAACTGGAGCGGGCTTGTAGGGCCGCGAGAGGGCACACAATAGTCAGGATCCCCGAGGTGTCTGATCTGCACTCTGTCCGGCACCGGACGAGTACTTGTCACGAACCTCAGAATCTCAATTACTTGTCGCCAGGCAGCCGGGGGTGGTGAGGCACCCGCCGAGGAGCGCTATCGAGCGAGGAAGTTTGTAAGCTTCATGGACAAAGCTCTCGGCTCTGCCCCCTACATCAGTTTGTTGTGGTCAAAGGGTCGCAGGCAGCTCTCACGAAAGTGCTTTGCTGCAATCAGAACTGAAATCAACAAGAGAAGTGTGCTGCAGCTGCAGGGACCGAACCTGGGTTTGCCACATGTTGTATCTCCTGAAAGGTCTATGCTGCAAAATGCACACACACTCATGCCTATGCCTGCTTGCTTTGAGTTACCACTTGATTTGTCCGTGCTTTCTTGTGGAGGTTCTCGTTGCATCCTCATCCTCGGCGTTTTCGTCACAGCGTCTGTTACCATGACCATTTAACTTCAGCTATGTAATTTCCCGACACACGATCAGCTCTCCATGTGCAAAGCTGGACCATCGGCACGGCAACAGTTCGGGCCTTTACATGTTACATGCGAGGATGCGGAGTGGCGCACGCAAGGGCCCCGCCGCGGCGGTCGGGCTCTCAGCAGCTGTGCGTTTGCCAGAGTTGCTGTCCCAGCTGAATCTGCAATCCATATAATTATGCAGCGCTCGTGGCTTCTTTAGAGGTGTCTGTCTCTGTGTTGGTGCACAGGGATCAGGCAGCTGGGCCCAGATCTCACATCAGTAGGCAAAGAGTGAGCAGGATGTTTGGAATCACGTGCCTGCGTGGCTAATTTGTCCCGCATCGCAACTTCGAAGGCGGCATTTAGATGCATTAAGTGTAGGAGCGCTGTGGCTTGTAGAGAGCCGAATTCACATGTTGAGTGTTGATCACCGAAGAGAGGGCAGCAGAATCCAAGAGATGCTTTGACCTCGAGCTCCCAGCGTTGCTGAGGTGGTAAAGGCAATGGAAGCGCGGGAGGAGAGGAGCAGAGGCCGACTCCCCCGTGGAAGAGCAACAAGCCGCAGCAGCCTCGGCAGCCTCGGCCGAAGTCCTCCGAAGCACGAGATGCGAATGCGCACCTTCCGAGTCTCGCGGGGCCCCGCACCCAGGAAATGAGATGGGACATGCTGGCACACGACCTGCAGTCGACGTCTCAAAGTCGGCTGTCGGGTCTCTTGCAAGTGATCAGCTTGAGAAGCTCTTCCTTGGCTGCAACATGAGCTTCCCGTGCGGCCAGAACAGTCTTCGGACTCTTTAGGTTACTTCTCCAGCAGAGATGTGAAGTTTTGCGGGCGGTGACTAAGGAAGTTTGGAAGGCAGTCGTCGTAAACCTGCCTCCTGGGAGTGAGAGATCCCAGGCACTGCCGTTCAGCGCACTGGGAGCCTCGGTCATGCTATGCGTTGTCCTACCAGGTTTCGACCTTCAATTGTGCATGTCCTCTCAGTGCTGCTGTTCAGACTTCCTTTGACAGTGAGGTGGATGAGTAGAAGTGGACTGGCAGAGAGAGTCTTGAACAGTCACCGCCCGTGATGTGTCTTCTGGCTCTGGCATTTCCGTCGCAACATTCGCAGCTCATGCACGGTGATTCTTGAGCTCTTGTGGGCAGCCTCTTATGATGCTGTCTGCAAGACACAGCCTGTCCACTTCGACGTTTTGTGACCGCATGGTGTCAAAACCTGCGATGCGTCCTCGACAGCACTGATTGCAACGCACGTCGTGATGCAAAGGCAAATGACATGGGCCCAAAAACAGTACCTACTGGGTAAGATGATATCATGCTGGCCTAGCGGTTGGGTGGTCTGTGTGCACCCTGATTTTGAGTGTGTGTCGCCGTTTCGCAGCTCTGGAGCCTCTGTGAAATCTGAGTCCTTCCGCGCGTTGCGCCTAGCAGAAAAGCAATGATGCACGTGGCTGTGGTTGGTGTTTCTGCCGTTTCAGCCAGTTCGCAGCAGTTCGCTTTGTTTCAAGCATCTTCATTTCACCAACTCTTCACCGATTCATGGCTCAAAGTCTGCTGAATGCTGCTCCAACGAGCCGACAAACGAGTTCACACAGCAAGCAGCCACGAGTTCCGTTTACACTTGATATAAAGGTGCTCGTAGTTCGCCAGCTGGCAGCATGGCAGCCAAAAAGCGTCCAGCGGTTGCAGGCTCTTCGAAATCAGCTGGTCGAGCAAGCAAACCTCAGCAGGGCGCGAGGGCGTCCGCATCGAGGACCGTATCAAAGACAGCTACGTCGAAGACGGCTGCATCGAAGGCGAAGAGCTCGCAGACGAGTAAGTCTGGGCCTTGGCGTGCTGCTACACCTCAGTGGTTGGGCAGACGCCTTGATTCATGCGTGAGGACGGAGGTCCCAGGCAGAGAAGCGCAAATCATGCAGCGTTTATGTAGAGTGACCCCACAGGCTGTGCTGCTGTGTTCAGGTCTCTGAAAAAGTTGGGTCTGGACATCGAGTCCTTCAAGGAGTCATCTGATCATTAGTGCATGTGGATTGATTCCAGGTTTAGTCAGGGACAGTCGTTCAAAACCTTCTACCAGAACGCGGTCAATGTTGTGTTAAAACGCTACAAGTTAGCGCTTGGCCCCAGGAGCTTGGCTCCTTTGCCTCGGCAGGGTTGGAGGCAGTTTGACACAGACAGGGATAGAGTTAGACCAAAAAGGAGACGTAGGTGGGAGAGAGAGAGAGAGAGAGCCCGGTGTTCCGTGCTCAATGCTGTGCTCGACTGAATCCAAAAGACCATCCTACAAACGCTTTCAAGTTGCTGTGGGATGGATGCATGTGTCGTAGCAATGATTGATAACCTCCGAACTCCTAGAATCAAACAAAATGAATTTGCTGTCGGGGGATAATCGATCATTTATTTCACAACCCCTTCAATGCCCCATAGCAGATGGGGGGCCCATGAGGCCGAGGGGTTTAAACCGCCCCCTACGCCCTGGTGAAGAAGAGCCCACCGGGGAACACCCCGCGGTCGGCGGCAACAATGGCAACAGAGGATTCTGGTCTGTTCCGCCTACCGCTCATGCATATCGTTGCTTCTGTACTTGTGAACTTTCTTTCGATACGAGCCAAGTTTCCGAGGGCAGCCCAAATTTCTAGGGGCAATCCGTGTGTGAATGCAACTTCTTGCCACGCGCACCTGCCGGGGGCGCACAAAGCGCTTACCCCTTCACCGTAGCCCTGGCGAAAGAAAGAGAGAGCAGAAAAGACGGGCGTGGTACTCGGCTGGGCAATGCCGAGCCATGTGGAGTATGTGCAGATGTCACACTTCAAGTCGCGAGTCGTTGCTCGTGGATCTCGCACAGAGCAGCAGCTTGACAGTTCCACACACACTTAAGTGAAAGGAAGGCAAGAACAATTATTGCGGTGGCAACATGGACGATGATGACCTGGAGCCGCGGTACAGGGTTGGAGACCCCGCAGAAGCACTCGCCACCGAGATCTTGTGCGGCCGGCAGGTAGGAACCAAGACAAGGCAAGCGATAAGTAAGGACTTTGGGACTGTAAGGATTGCATGAGGTTGGGTGAAAGGGCAGTAGCTTGCACAGCGTGTCAATGCCACGCTTCACGGAGCTTCGGCAGTAAAGGTGGGTCAGACGTTCGTGAAGCCACCTCGGCAGTGGGAGGGGATGAGACTGGCGTGTTGTGGTAGCCGCGGTACCACCCAGCACCTGCAAAAAGGGTCACCGAGGTTACTCGAAGACTTCCAAGGGCGCACACTTGTGCGGAGGGGTTCATCCGTCTAGGCCCGCACCGAGAAGGAGCAGAACAAAATTACAAAAAGTTGGTCAGAGTCCCTGTGAAGGGGGAGTCTTGCCCTGACCAACTGTTTGTTCGGTTTACAGGTCATCATAGAGCGTGGAGTGCACCCGAGCTGGTTTCCGATAAATGAGAGAAAAGTGGTTTCATTTTATTTATTCCATTTTTTTGGGTGATGGGGGAGGGGGGTGGGGGTGTGCGGGGGTGGTGTGGTTGGGGATCGTAGGTTCGGTTAGCGAGGTCAAAAAGAGTCAAACAATGTCAAACACTTGACAGCGCATCTCGTCTGGCCAGTCTGGCCCTTTCGGCTGATGCAGGCCACTCGCCTTGCTCTTGAGAGGGCGTCACAGTCCCTGGCCGCGTGGATAAAGCTTAGCCAAGCCAGTCGCCAGTGATACGATTTGTGAGGGTGTGTCTTGGTTCCGTGCCTGCCCCGAGCACGAGCTGGCGGCTGGCAGGGTTCAGACAAGATCAGATAGAAACCACCCTCTACCTCATGCGTCTTCACGTTGAGAGTGTGAGTTCGGATGTAGAGGTATAGTCGGTATAGTTGAGACTTTGCAACTGGCCGATCTCGCAAAGGCAAACGGCAGAATTCCTATATCGGGGGCCATCGTGGAGCGCATGAGCAATGCCAAGCTTCGGGACTCTCGGATCTAAGCCCGAGATCAGAGTATCGTCTCGAAAAGCCCCGAAAACTTCGAGCCGGGTCCAGGCTTCTTGGGGACCAGTTTCGGCGGGCTAGTCACGGCTAGTCACTCTAGATTCCCGAGGAGCGCGCATGTGGACCTTGAGTGACAGTCTTCTAAACGAGCAGTGTCCATGCTAACAACAAATCTTCCCAAGCCGAGGTTGTCTCGGTCGGCCACAACGGTCGCATCCCAGCGGAGAAGCCGCTAGCCGATGGTTACCCAACGGACCACGGGGACGCTTTGGATGATGCAGGTAAGACCGCATTAGATCGTTCGACTTTCGGCAGGCTGTGCTGGCCTGGATCAGTCCCAACATGCAGAATGCATGGTGTTCTTCACTTTCAACAGTATTGGTTTCTGGCCCTACCCAGGAGACTGCAGCAATCCGCGCAATCGCCGACACGTCAGCAGTGAACTGGGACAAGGTTGTCTTTGCAACATCGCTCAACCCATGTGCTGCTCGTCGGCAGGGAAAGAAACAAGCCACAGCTACAAGACGACTTTCGAAAGATTTACTTCCAGCGATTCTTCAGAGCTTCTGCCTTGTGTTCGTCACATCGGACAATACGCTGCACGCAGCTGAGTTTCTGCAAGGTGATGTGTACTACAGCACTGACTTGGCTGCATGGCCTTGGGCTGCGTGCCTTTGGCAATAAAGGTGACAGAAGGCCAACCTTCAATACGTACTTCAACAACTTGAACCGCCGTAGTTCAAGTATCGCCGGACCGGGACAATACACGCCCATGCCATGCCAGGGAACGTCGTCATCGCCGAGAGCAGCAGCTTCGGTGGTGCTGGCAGTCAGCTGGAACAGCTGGAGGGCATGCAGGTGCTCAACCTGTCCAATGCGTATGCCCAGTCCATGATGAAGACGTTTGCCACCCGTTTCCCCTGGGATTGGGCTGCAGACATAGGTGAGATACCACCCAAAGACTTGGAGCTCAGCACGCGATTGCTAACCCAAAGTTGGGAGTTGCGCCTCTTCGTAGACAGGATATCGGAAGAACTGACGAAGCTCAATCACACTGCTGCTGTCATTGATCCGCACGGAGAAATCCTGGTTTCATCCGCCGACGAGCGCGAGGAGAGCGGCGGGAACGAGACGCGCTCGGCCGTGATGCTGGCACTTGGCCGGGCTGGATCGAAGGTGAACCTTCGGGAGTGCGTTGTCTTCTTCATGGCACCTTGGCCGGGGTTCTTATACACTTATGTTGTGCTAGCAGAGGCATCCTATTCCGCCTGTCTCTGAGAATGGCAGGGTCCCTCGGCAGAGATCGCGGACTTCGGGACAGTGTCAGCCGGGGCTTGTACCTTGTCATGACCCAGTCAGGATCAGAGCTAGGCCAGGCCAGGCAGAGAGCACTGCCGCTTGGGAGACGTCCCGGTCCAGAGTGCCGAGGTCAACTCTTCCGGCCAGCATTGGTTGTCACGACCGCGCCGCCTTCCTCCGAGCTCGAGGACCGACTCCTGGCATACCAGGCACCCATCGTTCCACCTAAAAGTTGCAGTTCCGGCCATTCTTGTGTCGAACATATGGGTAGCTACATACTGCTCAAGTCTGCTTGTCGTGCCAAGTCAATAACCTCACTTGCATCTTTTGGAAGGTGCCGGTCAGGTGCTGCCGAGTTGAGACTCGACTTACACAAGACTGTTGCTGGCTTTTCACGTTTTCGCCAGGGTGAAGCAACAAGCCATGGACAGGAATGAAATGCCTGTCTCTAGACTCTAGCCCTTTGCAAGCAGCCGCCTGGTTGTATCTGCTCTCTATCCAAGGAGAAGCCTGTCTTCTTGGAGTGAGCTGCAAAACCCTGTTACGCTCGCGCCTGCACGGATTGGATCTCGACTAGACTATCTCTTCAGCTTTTTGCCACCTTTTGTTGCTGCCGGTCGAACGACCCTCACACGTACTGACAGTCAATCTGGATGCTTGCAGAGTTGCAGAGACTGTCAGACCATCAGCTGCCCTTGCATGCTCGGCATTATGCTCAGCAAGAGCCAGTGAAAAGAGCAGTTGCGACTGTGGTGACAGGGTAGCAGAACATCCGCGGCGTGGAGAAGTGCAGCAAAGAGTCCTGCTCTATCAATTTCCATGGCTCAAAAAGCGAAAGCATGCCAGGTTGTGGCAGAGCTTTCTTGGCTACCGAACTCCGTTTTAGTTCCTTGCACTGCTCTGGTGTGCTTTCATGATGAAGTTCCTGTCGCGTTTGTGCATCCTTGGTTCGGCTGGGACATCAATTTCGTGGAGAGCGTATGGCGAAAATACGCAGAGCTACGGATGCTTGGCTCGTATTGTGTGTTCGTGGCCGGGGTCGTTCGTGTGGTGAGCGCAACGGCATATATCCAGTAAGGGAGAGACCTGGATACCCAGGGTTTGTGAATCTGCAACAGGAGCCGGAGATGGCGTGGATCTACCGACAGCCCCTATGGAGGATGCATCCCTGCTGCAGTCGCGATTCCGACAGCGCTCCAGGAGCAAAGATCCTTGGCTGAGTTCTACGAACGCGGTGCCTTGTGAGAATCCGTCTGCGCTGCCAGTCGGGGTCTGTCGGAAGAATCCCCGAGTCCCCGAGGCGCGCGAAGCGCGCTTGGCGCGGAAACATCCCTTCCATTTGGATCGCCACGACCATCATCATGCGAAGATTGTGGACACAGCAGACTACCGTGCCGATGCCGCGGCCTTCTTCGAGAAAGTGAAAAACCAATCGCTCGAAGAGCGCTGTCCACATCTGCACAAGATGACACTAAATCAAGTGCACAAAGAATGGAACAGGATGTTTGCCGAGCTGGAGAAAACCACCGGCAACATGACTGCCAAAAAGAAGCTCGCGGCCAACTACGACTTGCACTTCGAATTTAACAGTGTGCTGGCAGAAGAAATGCCGGTGCTTGTGACGGGGCACGTTCCGAAACAGCTTGGCTGGGAGGCCGCGACGCATTGGGGAAGCTTGGTTGCAGCATCAACGGGGTTGGCCAGATGGCCGGGTCGTTGAATGTTGGCAGACCATAACTTGACTGCAAACCAGTGGACATGATTTCTGAAGCACTCGTTCTGATGGCTCTTTCTTTGTTGGACCTGCGCAGGAAGGGATGAGCTCTCGAAGCATATGGGCAGCTTGCCGTGGCAGAAGCTTGCTGGCTGCAGATTGAGACTGTTCGCGGGCAGGCTTGGCATTCAACGGGTCATTTCGGGTTTCCAGACAGAGGAGTGCTACGAATTGTCTGAAGCGGTGCTTTTCCCTGCATTTGCAGCTCAACGCCAGTCGGCACCCTGCCCTTCCATGTCCATCCCTCTGTACATCGAGCCATGTGCTCTTGAGAATGCTTTGTCGAAGTGGTTTTCATATCCAAACCTCAGTGCAGCAATTCACGCTTGCGAGTTGACTCGCACATGATACTTTCGGGTACTGACACAGTGCCACAAAGTTGTCAGTCGAGCCCCAGCCAGGTTCACATTTAATTATCCGGAGTGGCTGATCGGAATGGACCAGTGGGAGTCCTTGGACGATTATGTCAAGCACAATGTGCCCGGTACGCAACAGTGACAGGGTTCTTCTGAGCACCGCTGTGCACTTGGATGGCGTGTAGGCTGCTGAAACTCTGAAGCTGGTCACCGTTCACCATCCAACATCGAAGGGTGCCATGTTCTGCGCAGGTTCACAGCCAATGGGGTCCAAAGGCAAGAAGTAAATATCAAGCCGAGGGGGGGAGAGAGTATCTGAGGAAAGCTCTCAGAACATCTTCCTCTTTGCAAGTGAGGGAGGCTGCTCCGAAGAAGCCAAGCTTAAGAACTCTGTGGATGCAATCCGGCGGCAGCCGCTCGAAATGCAGAAAGGTTTGGCAGTGTAGCCGGTCGTATCCTGCCAGTGTGTGCAGCTCGTCTTGGATTTTTCGCTTGGGTGCATATCGGATTGCAAAACAACCATAACTTTTAATCTCGGACTGGTGTTGAGAATTTCGGTTTGTTGTCATGATGAAGCGGTGCTTGCTGCAAGTTTGGGAACCTGGTCATGAGTCAACTACATGAACTACATCTGCACATGAAGACGACATTTGGATCTCGCGATTAAGGTTTTCTGGAATCTCCCTTGGAGCGGCCACTAGGGGTCTGTGCAATTGTTCCTTTCCGCCCCAAGTGCAGCATGTTTACGCTCATGTGGGTCTGTGAGGTCCCAAGTCCCAAGCACTAAAGGCGGAGAGTCTTCATTCCACAAGAGACCGCTGTTGAATTCTTCGTTGAACACGTTTCACACCAGCAACAACGTAGACATAAGAACCCTAGCAGTAGTCGTTGCCGCAGTCATAGTGGCAGTCGTAGTGGTAGGATTTGTAGGAAAGCATTGGTAATATTCATTAGTCACGGTAGCAATACTGGTCGAAATATGATAATAACATAATAATAGTAATAGTCATGATCTGAACAACACTCATAATTAGTGACGAAGAATGATTTTAGAAAAGAGAGCGATCAGAAGAAGAAGATTCGCGAGGTTTGCTCCGAGCCCCGACTTTGCCTTCGGCCCGGAGGCAAAGCAGAAAACAAAAGATGTCTGCTCGGGGGGGCTAGATAGTGGGTATAATATAGTAGCTATATTAAGGGTATATTGCCTAGGGGTCAGGATCGTTGTGCCCACCTTTCGCAAGAATCCTCAATCGCAAACTGCCATGTAGGCCATCAGGATTTCCATGCGGAAGCCAAGACTAGTGGCACCCAACCCTTACGGCCCAAGTGAATCGGGAGTGATGTCCTTTGTTGGACCCAGGTCGCCAGTTGTGAAGGGCTCGTTGCTTAGTTCGATATGGTTTATGGGCCAGAGGTTCGTTCGATGCTCCGAGGGTGTTCGATGTTTAGCTTGTTCTTTGCCACTGCTTTTGATCGGGTTGGCAGGATTGCATGGCCATTGTGGCGATCGACGCGCAGGGAGCCTCTGGCGGCAGTGGACAGACTTGCACGGGATGGGCCGCTGTGCACAGACGCCATTGTTTTCCGCCCAAAGACTGCGATATACGTAGTAAGAGGCAGGAATATGTGTGGCCGCGCATGCACCATTTCCAATAGCTTCCATCCGCAAAGAGCGCTGCCCCATGCAGACATTGCGTGCGCGCCTGGGGCGGGGGCTGGTGGTGGCGGAGTGTGCATGTGCCCGTTAAAACAATCTTCGCGGGAGCAGGGCAAGTGCTTTCTGAAAGCCCCGTGAAGATACTGCCTAGGGATGCTCAAGGCTCAAGAACTCCAAAACGGCCAGAATTCTCAGAAATAGGGCAAGCCAGGGCGAGACTGAAGGAAGAGCTGTAGCACGATTGTCGCGACAATTGCAGGCGGTGTTGAAATTGACTGCATTTCAGCACATCACGAACAATGGCCCTCATGCAATCAAGAACACTGGGAGATTGGGCGATTGTTGTCACTTTGTGGCACATGAGGGGCATGTTGATCTTGCTTCGGTTGCCCTTGCCTGGAGCAATGGATCCGTCAAGCTCAGATAGGACCAGTCGGTCGGAATGTCTTAACGCGACATCAAGCCTGCTCTAGAGGTGACATGGGTTCCAAGCCAAAACTTTCGAAAGCGAGAGATCAGGTCTCTTTGAACTCGTACTTCATATCACCGTGGGCTTAGAAGTCACACTTTCCCATTCCAGATAGCTCGAAAACTCATCGCCGCTGAAGACCGATAAAGATAAACCCCCCAAACGGCGGCATGCACGCACCACTTTCACTTGACTCAAGGGACCACTCGGTCGGACAACTGACGGAAACAACGCAAGAAAACGATGCAAAGGGGAAGAACGGAGATGACTGAACCGCGCCCGACACACGCCGAACACCCTACATATGCTGACGGCATGGTGTGAGGGCGAGAAAGGATTGCACGCCTAACAGCTGCACACATGAAACTGCTCGTGGGATGCGCCAAATGGAGGTGACGCGTTGGTGTGACTCTACCCTCCCGTTCCAGCTCGCGCGTTTCAGCAGATTGGGACCCCTCCAAAGCGCCTCGTGCGGTGGCCCTCGAGTGTAAGAAAGAGGCAGACATGTAGCGTGTAGACAGAGCGACCGGTAGATGGACAAGGCCGAGACGGGGGGCTCGTGTGACGAAAAAGGCAACGTCGGACGCCTAAGACATGTCAGGAAGCTCCCACGGCTTCCACAGCCACGACCCGGTCTGGAACGTTCAGGTCGAAGGCTACAAACAGTGACTCGGCAGCTTAGCCTTGTCTGTAGCCTGTGAAAAACATTCAAGCATCAGCCAGTGCCCACAAGGGGGCCGATATTTCGCTGTGGTCTGGTCAGTATCTGCGCGTTGAGAAGCATTTGGGCAAGGTGGTGGCTGCTTCCACCCAACTACGTCTCCAGCGCACCTCGGCATGTACTTAGAAAGCACATTGAAGGCTATGTCGTGTAATCGTCATGTAGTTCGAACGCAGACTTCGATGCCGGCTACACTGTCGCATGTACCGTTCCATACCGCAATAGTAGCCCAGCATGGTCGCACTGATTCTTGTTTTGAAATCGCACGTCGATTAAGGACACCTGGCCGGAAACTTGGTGCAGATATGGACATGACCTGTGAGCAAGGCATGTCCGGATGTCGGAACTAGCTCATGATTCCGCAGACGCTTCCATGCAAGACTGATCGTGCATTACATGTTGCAACCGAGGAGGGTGGGCAGAAGTGGGGTGCAGCACCACTGCTCCCAAGTGGCGAGGTTCCTGCATGCTGCAAGCAGTGGAACTTTCTGACACACGCATCCCTACTAGTTGCCACAAGGGCTGCAGCATCATCCCAGCTCATTGTCCCGATATTATGCTATGTTCCTCCCGCAAGCAGGGATTCAGACAAAATCCTGCGCAACCCGTCATCGGCCTGCAGCCTCCCGCGCTTCCGAGTCTCGTGAGCTCCAAGGCCTTCCAGTACCCCAACGCCTGCGCGATGCTGAACCAGGCGACGCCTCCACCAGGCACGGCAATGCAGAAGGTCATGGGATCACAAAAAATTGCCCTTCGTGGCACACAAGGGAGCAACGTCTACGGACTGACCTTAGCTCGGCGGCTCCATATCTCGATGTAGCGCCGATCAAGTCATTCATTCATCCGCTCATTCACTCGTGCACACCTACACCACGTACATTCATACACACAAACATTGCATTGCATTACAACATTAGACTGCATGAAATGACAGGCAGACAGGATCAGACAGGCAGGCAGGCAGACAGAAGGACAGACAGACGTACTTGTACATACATACGTACATACATATGTACATACAGACATACACGTACGTGCATACATACATATATGTCAGGCGTTTGGCGTTCCCAGCCCCCCATAGTATGGTCTGGTATGGGGTGGGGGGGGGGCTGGCGTGTGCGGAAAGGGGTGGGGCCGTTGAAGCTACAGCTGGAGGGACGGCCGGCGTCACAGACAAGGCCAGCATCGTACGCAAGCCCTACGCAAGCCCTACGCAAGCCATGAATCCTATAACTTAGCACAGTAGCGCCTGCTCCTGCTTTTGTTAACCTTAACTTAAAGGTCAAACCCTACCACCAACCCTAAACCCCGCTTAAATGAAGGCTCCAGGGCTAAACCAGAACATAAACTGTCAACCTTAGAGAACCTACACCCCAAACCCTCCCTAAGCCCTTGTCGACTTGAAGCCATATACCTTTCAACCCAAAGCCTTAAACCCAAAACTCAAAAGTTTAAGCTAGACCCAAAACCCCAAAACCCCCACAACCACCCCACAGCAAAAGAGGGAACCCACATTCCATCCCACAGGAGGGGGGGCATCGTGAACCATAGACCATGGAGGGGGGGGGGTGGGGGGCGGCCGCGGAGCGCGTCCATATATATATATATATATTTATGGACTACGTCTTTGTCGTTCTTACACATAGAAGCCACCATGCAGACGGTGTGTCCGCGTGCTTGCAATTGCGTATGCATGTACATGCGCATGCGTTCCTTCACTGTTCCGATGTCAGGTACACTGACATGTGTGACCGGACCTGGTGAGATGTTGCTTCTGCCTGACGAGTGGATCCATGCCACTTGTGGCCTCACAGACACTTGGCCAAGACGTGCGCCTGCCAGCTTCGCCTGTGTCGAAACGAATTGTCAGAAGGGCAGTGCAGTGGACCGTTGACAGGCGCAATGTTTCAACTTAGTCCGTCTAAGGAGTTCACTGCAGCTGCTGGTGGCTGGCTGGCCTACCACGACGACTAGTGAGAGATCTCTTACACAAAGCATTTTAAATTGGACGCATCTGCCAGCCTGTAAATAAGCAGTGTGCAACCCTCGTTTCAGAATGAGCTGTGGTCTGTATTTGGCATGGAAGAGTCGCAGTTGATGGGCTGCGGAACCCATGCTTTCGAAGATAGGACACGGGAGCACAAACAGACTCCACAACCTGCAGCTGCAGGGAATCCTGCTCACTGTTGCTCTTTGGGTATTGCTTCCAGCTGGAGTCTTTGTGTGTTTTCGTCATTCTCGCGGAGTGCTCTTTCGGGCGAAGTGGCTTTGGAGCTGATCTTTTTCGACATCTTGAGATGTGGAAAATCAGCATTGACGCGGCGTGCTGCAGACTGCATATTGCGTTTCGAGACCACGTTTTCCGATGCGACTGCAGCTTCAACAAGAAACCTCCTGAGATTGAGTCTTGTCAGACTGCTTGTTGTCAACGTGGAAAACTTGCAAGACCCATCCAGTTCGCGAGCAGAAAAGTCGCTTCCAGTTGTGTGCAATGCCGTGGCAATTGCCTGAACGTGAGCTTCTGGTTTGGTTCTCGGTGCTGCTGTGGTCGTGCCCCGGCTGCTATTGTCAAAGTTACTGGAATAGACACAGGGCCCAGGACCTTTCGAAGAGGAGCCATAGGTTCTGCATTTGCTTCGTCTACTGTGCGAGACCTGTGCTGATGTAGCCCGACCAGACCGAGGCAGGTGCACTCCCAGCCACAGGGTGCGCATCCGTCCACGTTCACGCTGGATGGCTTGGTCCTTTCTGAGACAGATGACCAGCAGAATGACCAGCCCATCTACAAGTGCCCTGGCCCTGGTCAGAAAAAGCATAGCCAGTTTATTGCAAAGAACATCTTCTTGCCTTGTGCAGGCTCTTCGAGCGGGGATTCTTTTCTGCTGTGCAATCTGCAGATTGCCAGCACGCTGATGACGGGGGCCTCCAGTGCCGTGAAATTAGAGGACATCCGAAGCTGCATTGGCACGTCTTTAGTCTTACAATCTCCAATTCTTGGGAGTTGTGGTCTGTGCATGTCTTAGCGGAGCTTCCGGGTAGTCCTCCGGGAAATACTGTCTTCGCATCAAGCAAGGAGGCTTCGATCCTGCGAGATGGGATCAGCTGATAGAGCAAATGTGGAAGCTCGTAGAGTACGGGCATCCAGGCTGAACTGGAGAATTTTTCTGCCCTGCCCTCAGAAAATATAGGGTCTTTTCCGCAGAGGTACAAGCACCCCTCCATGGGCCATGCCCTTGCCATGTCCTTGTACTCCTGGTTCTGGTGGGAGGGGCCTGGCAGCGACCGTGCCGCTCGGCCTTGGCCCGCTGGTATCCCATGTGGTTTGGAGGCTTCGAGGTAAGAGGCCTAGCTTGGCTTTGCCAGTTCCGGTGTTCGTGACTTTTGGGAAGATCCTGCAATGATCTTCGGTTATTTTCTCGTGATTCGCTGCAATGCTTTGCGCACTCGTAGTGGCCAATTTTGCCCTGCGAGGGCTTGAAGCTTTTGCGCCGCGGAGTCTTGCAAGGTGAATATTGTGACTGGCCGCCTGGCCTGCGATTTCTTTGCAACATCGCTGAGCTTCAACAGCTGTGTGGATCCCAATCTTCCACTGCAACATGGCAGCGAACTGAATCGTGAAGCTAAGCCCGAAGCCTCCATTGCATCACATGCATTCAAGGTGATTCCTGCGTAAGCAGTGGGCAGGAACTGGACGGGGCATGACGGGGCTATAAACGCAATCTGCCACTTCGCTGCCCTGAGGCAGGATTTCTATCAGCGAAATTGCCACATGCGATGGCGGTACTTGCTAATGCCTCTCGGCTGAAAGCCTCGAGAGAGCTGCATATCCACCTAATGCGATGCAGAAAACATGGAAGCTGACCTGGAAGGCACCGAATATCACTTAATCGTTTACATAGAGCATCATAGAGCGGAGAAGCCCCAAAGTGACCAAGGATCGCAAGCGAGCTTGGCAGGTATCTCGCAGTCGTCCAGCTGGATGTCCGCACAGCCACCGAAGTATTGCAGTCTGCTCGAAGATACTTCCAAGTCATGCGGCAGCTACCTGCCTTTGGCCCGCACGCAGGCCGTGGGGTACGGAATGCTGTGCCGTGAGTAGTCAAACTACTAGAAAGCGTCATGTCCGCGCATCCAGTAGATGAAAGGCTGCAGGAGCAAGCGAGCTCTTCAGCACGACTTTGTTGGCAAAACTGCAGGAAAGCTGACCTCGCCTCACGACATTAGTCTGAATGCTGACTACTTCCCTGCCCCTCGGCTTCGTTGAAAACTCACTGTTTTTCAGTGGCCCCGAACCTCGCCTGCTTGTCGAGTGCGAGTGACAAAAAGTGGCGCTGGAGTTAGTGGTGGCATATCCTGAGCACGCAAGGCGTCCGTGGTCAATCAGGGCCCAATCTGGAAGAATGCCAGAGAGCAGGTGGGTTCTGGGCAGCCTAAGTTCGAGGTTGTCGTCTTTTGGATGTGGCAGGTCCCGATTGTCTCCTTCCTGGAGGAGAACTTTCCGACCATCCAAGCGGAACTGTGTCCCGGCGCCGTTTTCTTGACTCTCGATGCGTGATGCAGATTCCAAATTCGGTCGCACAGCATCCGCACTAGCGGATCCAGTTAGGTTGGCAATCCTCGGTGATGAGCACCGCTTCAGCTTGATGAATCAGGCACTGTCAATCTAGCAGGTCCACGAGCTGCAAGCACCTCAGCTGCAAGGCCACTCGCAATGCCGAGCCTCAGTTTGGGCCTCGCGATGATGACTGGCTCACTGCTTACCTGGTGCGTGGTGCAGAGTTCAACGAGATGGTGTGTGCACATGCGCCTCGGAGACTTGGCTTCAGCCATTTCCTATTCTACTCCCAAGTGCGACAGATTCGAGGGTGATTCAAAGACCCACGACCATGGCGAAGCCGAGGACTTGTGCCTTGCTGCGTACTCGGCCAGAGCTTGCCGACGCTTCGATGTCACTGAGCACTGAGCAGTGCTGCTGCCATGCGTCGGTCGGTCGTCCGGGAAGATCTGCAACTCTGAAGGGAGCGGGTCTCCCACGAAAGCTAAGGAATGCCACTCAGGTCTTTCCGGATCGGGCTTCTTGCGGATGCGACCAGGAGGCATAAACTTCGGTCGTCATGCGTGCGTCAGATCAACGTGCCTGTTCAGATGCTTCCTCAATCTTCCTCACATTTAAGAGTGATCTGACTGATCCTTTTAGCAGACTGTGCACGAAAGCTTGACGAGAGCCATCTGCCATGTTGCATGGCCGCGTACTGTATAAAATTTGGAAGAGTCCAGGACTGCACAGCTTAGTTTGAGCCAGTTTTCTGAGCTCAAAGGCTGGAGGGAAGGTCTGTGCGTTCTCCTCTCCTACCAGCTGCCATCCGTCTTGCGAAGTTCAGTGAGAGGCCGGTTAAAGCCGCACTTTGGTGGTGCGCCCCGGCTGAGTGCGACTTGGCTCCAGCAGTGAGCATCCCCCCGTCTTGTACGGCCTACGGCTCCACACTCTGGGCTTCCGGGGCCAGGCGGAGTAGCCCAGAGCAGGTCTCGCCAACTCTCCTCCATCAAGCGTTGGTACGGTTGCTGCACAGGGGTCAGGAACGAACTCGATCCTTTTGGTCCTTTTGGGTAACATTTTGGGACCATGCCCATGGGGCGAGTCGAGGCTCACTTGGCCCTGCTCGTGCCGGATGGCGAGCTGTACATGTCTGTGGGTTCCGACTCTTTGAAGCCTAAAGAGAGACGTCGTTGCCGCTCCAGCTTCCATATGTCGAAAGGCCGTACAGCAGGAGCTGCAGCCAAGGAGACGACTCGGTGGGTGGAAGGCCAGGTGATCACTTTCGACGACACCTTCATTCACAGTGTGACTCACAACGGAGACCAGCCTCGTTCCTGGGCAAGCCGTGGGGGTTCGGATTGTTTTTTGAGGTGGCCCGTGCACGTTTGGCATATGTTGGCATTTTTTGTTGGCATGCAGTTCGAATCCTTCCGCTGCTCTGATGCTAAGGTTATGTGCTTAACGTATGGATGTGCCACCCGTGCGACCCCACCGAAGGACATGGTGGAGCAGGTCGCACAATCCCAGACTATTGCGAAACTTAGGCTGGACTTAGAAAGCTCTGCGTTTTTGAGTTGAGAGCGCTGGCCAGCCTGCAACCTTGAGATCCAAACGTGCAGCTGCGGATTGCGAGCTGAGGACGGGCCCGAGCACGGGGTTCTCCCTCCTGACATGATGGCAAGATGATCCTTTCTGCTTCGGGTCGCGTGTGCTGGTGTACTACACGACTTGGCTGAGCGACGGAGTTGCTGGATGTGTAGCATCACGATGCGATCTCTGTATGTTTGCCATGGCGCGCTGTCAAACTTGGAGCTGCACTTTCTACCTCACCCTGGCAGCAGAAACGGGTCTCCCCAGCTGACCGGGTACTCAAAGCCCCGGACACCAGATTGAGAACTTCGATCGGCATGCCGGATGAGCTTCTGTGTTGAAGATATTTTTGTCAACTTCCTGCTGTCTTCTCGATGATCTGGGCTGTTTTTCCGACAGTCATCTTGAAGGCTGCTTGGGAGATGGCTTTGCCAGTGGCGACACGGGAATTTCCGGAGAAGAGTCGTCTGCAACACGCGCAGATATTCTGGATGTTCAATCGTGCGAAGCGTTGCAAGGAGTTCTCCAGGAGGCATTCCCTGCCGCTGCGAGCTGGAATCTGCATAGTGAAATTTATCAGCAGGACCAGCTGCCACTGCTACGATGTGAAAGCTGGCATCCTCTTGCTGCTCGCGTAGTCAAGCAGTCCAGCGAGCCGAGCTTGGCAAAAGTTGCCCCCTCGTCGCCCGCCGTGCCGGAGGAAGTCATGCGGTCGAGGCTGATACTTCATTGCTTGCTCGGATTCAAGGGGCTGCGTAACTTTGGCCGACAAAGGGGAGCCGTAGCCGAAGAGGTAACTCAAACTTCATTCGGTGCTTTATCGGCTTGTGCTGGTCGCCTATGATTCTTGGTGGCGAAACCTCCAGCGGCTCAAGGTAGCCTGCCAGGTCAACAATCAAGCTCATACATCATACATCTTGCTACGACTTGAGCAGCTTGCTACAAGAACCTTGGTGAGCGACTCTAGCACGCTGCAGTTTTCACGTCCTGTAAGACGCGCAGCGCCTTGCTGGGCTCTGAGCCGAGGGTTGAATTTCACAGGTACGTGAGGCATAGAAGCACTGCTCTTGAAATCCCTAATCCCGCTTTCAATGGGTTTACCATTCCCGGTGGCAATTGTCTGGCCAATGCATGCTCCCCGGACTTGAAGATGGTAAGAGCGAGGTCGGACATGGCCGCAAGCACTTCGAGCAGTTCTCATCGAGGCAGGCTGAACAGTTGGGCTATATGCTCTGAAGACTCTGAGCTTTTCTTTCTAGAGGCAAGATGCCTCTTTGAAAACATGTTGCACTGCGTGTTTCACAACGTCAGTTGGATATCCTGGGCGATGTTTGGTTTTGCTGGCCGTGGGTTCGTCCACATGATGTGTGACCTGTAGCAACTTTAGTGAGGACTACGCACGAGGGCGCCCCATCTTTTCCTTTGGAGCTTTTTTGCCTTGCTGAGGAATTCGGCTGCTCGCAGCCCAGCCCAGGCAAAAGGAAGCAGCGTATTGGCAGCTTGCCGCTAGGCCTTCAGGCTCGGCTCGCACAGTTTCGGCTCAGGTGCTTCCACTTGACAGCAGTTTTGGGGCTCGCGGACAGGGCCCCAGCTTGAGCGGGACTTGGGCTGCATGAAGGTGGTGAGGGCACATACACATCTGCACAGGCCTTGTGTCATGGCTTCCTCGCCTTCGTGGGCGGAAGCGTGCGGGGCTTAGGTTTGTTGAAGTGCTTTCACTTGATTCGCCTAGTATTGCCGTTGCCATGAGTGTACCGGAAGTCGCCCGACTTCCGATCCCATCCGTTTTGAAAGGAAGGTGGCCCCCAAGCCCAAGCCACTTGCACTACGGGCTGCTCCTTGCTCTTCTCTGGCCTCGCAGGGCCTCCGTCCTGATGTCCCTCGAGGCCCTCGACCCGTGGTTCGTACTGCCGAGGCGGGGAGCATACAAAACTTGCCATGCCAGCAAAAAGATGCCCATACTTCCCAACCGAAAGATGAAGGGCTCCTGTATGTGTTGCATCTGTGGACGGTTCAAGCCACAGTCACTGCCTCAAGAAGCCTACCTCGTAGAGGGGATGCGTGCGGGGTGGCACGGTTTCCTTTACTCCGTGTTTCAGGGTGGGACAGCGCTGGAGAAGAAACCCAAGGCGGAAGGCTCAGAGAATGAATCAGATCGAGATCTGCCAGTTGACTTCGCAGTTTTCATCCCGGCTAGGGGTAGCGAATGCAGAAGACGATCCCACGCCATGTGAGGTCGGAAACGAATACCGCCTGAATGTCGGTCGTGCAATTGCGCGGGCCCTGACGACGAAGAGAATATCCGGAGAGCCAGGTCGCAGTCTGAAGACGCCCTCAAGAAACGCTAGAAACAACGCTGCCAGACATCGAGTTGCTGAAGGCTGTCGTGATGCGATTATTGTCGGGATATGCTGCTCGAAGACAGAAATCTTTTGCAATTGCTGATGCCTGATGCTTGAGTGCACGATTCTTGACTGGTTCCACAGTTCCACGATGCAACGCCAGAGGGTCACAGCGTCACCGAATCGGGTCATCTCCTAAACCCCAGGCCTAGGGCATCCGTGAGCCGGAAAGTAGCGCCGCCCCAGCACGCTGGCCTCCATGAAGCGGCCTTCGGCCTCTTCCGCTGCCTCCGCTGCGTCTGAAAGGCCGACAGGGCATTTTGAAACGGCCGGGGGGACCGTAGGTGTCGCGGACGTTTCTGGACTCTTCTCTGCATGTGGCCAACTCCCGCACTGCACGAAGTGAGGTCTGCTTTTGATCGCCGTGGCTCGAGTCTGGGGTTGGCCGTCCTCAAAAGAGGAATGTCGTGCCTCCCACAGAAGCCTCGATCCACCAGCCCGCTGGAGCTCCATGCTGCAACAGTGCAGGCGAATGCGGAGGAGAGCAACAGCTCAGCCTTCCGATGCCTGGCATCTTTTCCCATGTACACCGTGCCTCTTCCAACTCTTCTACACATGACCGCAGCTCGAGTCCAGGCTGGGTCCACAAAGCCTCGCCAATATGGCCCTAGACTCCCTAGACTCTAGACTAGAATCGGGACCGAGCCCCGTGTCGCCTGCAGTCCCAACCAGGCATTTGAGGAGTTGCTGGAGGCCGGAGTTTTGGTGGACTTCGACGAAAGCATGGGGAAGGCCATTTTCGTGTCCCACCAGTGGCTCAGCACTCACCATCCTGATCCAGACGGGCAACAGTTAAAGGTCTTACAGGATGCCTTGAAGAACCTCTTGGCTGATCGCAGCCGCATCTCCACCTCCGTGGTCACCGAGATCTTTTATGGCCAATCGCCCACCCCATCGGCGAAAGACCTGAGAACGACACCTCTTTTCCTATGGTATGATTATTTCAGCTGCCCTCAAAAATCACAGGCTGACCAGCTTAGGGCAATCAACAGCATTCCCAGCTACGTGGCCAGATGCCTCTACTTCATGATTCTCTCGCCGGCGCTCAAGCACGAGTCTCGTTCAGAGATCTTGAGTCAGTGGACGTGGGCTCAGCGAGGACAGCACAGGGGCTTCTAGATCCCAATAACTCTTTCGATGCTCAAACCAACCCTGGGGCAAGTGCATTAGCTTAGTACCCTTGACGCTTGTCAGGATGGTGCAGAGCAGAGCGCATGGCTCGTGAGTTGGCCCCCTCATCCGGATTTGTGATTATTGTGGAGAGCGCCACGCACCAGACCCTCTTGCCGGAATTTCAGTCATTCTTGTATTCTCCCGGAGAAGGTCGGTTTACCGTCACAGAGGACAGCCACAAGGTGGCCAGCATAGTGGTGCAGCTTATTTGGAACAAGCTGCTTCTTTGCTTGAGAGAAGGCGACTTGCATAACTACCGGTTCATTTTGAACCAACAAGCCACACGACTTCGCAACTTGAACATCGACCCGGTCGACTTGGCAATTCCAGGCTTCAATCCGAGTCAGGATCCGTTTGTAAATCCTGAGGCGTTTGCGCTTGCAAGGTTCATGCACCAGAACGGTTTTGAGGCAGTCACGCAGATAGATGAAGCAGGATGGTCACCGCTGTGCTATGCTGCTATGAATGGCAGCTCAGCTGTGGTGTCGGAGCTGTTGAGACGCAGGGCAGATGCGAACGAGTGTACACAGAAGGGTACCAAGGAGGCACAGTTTCCAAAGAAGATGACAGCTCTCTCCCTCAGTGCTTGCTTCAGGAGCAATGAGGTCATGCAGGTGCTCTTGAGTGCTCGAGCAGCGGTGAATGTCAGGGATGGTCGCCGGCAAACCGCTTTACATTGGGCATGCATCTCCAACAATGCCGAAGGCGTAAGGATTCTCGTCAAAGCCGGAGCAGATGCTGAGATGTTGGCGATCACTGGACAGAGTGCTTTCCAGCTTGCTTGTTCAGCGGGCGCATTGGAAGCCATCAGTGAGATGCTCTTGCAGTTTCCGAAACAAGACCTCCAATACAGCTTGCACTTCGCATTTCTTCTGGGAGGTGGCTCAGGCCACTTGGTGAGAACTCTCTTCGAGGCCAAAGCCGATGTGAATGAGCGGCTTGAGCTGCTGCAGAGCAAGTACTTGCTCCTGTGGACATTGTGCAAAGCAGCCAGCTTCTCCCACAGAGTCGGTGCTTCCACGCGTTTGAGGGAGTTGGCTTTCCATCACAGACGGGCCACCCCGCTGATGCCTCTCGTCGGATTTGAGACACGCGCATTCCGAAAGTCTTTTACTTCAGAAAGGCCACCGTCCCTGTTTTTTGGGGCGTCGCGTCTTACAGGTTCAGCGTAATCTGCGGCGCCTTCGAAGCTACGTATGCACTACTCGCCGTTGGGGCTCGCCGAGACCTGCGGAACTCTCGCGGACGGCCACATGGAAGCAAGAAGGGGAATGGCATTTTTTGTCGTCTGGTCCCACGTCTCCGATGCAGACGCTCCTTCCCAGGACTGCTGTGGATCTCGCCGTCGAAATCTGCGCACCTCCTGCACTGGTTGCCAAACTCAATCCTGCGCAGGACCTGTGCGGCAAATTGACAGATCTGCACAACACCACTAAATCGGGCAACAAACGCAACGTGACGGTGCCATACTCGTGGCCGGATGGTTTGCTTTCGAAGAGAATTATGCATTGTGGTGAGGTTGCCTTGTGGTGACACTGTTGCTAGGATATGCTAGCATCTTTCCGTTTTTGGATCCTGCCAACAAGGAGTCACATACTTCCACTTAGTTGCAGCTCTAGCACCTTCGCTGTCCGGTACGAAACTTGCCTCGTATTCTTAAGACTTCTCACAGCTTCCCTTGTCGCTTGTGGCTTCTGCTTCCCCAGCTCCTAGGGCATCCGGGGAAATCGCGCAAGACTCAAAGAGCCAGTCTCGGTCTGGAGGATCCTAGAATTGCAGGAAGAAACCCGGCTTCATGGTGACAGTAATCGCCAGGATGGGAATGATTTGGACAATTGGAGGAGATTGAGTGTAAGAGAGAGTCGAATCATTTAGAGCTTTTCCTGCGAGGAGCTTGCGGCACTGGACGAGGAGTTCGTGGCAGTGGAGGAAGAAACTTGGCCGAGCTAAAAAGAGGTGGGACGGGGGCTCTGCGCAGATCGCCAACCATGCTGAGGCATGGTTGGCGATTCCGGGTAGTGCGAAGAGAGGGCCAGAACTCACGGGAGCGAACTGTAGCACCATTTAAAGTTTAAAGTTTATATGAAATGCTTCAAGGAAATCAGGTGCACGTTTTGTTTTGGCGGTCTGCCCTTATCCACCCCTGCTGTTGTAAGGAACCCGACGACGAGATGATTTCCGTCTACATAAGCTGACATTTGCAGCCCTTTATCTTGTGAGATGAGGCCTATGGGCCTATGAGCCTCTAAGTAATAAATGTCTCGCAGTCTTGCGGGTGATTTCCGAAGAGAAGCAGCCCATGCCTGGCCGAAAGCGGCCTCGTTACTCTTTCAGTGCTTGTGCACCAACTACCTGGTAACTCCCTCCTGCCAAACAGCTCCCATCGCTAAGCCGTTTTCAGTGTGTTGATTGTGTTGTCAGCGAAATTCGCAGCAGGCAGGCTCGTTTGTGCGACTGCGGGATCGATAATGTCCGGTTTCACTGAGGCACTTACATTTTTCTTGGAGCTTGGCTTGCTTCTTGGAACTTCCCTGCGACCGTCTAAAAAATCTTCTCCGATCTCGTCGTGTGCATGCAGTGCTGGCCGAAAACAGTTGTCTGCGGTCATGCTTATGCCATGGAGACCTCGAGGCATTCTGTGAAGAAGGGATCTGCTACCGGAGGCTGTGGGAGCTTGCGTGTGTGTGTGTGTGTGTGTGTGGAGAGATGGGAGCTGCTTAGCTGCTTGCTGAGCGCTCGCAGGCCCAAACCCCGAGAAAGCCAACCTTGACATCGCGCTAGAGACAGCCCTCCTTGCACTCGTTAAGCGCCGGGGAGTACAAAAGCGCCTGGGTCGCACAGAATCGAGCGGAGAGACCTGTCTGTTTTGAACTTCCGGCATCTTTGTTTTCAGGACAGCTTGTCCTGAATCAAGAACAGGACCTGCTGACCCAGCGAAGTTCCGCGCTTGGAACTGAAACTTGGGGATGGCTGGTGCCTTGGATATACACAGAAGTTGGCTACATGCGAATTCCCTTGTCTTCCGATTAAAGGGATGCCCAGAGCCACAGGTGTTTAGTAGCAATGTTGCAGTCTCGTGCGTCGCAAGTACAGAGCAGCCAGTGAATGCTAGTGATAGGCATTGCCGCAAGCCATGTTATTGGAATTTCTGGGATACCATCTCCTCCCTCGTCGAAGGCGAGAGGCCATGCCAGCAACTCATGCTGTCGTGAAGCGGTTGGCGCTGGCAGAGCCGCTTCAGCATAACTGTGCAGCATTTTTTCCAGGGCAAGCAGTAACATGCAGCTGCAAGAGAGCATGCTTGTGCTTGCCGTTCTCTGCCTGAGATATAGCAGAGGAAAATTTCGGAATTACCTGTGAAGCCAAGGGTTGTCGTTCGAGAGCAGCGCGGGCAGCTGTCGCTTGGCATGGTTGGCGGCTCTCGAAAGTGTTTGGCGCCTCTTGGAGCTCCCGGCTCTGCGGAGCGCTGCAAGCGGAAAGGCTGTGGTGTCACACTGTTCTCGGCACAGGTTGAAGCCAGACGTGGCCTCTTGCCTGACTCAGAGACCGGGGCGACCAGTTTCAGGTGATGTTGCATGCTCACAGCTATCAAGCTAGCCCACGTTTCGGTCGTTGCGGCCTCTTGACTGCCTCGACCCAGCTTGGCACCGAGGAGCCCCGTGGACCTTACCGAGTGCGATTGGTCGGTTGATGCCGCCGAATGAGCTGTGCAATGCAAAGAGCAACTTTCTTGAGGCTTGTTCCTACTACAATGCAGCCCCATAGTGGGTGCTTGGATGTGCTTCTGTTGTGGTTGCTGATGACCTAGCGCAGTTGTGGTTCACCGGTTGCACGTAATCAGTGCCTACTGCACGGCTTGGCGGCCGGAGGTGACGACAAGCACTCTTCAAGGACAGCCGCTGACGATGCGTAAGTGAAGTGTCAGCAAGAAGCCGAGGGCTCTCGGAGCCTAAATCCCCTTCAATGAATGATGCTACTACTCCATGCAGCTGCTGGAGCCCAAATTAAAGTTCAACATTGCAGGAATCATCTCATGTTGAATTCCGTCGCGGGGTGGACTTCGGAGCAGAGGTTCAGGTTTACGTTCTACATCCGACCAGAACAAGCTTAAGCGGCCGTGGCTGGAATTCTACCGACGCGATGGCCCCCTGTGAGAAACGGAGTGGCAGGAAGTCGAAGGCTTGTAGTCTACTTGCCGGGGAAGCGCGGGCTTCTTGCTGGTCTCTGAGGGTCGCAGATCAGTGATTGCACGCGAAGGGAAAAAGCCTTTGATTTGATGTGCATTTGCACCTTCCGACTTCTTTGAACCTTTCGTGTCTGGCAGCTTCACACTGTTGCCTTTGCTTGCGCCCAGGATGTCTTGCGTCGGGACATGGTCGGTGTCTTTGGCCCTGGGCGTGGACCCAAGACTAGCTGCCATTTCTCCCTTGCGCGTCACAGCTGGTGGTGCCACAGGCAGCACGTCCCAGACTTCTCCATCTACAGCCCCGACATTGAGGCAAGACATTGCAGCCTTGAGAGGCCTGAGAGGCTTTCCCGCCACTCCGCCATCCTGCATTGCTGCGACAGCAGGTGATAGATGCCCGTCTCCCAAGCTTCCAGCTTCGCGGCCTAGCCACCTACCAGCAGGCATCGGTTTTGGAAAGCACAGCGGCAAGTCAAGACGAGAGAGCAGATAAGTTCCGACATCGCGAGTGTCTGCAGACCTCCCTGCCGGCCTACTTCTTTGAACCAGCGCGTGTCGCAGGTGCTCTCGACAATGCAGTGGTCTGTGCTCTTCTGAGATATGCGTACTCTCTGATTCTGGCCCCTGTTCCTTTATCAAATGTGCATTCACGACGGAACCGAGATCAAGTCGATCTGCGACCGCAGCAAAATGGAGATTACATCTCTAACACCGTCCACAGCTCAGTAATGCGCAGTACATTGCTAGGAAGCAGTCAGTGGTCTATCGAATCGGCGCGGGGCGACTTGGAATGCAAAGCCTTCGAGCTATTTCGAGCTTGGCCGATGCAGAGCCCGTAGAGCCGAAGAGCCATGCAGCAGTCTGCCACACTGCTAGGTTATGCTAGGCTGCACACCGCGCAGATCATGCCGTGAGACAGCTTTAGATCAGGCCGGTGAATGACCAGATGTACGTCAGGCCAAACTGCTTTTCCGAAGTGCACTTCCCGTGCGAAGGCAGACGTTCCCTTCTCTTGTAGGTGGAGGCTGCACTTGTGGTTCAAAGATGTGCGCTCTCTGCTGGTCCGGACCCGAGACCAGCGCATGGAGAGGAGCAAACAGCCCCGTGAGGCTCAGTCGTCGAAAGCAGGATCTGCAACTAGGAGCCCCACAAACTCGGGGACTGCGAGCCAGGATTCAAGCAAAACTTGCCAGTTTCTGGCCTGGGGGTTGCATGTGTTGAGGTGGGTGCATGGATCGGGTAGGGAGTGGGTGGTTTTAGCGTAAGAGGCCTGAATCAGATGATTGCTTTTGAATCCTGCTGCGGTTCTTATTCTTCGTGAAAAAGGTACTCCTGCACACGTTGTCAAGGGCGACTATACTCTGACTGCACTCGCAAAGACTGCACAAGGCCCCGGCGTTCGGTGGCTCGCCGAGGATCAGCCTGGAGGCAGCGGGGGAAGGCCGAGGAGAGGATTCGTGAGAGTGCCACGACTGCTCGTCAGGGGCCTTTCATTGTGGAGGGCTATTCGCGCACTGGCCCTAAGTCCCTGCAGTCCCTGCAATTTGGCCATCTCCAGACGTCCTTTCTGAATTTCAGAATGCGTCGAATTCTGAACTCTCAGCACGAGCCAGATTAGATTCTACTCAATTTCGGGTAAGCTGGCTTCACAGAGAGGGCATGCCAGACCACACTAGAGGCATACATGTTTCGGCATATGTCCTGAGGATATCAATTCGATCCTTGGTCTGCGGAGATAGTCTCTTGTCAGCACAGGCCGAACATGACCGCTGCTTTTTGATCGTGCGCGTGCGGAGTGGCACAGTGGGTGCACATGAGTGGGCACCTCGCCCAGGTCAAGCACACCATTGCTCGCGCCCCGTTTGATGCCAGTCCACGCAGCCAATTGCACGATCAGCTCGCAGTTGTCACCTCAGAGTCTCCGCTCAGGACATCACGAATCCACCCATGTACCTTTCAGACCTGGCCGGAGTCTCAGCGGTGAAGTTCCGAGAACGCCTCGATACGCCTGGTTGCCACGTGGCGAGTCAGGTGGCCCAGTATTCTCCCGTGCCTTCTTGGATGATGCCAGTCAGCACAGGCCCGGGGGGAAATGAGTGGCGGGAGTGGTGAGGTCTACTTTGTGGCCTCTCTTGTTTGACTTATACATAAAATGGAAGCAAACACATCTCAAGCACACCACACTAAAGCCGTCTGAATCGGAAGTCGGACCAGAGGAGTGGAGTGGGGAGTTTCGGTTGGAGTGCAATTTGTTAGAGACATGTCCTTGCTCAGCAGCGTGGAGTCCGAAGCAACAGCTGCATGAAGCTCTCCACCTGTCAGGCCCACTGGGCGTCCCAAGCCTCACGCGTGCGTGGCCGTGATCTCACATGTGCGGTTTTCGGAGCCTGACACATGCAGTGGATGATTCGACGGTCGAGTTTTAAACTACTCAGTTACTCTTCGCCGTCTCGACGCTGGTGAGTGCAGAGGGACTGCTTGAATTGAGGGTCGGTGACTAGAGTCCGCGAAGATGCGGGCAATACATGGATACGCGGTAACTCGTGGCACAGAGCTCAGGCCTGTGCACTTCCACAGCTCTGGCGGGGAGGAGAAGGCCAGATTCTCGACGCAGGGTTGCCGCCTGCCGCGGCTATGTCTCCAGAGATCCCCAGAGGCGCAGGAGAATGTGGGACGAGGGACATGAAAAGAACTCCAGTAGCTGTGGCAATGTCACTTCCGTTGTCTAGTCTCGCCTTGAAACCTCGCCTGACGCCGCCGAGCCAAAAAAAAACTGTGGAGCACACGCTCCTTGTAATCTTAGCTGTGTCATTGTTTCGCATCAAGGGGGCCACCAATAGGTTGACAGGAGACAGATGAGCCAAGCTGACCGGTAGTTCCGTCTGCGAGGCATCGGCATCGTTGACAGGCGTGTCAGACTCGGAGTTGTTCCCTCGTGAAGTTCACCGTGCCTGCTGCAAGCTTCCCTGCTTTGTCCAGTTTCTCCCACAGCTTCCACCTGATGCTCTGTGAGCACGCCTGTCAAAATCCGAGTCCACTGCGCCTAGCGCCCGCAGCTCTGGCACGAGCCTGGGGCCTACACTGAGGGCAGTTGAGGGATCTTCGACAGCTTGGAAGCCGTGACCTAAAAGCTGCCTCCCACAGACTACGTAGTAGATAGCTGCAGATAGCTGGCTTTGGCCAGGTCCTCGCTCAGACACTGCTCGGGGAGCAGGCTTCGCAGAACTCGAGCGCCATGAGCTGGTATGGGGTCACACTCATGTCAAGCGTGTGTGCGAAGCCTCACATGGTGCCCTGCCATGGTCCATAGGGATAACAGGGACCGGGGATAAGAGACAAGCGCATGTCTGCGACAGTCGTCAACTGGGACATTTTTCGGCTGAAGCTGCTGCCATGATAAAGGTACACAAGTCTGCGTGAACGCCATGTGTGTGTGTGTGTGTGTGCTACGGACAATGAGGAAATCCTCTTCACTTCACCTCTTCATTCAAACTCCTACTTTTCCATAGGGCCTTTTGTCCGCATACCCTCGACAGCGTATCCAGAGTTCTGGGAATCGCAAGTGCAATGGCCAAAGCTGCAGTGAAGCCTTCATCTCACAAGATCTGCATTTTGACTGCACGTGGTCAGAGCTTGGGTGGGCTTCAGAATCTGGTTATGGCTGCATGACAGAGCCGAGCGGTTGTTTTTGCAGAGTTTCATTTTCATGGTTCTTGAGTTCTTCAGCAAGTATTGTATGATAGCTGCCCCACACTGCCGCTCCTGGTGAACAAGGGACCGCAACCCGAAGACGGCTTTTGTCGGTATCCATGAATGCCAGGGAGACTACCACGCACGGCTTCAATCGGCGGACAGATTCTATTTCACAGTGGAAGATCCAGAGTTGTAGAACCGTGCTGTAGATGCTGGGCCCTTGCATGGTCATGCACGCAAAAACGCATGCTACACCACAGCAAGAAACCTGCATTCTGTCTGCTCAAGCCTGGCAGTAGTACACCTGTCAACGAACTGCTGATGTGCAGAAAAACAAGAAACATAAGGTTCAGCTTGGCTCAGAAGATCTAAGAAGGCCTTGATTCTTCGAAGACCCTTCCACGTGTGTGCTCGCAGCACAGGTTTGCCGGGTCTGCCGCCTCGATACTGGGCTGCACCCAGGGTGGTGTGCAGTGTGCAGATCTCTGCTTTTTCTTTCTGCCATGCTTGTAAGCAGAACTTTGGAAAAGTGTCGGCAAGGCGAGGATCAGAATCAGGTGGCTGCAGCATTCTGATGACTGGCCACATGCCATGGCATCAAAGTGGTAATCTCGCTCAAGCAAAGCTCCGGGTCAGGTTAGGACTAGAAAGTCGACCTTGACCGACCGGGCGCAAAGGAAGGACAACTAGTGGAGCACCCGGCCAGGCCGAGGAAGAAGTTGACGAACAGACAAGGGAAAACGGAAGAAATGGCAGAGATCGGCAATACGTGAGCTGCCTTGAGCACCCCTGAACCAGTAACTATGTCAGACCGGCCCCGGCAGCCGACTCTCTGAAAGAGGGTGGAGGGGTGAAGGTTAGCTCCTGTTAGGTTCTGCGGGTCATGCCATGATGTGACATGCTGAGGAAGCCCAGAGGACGTGGGACTGGACTCGCAGGTGCTGGCGGAACATAGCGAGGCACGTATTTGTGATCTTAAAGGAAGCACACGTGTCTTCTTCTACCTTGGTGTATAAAGGCACTGTAGCAATTGCAGTGCCGTGGGTCCACCGGCATGTGCAAGAAGCTTGGCGAGCCCTCCACTTCCAAGACTTTCACAAACAGGCCAACGAGAGACAGATCGCAATTGGTGCCTCGACAAAGCAAGTAGTGTTTTGCTACCAATCGGAACTGATAGCTTTGTCATGGGTACTCATGAAGCCAGCTGGAAGCCAGCTGGGTGCTAGTGTGCTGGTCTCTGCCGGATCTGCCGGGTGACAACTGTGAGTGAGGTTACATGCCGGGAGTCGCGGAGTGTGCGCTCAAAGACAACTGTCTGGTATATGCCGACATCCGTGGATACCAGGTGCCATGTCGGCAGGCTTTCGGCCGTGATTTGGTGAGGGGATGTGATGTGTGCAGATGACTTGTTGGGCCGAGGACAAGGAGGCGAGGAAGCCAATGACCGAGAAGTCTTTGTTCCGCTGCCATTCGATGACGACCCTCGGCTGGCAGTTGAACACTTGACGGGATCGTGAGTTCGCATGTAACTCATTTCTTCACTACGGCTCAATTTATCTTTTTGGCCTGCGGCAGCCGAGTCTCAGATTGCACTGCGATGTGCTGCATTGCTGCTTTCGCAGGAAGCCGATCACAGCAGTGGCATTGATGGCGTTGTGGGAGGCCATTGAACAACTGCAACTTTCAACTTCTAGAGAATATGGATGGAAAGAATGCGCATGGCGTTGCAATGTATAGGGGGAGGCGTATCCACCCAAGGCCGGGATGCCGTGAAATCAAGGACGAAGCATAAGACAGTCAGACAGTGTGCAGGAGGGTAAGCTGGGCTTGGATGACCCGGTGCACAAATACATCCCGGCTTTCCGCCACATGAAGGCCTGGTGCGAAGTTGTTGCTGCAGGCTTGTTCGTGCAAGTACGGCGGATCTTCTGCTTGCGACTGGTCCCAGGTTGCCAAGGGCAAAGTCCACGAAGATGCCTGCCGGCCGATTACACTTCGCCACCTGGTCACCCACACCTCCGGCTTGGGTTGCATGGCAAGCAGTGATCGTCGATGCCAGAGCTTGTCTTTTGATAGGGGAATTGACAGTGTATGCTGCAGAAATGCATGTCGTCTGTCATCATTCGCAGTCCAAGCAACGTTGCCCCTACTGCTGCGGCAAATGTTGTTGAGATCTGCGGAGTCTAACACTTCATTCCATGCCCAGAAGTGAACATCAGATTCTCAGCGGGAGCAGTTTGACACCTGTCGCCATTCAGAGGATACTGTTTGCCAAAACCTCGTCGTCCTTTCTGTATTTAACGAGACTTCGCTGGTTCTTTCCACTTTGGTCAGACCATACGAATTTGGGGTGCACAGGGCGTCTTGAACTTTCCAAGCCCCTCAGGCTGCTACTGTAGAGCATCATACCGACTCTTACCTTTCTCCGGGAAGAACCGAAGTACATCCACGATGTGGTCAATGAAGTGCGACTGCCCGAAACTCATGAAACTGCCGACTAGGCACTAGGTCACTGGGTATTGTCTCTCCAGCTTGATGTTGATGCAGAGGTTATGGCCCCTCGCGCGAGCGAAAGTGCGAAAAGCTGGATGAGGGGCCGTACACCCGATTCGTCAAGCGGGTGGATGCCGGGCTTGTCCCTAACTTGTGTCTTGGATGCAAGTACGATTGGCAGGCAGCAGTAACAGGAAGAGTCAAGCCAGCCTATGCGTCAATATGGGCTATACAAACCGATTGCGTGCATATTGGCTACAGATCGATTGTGACCCCAACAGACGTCAGCGGCGCTTTACATAGTAAATGAGGTTGGAAACATTTTGAAACAAGAATACGAAAGCTTCCGGAGACAGAGATCGTTCTGTGTCAGCTTCTTCCAGGAAGAGCTTCTGCGACGAGCTCGCATCATTTCCGCTTCGATTTCATCCGGGAGAGAAGTGTTCTGCATGCATTCATCCTTTGCATCAGCGTGTGAACTCGGCGGTCGGCATTAGGCTCTTCTTTCAACTCGCAGCCTGTGTCTCTGGCAGTCCCGGTTCCTCTCTCTCTCTCTCTGTGTTAAGGTGGGAATACTCCATGGGAATGGACGTCCTTGGCCGTGTGCTGGAGGTGGTGTCTGGAAGCTCGGCATATCTTCATGCCCGGGCAATGAGCAGTTCCCCTTTCTCGAATTGGCGGTCTGCTTGGGGCCAAGCCTTCGTGTTGGATGGGGTTCAAGGATTTGAGAAGCGAAGCTACTAAACACCGCAAAAGGGTGCACGTACTAGTATCCCGATACATCCAAGGCTGTGGTTTCAACTGCTTGTTTGTTCCATGAGGGTTCGAAAGCGGGTTAGCTTTCCGAATGGCCTGGCGGTGAGTGTGAGTGTGGCGTGTATGGTTTGCAGGGCCTCCGGCACGGATGCTTTTTGACACCGCGACCGCTAAGCTGGTTTGGTGCTGCTATGTGCTGTTGCATGTCACATGACGAACCGTTTAAGTACACCTGCAATGCAGGATTGTTTTTAATCCAGCAGGGAGTGTCCCGGTGCCGCCACAATTGCGGGGGTGTGTTGTCGGACGTATGTGCGCTTCAACATGTGCAACCCGCAAATCGCTGCCAGAGAAGTTTCGTTTAAGGTTTCAGCATGATTCAGCTTGTCGAAATAAGCATTTGTGTTTCGGGAGATTGCCTGACTTTGGTAGCCCTCGCTCCTCTCTCCAGCCCCCGCGCACGCGTCGTTGTTTGCGCTTTCGCTCTCGCTTGCTTTGTTGTACCTTACGTCTGTGGTTCTCGTGATGCACTTGGTTCGCTGACCTCTTCAGGTTAATTGATGGCAGGCACAGGGGCCACGGCCACCATTGAGACCTTGCATTGCAATTGCGTAGCCACTGCTCGGTCAAGTCAATACGCAACAGCCGTGACGTCGATCTTTCTGCCAAGCATGCTGGCCAAGCTCGTGCTGACAAGCTTGACTGCTTCGGCACTTGCAGACTCGGCGCGGTCACATCCAGCGAACGACTCGGCCAATGCAACGATCGACGGTAGTGCACAGCTGCGGCACCACTCCAACGAAAGTACCTATCGTGGCTCAGCAGTCAAGGACCAGAGCACACAGGCGAGTGCGACGGTTTCTCCGAAGACTGAAGATCTGTCGGGCTTTGCCCAGCCTTCCCTACGAGGTGGAGCCTCGAGAGCTGGATGGACTTGGCAGAAGACCTGCTGCTCGAAGTACCAGGTGAGAACCGAGAACTACCAGACTGCGCAGAGGTACTTGGATCGGTGCTTGCAGTACAGCCACTGCACGGGCTGGACGAAAGAGTGGTTGACCGGACCAGGCGAGATTCTTGTTTACTGTCACGGAGGTTGCGAGGCCTCGCTGCCGAAGTCTAATCCTTGATGCCCCCGATGGACATAGCAGGCACGGGACGGGGTGGCATCCAATGGTTTTGGCCGTGGCCTATGTCTAGCAGCAATGCCCAAGCCAACTCTATGACGTGCAGTGAGGACCCAAGATCCTACTGACAGGAGTGGCGAGGAGGCAATGCCAACGGCTGTCTTCCTTGTTTCCGACTTGATTCGGATTGTTTCTTGACCCGAGGCACCTGTCTCTGCGAGACAAGCTCGGGGCAACTCTTGCAACTTTCGTGCTTGCCTTTGCCTTTGCACATAGTGACCCCCGCCGAGCGAGAGTCGACATTGCAACAGCAACCGGTAGCACGAAGACTGACGTTATTCCGATCTCGCAAAGGTGATGCTGTACCCCTTTGTGTGTGGCCCGAGCAGTCAGCTTGCCTCTGTTCCATGCAGTCAGGAATGCCTCTGGATCGCTTCTTCCGGAAGCGGATCTTCAAGAGGATTGGAATGAAAGACACGGCCTCTAAGCTGCAACCGGTTGCCGCACGCAGCTTATCTAGAGCGACGATGATGGGTTCGCATCGTCTGAGGCCTTTTCTGTCAGTGCCTTTCGTGCTCGTCGCCGCTTGACCGCGTACTATGCCGCTTGTATGCAGAATTGATGACGGCTGGCATGCTGCTTGGCTCTTGCGACTCCATCTGCTGTTGCTTTCTGCCTGGCGTGCAGTTTTCGAGGTGACGAAGGCGCGGTCAAAGCACAGCACCTTGGCTCAAAAGAATGAATATCCAAGATGACAAAGGCCAAGGGCAGACCCCGGAGACAGATGCCGTTTTGGCACGGTTGAGCATTTCCAGACCAGATAATGTGCTGATTTTACCGGAGCACGCCCCTGCACTGCCTCGCAGTCCAGGAAAGACGAAGCTACCCAACAAGTTCTCTGCGAGACGCGCCTTTTGGACGGTGTGAGGAAGTGGTTCAACTGTTGTGCTTACGGTTCTTCCTTTTTGTGCAACACTGCGGCAGCGGCCGTGCGCAGTAAAGGCGTAGGCGAAGGCATCTCATGTACGAGTCATGTAATCATATATCATTACTGAGGAAACCACTTGTCCGCTTTTTTTTGGGATCTCTGTCAGTTTTGCCAAGAGCGGAGCCACTGGGTTAGACAATCCTGGAACTAGAATGCATTTTCATGGGGATGGAGTTCAAACGCGTGTCGGACGAAAAGAAAGGCTGATGGCCGCCATCCTCAGTTCAGCGCATGGGTGCGTGGCCGGTCGCTGCGGGTGCTGTCTGGAGGTTGTGCCCTCAGTCCACTGTCCGACTGTCGCGGCGACGAGAACCAGAAGGACGCATTGGTTTTAGCTAGCTTTCTTCACGGCTAGGTTCTGTGCCTTCAATGATTCAGACCCTGAGGCTTACTAGATAGGTTGCTGCAGCATCTGTGGCGATTCCCTTGAACGCATGAACAGTCCGGCGACTCTGATGGTGTCTGCACCGAGGTGGCATCTGCGGATCTTTCGCAGGCGAAGATGCCCCCGTCTACAGCAGTGATGGCAGCTGTGGTGTTTCAAGTTGTAGTCATTGCAGTGGCAGATACGGGAACCGTCGTTCAAAAGCTCATGCTCTGCTTCAATGTGCAAATTTGTTTCTTTAGAGTTGGTCTTCGGTTTTAGTACACAGAATCAGATGTATCCATCGCACTGTGACGGTTAAGCTGTTTCAGGTGGACTGTTGTCGTCTCTTCGAGATCAGGCGCTCTTCTGCGCAGCGCTGCTAAACGCAGGCAAGGTGCACCATCATGGCATGTCTCCACCTCCTCACACACTTCACAATTCGCTGCGGTAAACCTCGTACAGCTGCCGCAGGCATTGGTCACTGCAAGCATAGCCCGTGACACACAGCAAATTGCCACCTAAGCTGTTGAGATCAGGCGAAACCGGCTAAAACTTCACTAGCGAATGAAGCGCAAGGCTACTCACATGCCAGCGGCCGACGAGTACTGGAGCCTGGAACGGTGAGGATGCTCTGCCGAGCTACTTGTCCAAGGGCTTAGCCAATGTGGAGTAGGGTTTCAATGAAAATGTGTCTATGTAAATGCAAATTGGGAGTTTCTTTTCTGCCGGTTGGCCTGTCTGATAGATGCATCATTGTTGCGCTCGGTAGGCAGAAGGGGAAATTATGGAAACGGCCTTGGTGATCGGCCGAGGATTGGCTTCGTATGAAGTCTGTCGCAGACAAGGATGTTCTCCCTGGGTGGGGCATGCAACTTGACGTACATCTAGGTTCAGGTTTGAGTAACAGCAGATCTTGGTAGACATGGTTGTAGCTGCCGTCCCTATTGCCCCCTGATCAGATTTCAGGGCGTGGACATGTGCACGAAAATCATAGAAACTATCTCATGAAGTATGGGAGCTTCTGGGGATATCAGTGGTGGCAGTGCTGCAAGGCATTCTATGGGCATTGGATGGTGTCCTGTCGGTCACTGGATTCCCGAACTTCACGAGCTGCTTGGCTGTGCTTTCCTATATCTTGTCAAGAAGACCTTAATGTCATACTGCTGCTTCCACTGCCGTCGCTTGAACGTTTCCCAGTTCCCACGCATCGGATGGGTGTGCACCTGCACAGACTGAGGATGTTTATGGGTGGAATAACTACATCCTGGTCCATCAACTTCAATGCGAAGATCATCCAAGTGCCCTGGCAGCAGATAGCTATGCCGGTGGACACTTTAAAGCGCCAGCTTCACGGCGCGACTCCCGGGCTCTTGAAGAAGACCACCTGAAAACTGAAGCCACGGAGCCGCCGCCCCGCCCGTGACAATTTTTTGGCACCGAGGTCACGATGACCTCCAGCTCCTGCGATGCTGATGTTCATGGATGGGATCATCGAAGGGACGACCTCGACGGTTGCATCAAGCATGCCTTGAAGGCTCGCCTTGGTGCTCGACCGTGCATGCGGCCGTTGTGGTAGGAGGCATCTCGGCAGCTGCAGCTGCGAAATGGCGCAATGGTTGCCTGAGAGGGGCTTACACCCAGCAGGTTGCACTACGTATCCTGTCAGGGTTTTGGCTGAGTGTCACACCTCATGTACATTGCACAAGGAAGCGGCCCATGTGATGAAGGTCTGCAAACGAAAGCAGAAGCATCTGCGCCTGCACCGCCAAAAGTGCTCGAGGAGAAAGTTAACCAGATCACGGTTGCTTGGACGGCACACGTTTCATTCGTGGTCTTCATGTCTTGTAGATGAAGGAAATCGAAGGGGTGCATGCAAAGACTAGTATAAACACAGAGTGGAGTGATCGTGCTGCCAACGGCAGAGTGGGAAGTTAAATTTGGATTGTAAGAGAGGGAGAGAGACAGAGAGAGATAAGTATCCGAGAACGGTGCCGGTACGTCCCTGCCAACCCGTAGGGAACCGAACTTGCTTTTTACGAAAGCCGCGCCAGCCCTGCAGAACCTGTCTTACGTGTTGGATGGTGTCTCGAGAGCGTCGTTGTTGGCACGTTTAGTATCGTAGGCAGGTGCCGGAACTCGACAGCTTCAGGCAGTGCAGGGCAGGCGATGTCGGGGGCGAAAAACCGTCCCGTCACCGGCAACATGTGAGCACTCGGGGCGATGATAGCACTTTCGATCATCGGAGATAAGTCTTGTGTTCTTCAGGTATTCTTACACGCCACAGTCGAGCTGTTCATACGTGGGGTCGTAGCTCTAGCCTTTCGCATGTAATACCATGCGCACCGCCAACAGCGGGCAGCCCCATGGCCGGGGGCTCGCCCCTCAAGCCTGGCGAAAGAAGTATCCAAGTTACAGGACATTCCTTTGCCGTAGCGGTAGTTCATGAACTTTGATCGTCACGTACGTTGTGCAGCCGCCCTCACATGCCAATGCAAAGCCCTTAATGAATGCCCTAGGCCCTCGCGACCTTCGGCCACAAGAAACCTCGAACGTTTCCCTTCCCCACAAGAGAGAGGACCCTCAGCTTGCGAAGTGCGATGATGATTGATGAATGTCTCTCGGTTCACTTCTCCTGAATTCCTACAAGAGGTTGGGTGGGCCTGGGGGCCCTGCTCCGCGCACCCGGGAAGGACACAGAGAGAGACAGAGAACAGAGTCCCGGCAGGGCTTCTTGCCTTAAGCCATACAGCCCTGAACGAAACGAGCTGAGCCCGGAGCGCGTACTGTCTGAGGGACTGATTGCACAGGTCGTCCTCAGAAAAGGAAAACCGAACAAAGAAGGTACGCAAGTGCTGTGGTCCCTTGTGCTCCGGTGCCCCCACAAGACGGAGACACAGAAACCTCCAGCGGTTTAACGAGCTGTCAGAGTCCAGTCTGGTTGCTCGGCCTCTTCTCGTTGCTCCGGCCCTGTCTCCATCCGTGGGAAGGAGTTAGCTTCCTATGGGCCATGGGAACGGCGTGAAATTCTTGCAACTAGGTTCAGGGGCATTTTACCCTTGAGTTTGAATGTCGGATCCGCTGCAAAGAGAAGTATGTTTAGAAAGGCATGTTGAACGCCTTTGACCGAGGGCACGCGCCTGATTCAGCAGTGTACAGCCGGCCGCGAAGAGGGCCTGCACTTTATGTGCTCATAAACTGCACTTGCAATAGGGCCTCGTTTTCCGACGCGACATGGGGGCCTTGCCGAGAAGAGACACGTGCAACCAGTAGAGCTTGGCTGAGTCGAATTACACATCACATACAGCTTGCAGCAGATAGTGTCGCGACATAGCCCGCAAGTGACAGTACATCGCTTGACTCGCCGCCCTGAGTGAGTGCGAACCATCGGCAATAGTGCCTAGGTCCCAGTTACCGGCCATGAGTCCTGAAATGCGTCTGGGATATCACGCGCAAGCGGAACTATGGAAAGCTGTAGTCGATTATCCATCTTTGCTCGCCTGTTTGTGTTTGTGCCTGTGACAGCCCTATCATGAGCGATGCATCTGCGAGTAGTAGCAAAGATGCGGAGGGAGCTCTCCAAACGGTGGCTTCGAGCAATCACTTCAGCCTCATGCTCTTGCCTGGCACAGCACTCACCGGATTCTAGAATTGTTGAATTCATGCGCATCTCCAGCCCATTCGGGCTTGGCTCTGCGACTTTGGGTCCAACAGTCCGGCAAGCAGAAAAAGTGGACCCAGGTTGGACCCAGGTTGGGAGGTCGGCTGAGCTGTTCGAGTCCGAAGAGCTCGCCTTGCTGAGATTTGAGGGAGATTCCAAACAGGGCTGTGGCCGGAGACTTCGAAAACTCAAAGCCGCCAACGCACATCCAGTTTCAATGACGCAGTCGGACAGCTCCGCCGGATTGGCTGCGTGGTGTGCGAAGTTTGCACATCGGTATGGCCGTCTCGGCAGTCACTGCACTTCAGAATCCTGGCAGTATGTGACCGAGTATTCTTGCAGTCGCATCTACTTTCGCCACATCTGGCCTGTTGTGTTAGTTATTCCCAATCGCAGTGCTTGCAGAAGGCCAGCTGGGCACGCCACGCAGAAAAGCATGATGGTCGAAATGACCAGCCGACGTTGTGGAGTGCCCAGCCATTTGAAGTGATTTTTACGTCAGGGCTGAGGTAATTCTGGTGCTCGTCCTCCCATGCAATGCTCTTCGTCTTGAGTCAGATGGCAGATAGGCAGATAGGTAGGAAAAGATTTGCCTTGAGCCCACCGCGACCTCATCGAGAAAGGCCACCTGCCCCGGAGGCCAGCCCATGCCTGCGTGGCAGGGGGGCCCCTTCAGAGGGGACAGTCTTGCGACTCATGCGATGTTCCCAATTTTTGAGGTCATGAGTTCAATCAGGTGACACAAACGCTTAGAGGTGGAGCTTGTTGCTGTTCCGTTGGGTTTCGGCACGTACGAGTGGGTGAGGGAATGAAGCCGGTGAGGAAGAGACGACGACCTCTCAAGCAAAAGGATCACATGGGAAACCTTGTCATGCGTTCATTCGGGGCTCTACACCAATACGACAAGTATGAGCCTCAGATTCTGTCCGGGACTTCTTTCCTGTCTTTCATGCTGCGTACCCCTGGACATTGCCTGATACTTGTAAACTCTGGTAGCCAAAAAGTCCTTGTGCAGCCGCAAGCTAACCCCGGAAGGGAAGCAGAGCCCTCGAGGAAGTTGATTCCTCTTAGTCTTCGCATGCCCTGCTGTAGCTGGTACTTCGATTTAACTCTTCGAGGGCAGATTCCCGAGAAAATGAACCTGACAGCGCTGAGCTGAGCCTGTCATCCCGAAGTCTTCCGTGAAGCGCTTGCTTTCCTGGCTGTGGTCCGGGGGCTGTGGTCAAGATGTGTCAAGATGAGCTTGCAGTCTGACAACACTTGAAGTGACAAGACTACCCCAGCAGTCGGTGGCAGTGCGCTGCGACACGCTCGGCCAATGTACAAAGCCTGCATGTGCCACAGAAGCTCCGATCTATTTCCGGGCGAAAGCACGAAGAAAATGTCGCTCGAGATTGCAAGCATCTGAGAGCCATGCTGGTCAAGTTCCACGCAGTCTTCCAAAAATAGTGCAGCTTTGTGCCCCTGGTTAGTCAGGTGGCTGGCTGCCCGGCCTGATCCTGCCTGAGAGCATGCCATGCGCTGTCGTTCTCGGCTGTACTTATGCATAGGACAGGAGCAGACATTCAGCAAACCTCATTGCTGCAACTCCTGAGGCCCCAAGGCTGCGAGGCGCGCCGACGGAACAACAACGCAAGTCCGCAAAGTGCAGTGTCACGCAGTGAAGAGTTTGAAGAGTCAAAACCTTGTGTTTCCACCCGCCGAGATTATGCTATCAAAGTTTACTCTGGTTCGGGTTGTGTTGTAATGCAGCCAGGATGACTTCGAGTGCAATGACGGCAAGGCCAACTTTCCTTTGCAGTGCTGCGAGATGCCGCGGGCCCCGGACCGGCTCCATCTGCGGAAACGGGCCAAAGTGAAGGCTCAAGTTTTCAGACTTGCGCATTTCGTGCTCGTCCCTACGTTCGGGCAAAAGTGAAGGGTCAAGCCTGGTACTATTGTGCCCATCATATAGTGCCATTGTGTAGCAGATAGCGCCGTGCCATCACTGCGGGTTGTGGAGTGCTGGAGGAAGAGGGGTCTGGGAATGTCTCCCTCGCCGAGGCCGCTGCTCGGCAAGTTCTGCTGCGAGCCTCCAGTCGGGAGTCCCGGAACCATCGGAACATTGCTTGAACTCCGTTTGTGGTGCTTCCTAAACTCAATCAAATGTTGGAGAACGCACAAGCTTGACGAGTTCTCGTATTGCTTGAACCGTGTTCAGAATCCTAAGATCTGGATGATCCGACCAACATTCCGTGAAAAAGCAAGTTTGGCACAGCGGGTAGCTGCGCTGGATTCGATCGTTACTGCCGGCAAGCACAGTGAGTGGCATCGGCCAAGCGACACATCTAAGCAAGCCACAGCAAGCGATGCTAGGACGACTTCGCCACGGACGCCCGGCGCAATTCCAAACTTCTGGAGTCATAGCCTTTGAGGGCATAGTAGTAGGGCATCGGATCAGGACTCCTGGAGCAGCTTTTGTGCTCGAATCCATCGGCAGACTGCCAGAGATGTCCGTATGTGATTGTAGGATGACGGCTAGGCAAGAGTTGTTGCTCTTGCCAGGGCGTGCCGGACATCCCAGCATATCTCCCTCTGTCCGAATCCTAGAGTCAGCGGTTGTCACGGCTTCAGTCAACGCTGATTTCGCCATGATGCCATGCCTTGCAGCATTGAGTGACTGTCCATCCGCTGATGCCCTCAAAATGAGCTTTCTGGATCTTAGGCCGGTTCCTGTGGAAGAGCCGTGGGGCCCGGGCAAGGGTGGCAAAAACTAGGCGCGACTCGCGCCGTGCAATAGGACGAAGGGATGCTAGATCCGATTCAACACGGCGCAGGTATCGAGGCCCGCTCCGGGAATTTTAAGCTCGACCTTTCGCCATCTTGAGCCTCTGAGCAATCGACGGCTTCTGAGAGGAGCCGCAACTGTTTGACATGGACCTGGGCTCTGCGCGTGGAAGCACACGGGGGAAATTTGTTCTGAAAGTCCCGACGCCGTGTGGTTCGATGACTTCCCTTGATGACATCTTCGAAGGGCTCTCTCTTCTTTTGTGAGGATAGGGAGGCTTCTCAGAAGGGTACTTGTCAGTGTGTTTAACCCTATTCAACAATATTCAGAAATGTTTGAATTTCTGCCACTTTCTGCTTAAATATTCGGAAATGTTCCGTTTTCTTCCGGGAAACTTCCATAATATTCTTCATTCTTCCAGGTTCTTCACCATTCTTCTTAGATCTTCGTAAATCTTCGAAATTCTTCGAAATTCTTCCAAATTCTTCGTTGTATCTGCGGAGAACTTCAAACACTTTTCTAGACCATTCCTCTTAGATCTTCGTAAATCGAAATTCTTCGTTGTATCTGCGGAGAATTCAAACACTTTTCTAGACTTCTGCTTGTTTCCCCCAGCTGAAACCGCCAGCTGTGCTCAGTCCTCGGGCTTCTTGATGGCCTTGGCTCACGCTTTGCAGGGTTAACTGAATTCCTTTGGCTGGCCTGGGGGTTCCTGGTGGCTCCCTGGGTTTGTCGTTTTTGCGGTGGCTCAGTCGGCGGTGGCTCAGTTGGCGGTGGCTCAGTCGTGGTGGCTCGGTGGCTCGGTGGCTCGGCGCTACCTCGGGCTTCTTGATGGCCTTGGCTCACGCTTTGCAGGGTGAACTGAATTCCTTTGGCTGGCCTGGGGGTTCCATGGAAAATTACAATTCGCGCCCTGTTCGGAAATACATATCCTATGGGAAATGACAATTCGCACCCTGTTCGGAAATACATATCCTATGGGAAATTACAATTCGCACCCGCTCGCACTCTGATTAGCGCTTGTGTTTCTTGGATTCCAAGCACAAATCCTATGGGAAATTACAATTCGCACCCTGTTCGGAAATACATATCCTATGAAAAATTACAATTCGCACCCTTGTTTTTCTTGGATTCCAAGCACAAATCCTATGGGAAATTACAATTCGCACCCTGTTCGGAAATACATATCCTATGAAAAATTACAATTCGCACCCTTGTTTTTCTTGGATTCCAAGCACAAATCCTATGGGAAATTACAATTCGCACCCTGTTCGGAAATACATATCCTATGGGAAATTACAATTCGCACCCGCTCGCACCCTGATTAGCGCTTGTGTTTCTTGGATTCCAAGCACAAATCCTATGGGAAATTACAATTCGCACCCTGTTCGGAAATACATATCCTATGGGAAATTACAATTCGCACCCTTGTTTTTCTTGGATTCCAAGCACAAATCCTATGGGAAATTACAATTCGCACCCTGTTCGGAAATACATATCCTATGGGAAATTACAATTCGCACCCGCTCGCACCCTGATTAGCGCTTGTGTTTCTTGGATTCCAAGCACAAATCCTATGGGAAATTACAATTCGCACCCTGTTCGGAAATACATTAAGTAGACTCTGTTTCTTGGCATCCAGGCACAGCATCCTATGGGAAATTACAATTCGCAGCCTTGTTTTTCTTGGATTCCAAGCACAAATCCTATGGGAAATTACAATTCGCACCCTGTTCGGAAATACATATCCTATGGGAAATTACAATTCGCACCCTTGTTTTTCTTGGACTCCAAGCACAAATCCTATGGGAAATTACAATTCGCACCCTGTTCGGAAATACATATCCTATGGGAAATTACAATTCGCACCCTTGTTTTTCTTGGATTCCAAGCACAAATCCTATGGAAATTACAATTCGCACCCTGTTCGGAAATACATTAAGTAGACTCTGTTTCTTGGCATCCAGGTACAGCATCCTATGGGAAATTACAATTCGCACCTTTGTTTTTCTTGGATTCCAAGCACAAATCCTATGGGAAATTACAATTCGCACCCTGTTCGGAAATACATTAAGTAGACTCTGTTTCTTGGCATCCAGGTACAGCATCCTATGGGAAATTACAATTCGCACCCTTGTTTTTCTTGGATTCCAAGCACAAATCCTATGGGAAATTACAATTCGCACCCTGTTCGGAAATACATTAAGTAGACTCTGTTTCTTGGCATCCAGGTACAGCATCCTATGGGAAATTACAATTCGCAGCCTTGTTTTTCTTGGATTCCAAGCACAAATCCTATGGGAAATTACAATTCGCACCCTGTTCGGAAATACATATCCTATGGGAAATTACAATTCGCACCCGCTCGCACCCTGATTAGCGCTTGTGTTTCTTGGATTCCAAGCACAAATCCTATGGGAAATTACAATTCGCACCCTGTTCGGAAATACATATCCTATGGGAAATTACAATTCGCAGCCTTGTTGTTCTTGGATACCAAGCACAAATCCTATGGGAAATTACAATTCGCACCCTGTTCGGAAATACATATCCTATGGGAAATTACAATTCGCACCCTTGTTTTTCTTGGATTCCAAGCACAAATCCTATGGGAAATTACAATTCGCACCCTGTTCGGAAATACATATCCTATGGGAAATTACAATTCGCACCCGCTCGCACCCTGATTAGCGCTTGTGTTTCTTGGATTCCAAGCACAAATCCTATGGGAAATTACAATTCGCACCCTGTTCGGAAATACATATCCTATGGGAAATTACAATTCGCACCCTTGTTTTTTTTGGATTCCAAGCACAAATCCTATGGGAAATTACAATTCGCACCCTGTTCGGAAATACATATCCTATGGGAAATTACAATTCGCACCCGCTCGCACCCTGATTAGCGCTTGTGTTTCTTGGATTCCAAGCACAAATCCTATGGGAAATTACAATTCGCACCCTGTTCGGAAATACATTAAGTAGACTCTGTTTCTTGGCATCCAGGTACCGCATCCTATGGGAAATTACAATTCGCACCCTTGTTTTTCTTGGATTCCAAGCACAAATCCTATGGGAAATTACAATTCGCACCCTGTTCGGAAATACATATCCTATGGGAAATTACAATTCGCACCCGCTCGCACCCTGATTAGCGCTTGTGTTTCTTGGTTTCCAAGCACAAATCCTATGGGAAATTACAATTCGCACCCTGTTCGGAAATACATATCCTATGGGAAATTACAATTCGCACCCTTGTTTTTCTTGGATTCCAAGCACAAATCCTATGGGAAATTACAATTCGCACCCTGTCCGGAAATACATTAAGTAGACTCTGTTTCTTGGCATCCAGGTACAGCATCCTATGGGAAATTACAATTCGCACCCTTGTTTTTCTTGGATCCCAAGCACAAATCCTATGGGAAATTCGGAAATAGATATCCTATGGGAAATTACAATTCGCAGCCTTGTTTTTCTTGGATTCCAAGCACAAATCCTATGGGAAATTACAATTCGCACCCTGTTCGGAAATACATATCCTATGGGAAATTACAATTCGCACCCTTGTTTTTCTTGGATTCCAAGCACAAATCCTATGGGAAATTACAATTCGCACCCTGTTCGGAAATACATTAAGTAGACTCTGTTTCTTGGCATCCAGGTACAGCATCCTATGGGAAATTACAATTCGCAGCCTTGTTTTTCTTGGATTCCAAGCACAAATCCTATGGGAAATTACAATTCGCACCCTGTTCGGAAATACATTAAGTCTCTGTTTCTTGGCATCCAGGTACAGAATGGGAAATTACAATTCGCAGCCTTGTTTTTCTTGGATTCCAAGCACAAATCCTATGGGAAATTACAATTCGCACCCTGTTCGGAAATACATATCCTATGGGAAATTACAATTCGCACCCGCTCGCACCCTGATTAGCGCTTGTGTTTCTTGGATTCCAAGCACAACTCCTATGGGAAATTAGAATTCGCACCCTGTTCGGAAATACATCAAGTAGACTCTGTTTTTTGGCATCCAGGTAGAGCATCCTATGGGAAATTACAATTCGCACCCTTGTTTTTCTTGGATTCCAAGCACAAATCCTATGGGAAATTACAATTCGCACCCTGTTCGGAAATACATATCCTATGGGAATTACAATCGCAGCCTTGTTTTTCTTGGATTCCAAGCACAAATCCTATGGGAAATTACAATTCGCACCCTGTTCGGAAATACATATCCTATGGGAAATTACATTCCATCCTCGCACCATATCCTATGGGAAATTACAATTCGCACCCTTGTTTTTCTTGGATTCCAAGCACAAATCCTATGGGAAATTACAATTCGCACCCTGTTTGGAAATACATATCCTATGGGAAATTACAATTCGCACCCTTGTTTTTCTTGGATTCCAAGCACAAATCCTATGGGAAATTACAATTCGCACCCTGTTCGGAAATACATATCCTATGGGAAATTACAATCGCACCCCTCGCACCCTGATTAATTACAATTCGCATTGGATTCCATGCACAATTATTGGATTCCAAGCACAAATCCTATGGGAAATTACAATTCGCACCCTGTTCGGAAATACATATCCTATGGGAAATTACAATTCGCACCCGCTCGCACCCTGATTAGCGCTTGTGTTTCTTGGATTCCAAGCACAAATCCTATTGGAAATTACAATTCGCACCCTGTTCGGAAATACATTAAGTAGACTCTGTTTCTTGGCATCCAGGTACAGCATCCTATGGGAAATTACAATTTGCACCCTTGTTTTTCTTGGATTCCAAGCAAAAATCCTATGGGAAATTACAATTCGCACCCTGTTCGGAAATACATTAAGTAGACTCTGTTTCTTGGCATCCAGGTACAGCATCCTATGGGAAATTACAATTCGCACCTTTGTTTTTCTTGGATTCCAAGCACAAATCCTATGGGAAATTACAATTCGCACCCTGTTCGGAAATACATTAAGTAGACTCTGTTTCTTGGCATCCAGGTACAGCATCCTATGGGAAATTACAATTCGCACCCTTGTTTTTCTTGGATTCCAAGCACAAATCCTATGGGAAATTACAATTCGCACCCTGTTCGGAAATACATATCCTATGGGAAATTACAATTCGCACCCTTGTTTTTCTTGGATTCCAAGCACAAATCCTATGGGAAATTACAATTCGCACCCTGTTCGGAAATACATTAAGTAGACTCTGTTTCTTGGCATCCAGGTACAGCATCCTATGGGAAATTACAATTCGCACCCTTCTTTTCCTTGGATTCCAAGCACAAATCCTATGGGAAATTACAATTCGCACCCTGTTCGGAAATACATATCCTATGGGAAATTACAATTCGCAGCCCTTGTTTTTCTTGATTCCAATCACAATCCTATGGGAAATTACAATTCGCACCCTTTTCGGAAATACATATCCTATGGGAAATTACAATTCGCAGCCTTGTTTTTCTTGGACTCCAAGCACAAATCCTATGGGAAATGACAATTCGCACCCTGTTCGGAAATACATATCCTATGGGAAATTACAATTCGCACCGTTGTTTTTCCAAGCACACACCCTGTTCGGAAATACATATCCTATGGGAAATTACAATTCGCACCCTTGTTTTTCTTGGATTCCAAGCACAAATCCTATGGGAAATGACAATTCGCACCCTGTTCGGAAATACATATCCTATGGGAAATTACAATTCGCACCCTTGTTTTTCTTGGATCCCAAGCACAAATCCTATGGGAAATTACAATTCGCACCCTGTTCGGAAATACATATCCTATGGGAAATTACAATTCGCACCCTTGTTTTTCTTGGATTCCAAGCACAAATCCTATGGGAAATTGCAATTCGCACCCTGTTCGGAAATACATATCCTATGGGAAATTACAATTCGCAGCCTTGTTTTTCTTGGACTCCAAGCACAAATCCTATGGGAAATGACAATTCGCACCCTGTTCGGAAATACATATCCTATGGGAAATTACAATTCGCACCGTTGTTTTTCTTGGACTCCAAGCACAAATCCTATGGGAAATTACAATTCGCACCCTGTTCGGAAATACATATCCTATGGGAAATTACAATTCGCACCCTTGTTTTTCTTGGATTCCAAGCACAAATCCTATGGGAAATTACAATTCTCACCCTGTTCGGAAATACATTAAGTAGACTCTGTTTCGTAACAACATGTGGTTGATTATTGTCGCATGTTTCAAAGCCGTGAACGCCGGGATGTGTAACAGTAGACCGACGCGGAGCTGGCCTACAAACACAATATCCCGACGGCCGACGCCTACTACCGGCGGTACCAGACGGTACTTCCGGATCGGATCACGCCGTCGACCGTGGTCCCTGGGCCGCCGCCGCCGGCCCCGTCGGTGCCGATCGTCGACTACCAGGACCGCATCGCCGAGGAGCTCCGGCGGCAGTTCGAGGAGGAGTCGCGACACCAGCGCACCGGCGGGCCGCCGGTGAAAGCCATGCCGGCCGCCTCGGCACCGTCGCCGTCGCCGCCAGCACCGTCGGGGTCATTCCGCAGGGCACCTACACCAACGCCGCAAGAGATGTACCCCGACGCGGACCCGATCACTGGCGCCGGCTTCCCCATCCTTCCGCGGCGGCCGGGGCAGAACGCCTCCCCCGCCGAGCTCGAGCGCCACCGGCGCGAGTACCGGCGTCTGGCCCATATCCGCCGGATGCTTTGCTCACAGGAGTGGCGCGACCACGTCGAGCTGATGGGCAAAGTAAAAACAAGGAGCCTTGAGCCCTGAGCAAAAGTACTGGTAATTATTCCAGCTTCTTGGCTTCTATCTCATTGATGATTCGATGTTTATGATGATGACTATAACGACGTTCTATGTGGATGATAACAACGATGACTGATGATGGCCGATGCTGATTATGATGACGATTGTGTGAATATGTCGTTGGCGATGTGTATGATGATATGCGATGATGATGTTGATGATTATAAAACCTGGGTTCTACGAAGAAGACTAGGGCTATGAAGACGATGATGGTGGTTTGATAATTATGACGAGCATGATGATGGTTTTAATAATTATGGCGAAGTTGGTGATGACCTTAATGGCGATTCTTCATATATTTATATCTGTTTACAGATATTACATATAGGTAGACACACACGTATATACATACATGTGTATGTATATACATACACAAACAATATATAGATACAGACATGTATACATATATATATATATATACAGACATGTTTGTGTATCTTCATATATATCTATATATACGCACCTATAAATATATACACATGCATGTATATACGTATGCGCAATTATGTATACATTTGTATGTGTGTGTACATACATACATAAGCACATGCATACACACACAGACACACACACACACACATAAACACCTACACATACGAACATACACACCTGCACACCTACACACACATGTACATACATACATACATACATATACATGCATACATACAAACATACATACATACACACGTATATACATACATCTAAACCCTAGGCCCTAAACCTAAGGCCCTAAACCGTAGGCCCTAAACGTAAGGCCCTAAACCCTAGGCCCTAAACCTAAGGCCCCAAACCCTAGGCCCTAAACCTAAGGCCCCAAACCCTAGGCCCTAAACCCTAGGCCCTAAACCTTAGGCCCTAAACGTAAGGCCCTGAACCCTAGGCCCTAAACCTAAGGCCCCAAACCCTAGGCCCTAAACCTAAGGCCCCAAACCCTAGGCCCTAAACCTAAGGCCCTAAACCCTAGGCCCTAAACGTATGGCCATGGGGTTCTGCAGGCTTTGGTGAAACTCGGGTGCACAAGGTGCGCTTTTGCCATGGTTCCCTCCGTGTGGCCAAGTGACACCTGCTTCCGGACCGCGAGCCCTCCCTGTTCTGCTCTGCAATGGTTGGAGTAACGCGATGAGAGACATCAGGAAGCAAGATAGCTGATGTCTTGCCATGGACACAAGCGGGGCTCAACTTCTCCGCTTCTTGGTCACGGCAACTTCTTTATGCTGCACTGGAACACCGCCAGCCCGAAAGCTTCAAACTGAAGGCCGAGGCGAATTTTCGGCTGACATACTCTGGGTTTCCTGGTTCCAGTATGCTTTACGCTCACAAAGCTGCACTTTGACATAGGTGCCTGCCAAACTGAGGAAGCGTGGGAACTGTCTCTGCTGTAGCTCACTGTTTGTGAGCACGATGCTTATTCGGGCTGCTCTGGTCCGAATGTTCGCACTGAGCGAAGATTCTGACCTCAGCGCCATGACACTGCTTTTCTTGTGGACTGCCCGCGGCATTTTGCTGATGAACGTGGCGGATCACAGCCAGGAATTCATGTTGTCGGGAATTCATACTTACAACATGGTTGGGGACGGGCTTTCTGTGCTGGAGGGCCCCAATTGCCTTTGTGCTGGATCCTTGAAGGGACCATGGCAGGCTGCAAACTTTGTGGTGTAGCTGGATCAAGAGGATGCTGCAAAACTATATGGTGTAGCTGGATCGAGAGGATTTCTGCGAAACCTTGGCACCACAGGTTTTTGTGTTCGAGATGAACCTTCGTTTTCGCAAACTCTACAAAGAGAGTGAGTGCGTTTGAGTGTGAGTCAACAAGCCACTTGCACCTCGAGCGAGTAATTGACTGGAGATTGGCTGGAGTGTGAGTCAACAAGCTACTTGCACCTCAAGCGAGTAATTAGCCGTGAAACTCACGGCTTTGTTCAGCAGTTCAACCAAGACACCCTGCAATGCGGGCTTCGTCCTTGCTAGGTAGGAGGGAAAAAAAAAACGTATGGCCTAGGGGAGGGGGGGGGAGGGGCTGAAAATCGGGCAGCATTTCCTTCCCCCAAGCATGCCGGTAGAAAGGGGAAAAAAAGAGGAAAAAACGCAAACCTCAACCGTAGAAAAAGGTAGAAAAAGGTAGAAAAACTAAGAAATGGGGCATACCGTGTGTGTGTGTGCACAAATGAAAAAAAATGGTGTTGGGAACCAGGCATGTCTTGACAGACAGGCAGAAACCGGAAGATTTTGGAAGAAAATTGGAGAATTCCGACGAATCTAGAAGAATTTAGAAGAATTTAAAAGCATGCAGCAGTCTTACGTAGAACAGGGAAGACTACAAGGCTTGCTCCAGACACTCGCACCAAAAGCATTTGCATGAATTTTGCATAAAAAAACAAAAAAAATTTCCTCGCTTCGCGAACATCCATATTTGTTTTCAACTCTAGTACTCCACACACACTACAAGGCTTGCTCCAGACACTCGCATCAAAAGCATTTGCATGAATTTTGCATAAAAAAACAAAAAAATTCTTCGCTTCGCGAACATCCATATTTGTTTTCAACTCTAGTACTCCACACACACTACAAGGCTTGCTCCAGACACTCGCACCAAAAGCATTTGCATGAATTTTGCATAAAAAACAATAAAATTTCCTCGCTTCGCGAACATCCATATTTGTTTTCAACTCTAGTACTCCACACACACTAATTACAAGGCTTGCTCCAGACACTCGCACCAAAAGCATTTGCATGAATTTTGCATAAAAAAACGAAAAAATTTCCTCGCTTCGCGAACATCCATATTTGTTTTCAACTCTAGTACTCCACACACACTACAAGGCTTGCTCCAGACACTCGCGCCAAAAGCATTTGCATGAATTTTGCAAAAAAAACAAAAAATTTCCTCGCTTCGCGAACATCCATATTTGTTTTCAACTCTAGTACTCCACACACACTACAAGGCTTGCTCCAGACACTCACACCAAAAGCATTTGCATGAATTTTGCATAAAAAACACAAAAATTTCCTCGCTTCGCGAACATCCATATTTGTTTTCAACTCTGGTACTCCACACACACTACAAGGCTTGCTCCAGACACTCGCACCAAAAGCATTTGCATGAATTTTGCATAAAAAACAAAAAAAATTCCTCGCTTCGCGAACATCCATATTTGTTTTCAACTCTAGTACTCCACACACACTACAAGGCTTGCTCCAGACACTCGCATCAAAAGCATTTGCATTAATTTTGCATAAAAAAAAACAAAAATTTCTTCGCTTACGCGAACATCCATATTTGTTTTCAACTCTAGTACTCCACACACACTAATTACAAGGCTTGCTCCAGACACTCACACCAAAAGCATTTGCATGAATTTTGCATATAAAAACAAAAAATTTCCTCGCTTCGCGAACATCCATATTTGTTTTCAACTCTGGTACTCCACACACACTACAAGTCTTGCTCCAGACACTCGCACCAAAAGCATTTGCATGAATTTTGCATAAAAAAAAAAAAAAAAAAAAAAAAAAAGAAAAACAAAAAAAAAAAAAAACAAAAAAATCAAAAAATTCCGCATTTCCCGCTTCGCGAACATCCATATTTGTTTTCAACTTAGTATCTCCACACGCACCTACAAGGCTTGCTCCAGACACTCGCACCAAAAGCATTTGCATGAATTTTGCATAAAAAAACAAAAAATTTCATCGCTTCGCGAACATCCATATTTGTTTTCAACTCTAGTACTCCACACACACTAATTACAAGGCTTGCTCCAGACACTCGCACCAAAAGCATTTGCATGAATTTTGCATAAAAAACAAAAAAAATTTCCTCGCTTCGCGAACATAGCAAAGGGTTTCAATTTTCCACACACATAGTCTATTACTCTGTTACTCCATTACTCTATTATTCTATTACTCTATTACTCTATTACTCTATTACTCAAATACTCTAGTACTCTATTAGTCTACTATTCTATTATTCTATTACTCTATTACTTCACTACTCGATTACTCATATTTGTTTTCAATTATAGTACTCCCACAAAGTGGGTGTTTTCACCCAAACCCTAAACCCTAAACCCTAAACCTTTAAACCCTGAACCTCGGAAGTTGGCACCCTAAACTTTGTGGGCCCCGAAGCTGACCAATACTAGACCTAGAATCTTTAAACCCTAAACCTCGGTGTTCCATTTTGGCAGGTCCTCGAGCCGTGCCAGGAAGCCTAAACCATGAGCCCTAAACCCTAAACCGTGTTTAAGCCTCGAATTGAAACCCTCACATAATTCGCATTTCTGCCACAATCTTCCAAATGATTCGTTTTTCTTCAATAATCTTCCAAATAATTCGTTTTTCTTCAACAATCTTCCAAATAATTCGTTTTTCTTCAACAATCTTCCAAATAATTCAACAATCTTCTCAAATCTTCGGTAGTGGCTGAGAAGTACCCCTGCTGAGAAGTACCCCTAGGCTCATGAATGATCTCTTCTCGTGAGAGCAGACAGCGATTAGTGGAGTTCTTGTCGGCGCCGGGTCGTGCAGAAGGCTGGCGATTGCCCAGTGTGCCCAGGTCCTTTTTTTGCTCAGACTCGTGAGGTGCGCTCCGGGCTTCTCCGCCGAACTGTGGAGAATCTCTTCAATGACCTTCTAGCTAGGCCTTAGGCTATGCGAGGGTCGTACATCTAGCTTTGGACTTGCTGTCCAGTTTCCGGTCTAGAGTCTTGATATCTTCATCTTTTCGTCGGCTCGGCATTTCCCCGCACGTGCTGTTTTTTTCTGTGTGGCACGGCACCTTGCAGTAGGCCATAAACTGTGCGCGACTTCTGAAGCAGCTGAGCCTCCAACAAGCTTGCCAAAGATTTTCCACAAATTGGCCAGAGTCGGCCAGCGCACCTCCACGAGATTACGCGGATGCCAAGACTTGCAGGTGGGTGGGTTGGCTGGGCATGGCTGGGCTTACGACCCACTTCGTGTTTTTTGTTGCACCTAGTGACATTTGGCGGCCCGCGGCTTGCCTTCAAGCTGTCTACTCACTCGCCGAGCAGGAGGGGCTCCACTCCCACAGTAGTGAGCTGTGGAGCTGATGCGAAATCTTGCTGCGCAGTGCAGCCGATCGCCCCTTGTAGCTTTTGCCAGGCAAAATGTGCATTTATCAGCTTTCAGAGGTTGTTGATGCAGTGGAACCATTCCGTTGCTCTTGGACCTGGAAGGGCGGTTGAGCACGGCGCTTGGGCAGCCGATCCCTCGAAAAACTTCCTTCGTTCGTCCTGACAGACGGTCCTTGCACATTTCTTTGCTGAGCTGCTGACTGTTAGCGTGTGTCGGAGTACCGTTTCCGAGGGCGGCTGCATACGAGTCAGCGAAGGGCCATATTTGGTACAGATTCGTGGCCGCTTTGTCGACCTCGTGCCTCAAGACGTGTCATGTTGCATATTCTCTTGGCAGATCCAATTTTCCAATTTTCTGCTTGTCTGCCACATGTGTGGCGGCTGAGCCTCGTAAGGATCATCGGTCCCCTTGGAAACCTGGTAGGTATTCTCGGAAACTCAGCAGTGCCTACCTTCAGAGGTCTGGCAGGGCATGCGAGAGAACTCAAGACTTCCGAAGTATGAGATTTTGTTTGTTGTTGCAGCGGAGCTAGCTTTGTGCAGGCGTGGGGCGTCCGTGTAATGGTTGGGCCACCGGGACTGACAATGCCAAACCATGCACAGCTGCTGAGGGAACGGCACAGAGCAGGACAAAACCCTGCGAAGAGTAGCTCTCGAGCCTTCTCCTGCCAAAGGGTATCCGTGATCTCTTTTGGCTCGTCATTACTCCGTTATCTGTAATATGAGGGGATTGAAAGTGGACGGGTCGACAATATGTTTGGAGCTTTGCAGAAGAAGGCTACCGCCGGTCAGGATACAGCTGAAAGCCTGCAAAGACCTCCAGACAAATTGATGCACAGGCCACTTCGGTTGAAAAATGCATGTCATGCCGGCGCTACTCTGTGTTCTCAGCACAGCGACTGGATGCATTGCTGTGGCAGTCCTGCGCTGAATGCGAAGCTCGATCACCACGACTCGTGAGCGATAGCAGAGTGCCGGTCCGTGCTTGCCAGCTTCGTAGTATCCGCACCTCGCACGACCTGTGTCAGTCCATTATATTGCGTGGCGCCCTCCCGCATGAATGACATTCAGGCCACAGGCCGCTAAGCGGCACAGCAGCCCGGAAATCTTGCTGGGACCAGTATAAGCCCCACGCCCAGAACCACGGAGACACTGCACTAAGACACTCTGAGTCTGAGAATCACAACGACGCAGCCATGTTATGCAGCCTGCTGAGCAGCACCTGGGCTACGGCCACCTGCTTGGCACTGGGTCTTTGGCGCATGGCTGCTGGCGCGAGGGGCAGAGGGTAGTGCGGCCATTCCTGTAACCGGCAAGAGCACCAAAGAGATGAGAGGCAGCACGAGGCATAGAACGGACCGAGAAGCATACAGAAGCAATGTGTGCACTTGCGCATGCTACGGCCGTGTCCTTCATCACCCATATGCCATATCACACATGCACATGGCTGAAATGCAAGTAGGCCCATGCGGCGTTATTGCACGTAGGCTTTCCGGCCTGCTGTGGAGAGGACGGGGATGAAAGGGTTTGTATACATCAGTGATGCCTCCTTCAGGACCCACAAACATAGGCGCACCACGGCACATCTGTTCACTATCCTTTCATCTTGGTGAGCTTTTCTCGAGGAGTGGTTCCAAGTGGCGATGGCTCAGCTTAATCGACGCTCTGCCGATTTTTGCTCACTCATTTTAGTGTCGAGCTTCTACCTACGATATCTTAAAATCCAACCAACACTGCGCAGGTGAAGTTGGCAAGACAAGATGTGGGCGAGTGCAGGTGTGGTGCTGGTCAGATGTGGGTTTGTTTAGGCTTCACACCATCTTTCATCTCGTTCCAGCCCTGCCGTAAGTGTCAGAGACGCACAACTGTCGACTATCAATTATCAGAATGGGCCCGTGAAAAGCAGAGAGTCTGGGAGAAATCAAAACGGTCGTGATACATGTGTCGGCTTGGTGCCTTGGCGGTTGCTTCGTTGACTTTCGTGTCAAATGGACGTCCAGCAAGCGCCTGAGCCAGGTTGATTTCTCGCAAATCGGGAATCCAATGACGCACAGCTTGGCGCTGTTTGTGCCTTCGACACGCCTTGGGTTCTCAGACCAGTTTGGCTAGTGACCCGTGCAATCCACAGAAAAGGAAGAGTGATAACCTTTGGATGTCTGTGGTCCTACAGAGACAGCTGAATGTCAACTGTGCCGCATCTGCGCTCCATGCGCGTCCCTGCGGCAAGGTGCAGCTGTATGCCCGGCGGCCACTGCTGCCAAGAAACGTCTCCTTCACCTTAATGTGGCTTGGTTTACGGGGTGGGGCTGCGGGACTTCGTATATCTAACAGAGCCGTGACAGACTAAGGAGATATGTCATATACAATGCGCGTCTGGTCGACATGTTCTGCCCAGTGCTACTGCCTCTGGTGCAGTACTTGCAGGCAAGCAGGGCGTTTTAACGGCAGGTCAGTTGTCTCTTGCTGAAAGAGGAGTGCATCAGTGTGAGTGAGGTGCTTCTCCATGGTGGGGCCTCACCACACCTGTACAACGTGCTTGTCATGAATTAAATACAGCAGCGGCGCGAATGTCAACGCATGAAACCTGCGTGCACAAAGACTGGGCCGAGTGAGTAAGACCTGTCCACCTCCACATGTAGGAATTTTGGATAAATCGCCAAAATTGGCTTCAAGCATCGCTGTAACATGTTGGTGTGACCTGCAGCTGCTCTCGTCTACAGGCCGAGATATCACTGCTGTCAGCGTCTCCTGGGCAGATATTGAGCAAGCTTGACATTTTTTGGTCGGTCGAGATCGCATGGAGAAGCCAGCGACTGGACGAGGTCTGCACGCCTTGCAGACTTTCTGATCTCCGAGGCTGCCAGGTTTATCCGTGGAAGCGCCTGGGCGGATAGTGAACCACATCCTGGCATCGGCAGCTGTTCACGAGAAGGAGGTGCAATTTCTTGAGCTGACTCGTTCGACATGTACGCTGCTTCATGTCTACAGCTTTACTTGGGGACTTTGCTTTCTGTTTGGAAGGCTTATTGCACTCGGCGAAGTCAAGCGCGACGCCAATATGCCTCCTGGCTTGTTCCACTACCTCCAGCCAATTGTCCGCAGAAGTTCAAACTCGTCGCAGGGTCCTTTGGGCCAGTCTTTGCTGACCCAGGCCCGGGAAGGGAGAAGCAGCGAGCTGGGCTTGCGGTATCTCGTGTAGCCGGGCTACGCAAACAGTCACTGTTTCACGACGTTTGGTCGCTTTTGCGGAAGATCCGACCCTGGTGGCAATCTATGCTGTGCCATTTCGCAGCACCTAGGACCTCGGATGCGGTTCCTGCATTGTAGGCATGTGGTTGCGGGTTTGTTCTGGCATTGCTCGCGAGGCGAAGCTGCGCATTCGTCGATTTCAGGCTTATGTCCGCAGCCCAGGCGACGATGCCTTTGTCTGCTAAGTCTGCTATGCTGCATGCGGTTCAGGACAAGACTCTCTTCTGCTTTCTACCGCACCATCTGCTAACAGCAAGAGCAGCTCCGGCTGTTATGTCACTATGTCTGCCCTGGAGGTCCCTGGTTCAAACCAACGTGGGCAGGCGACGTTGATGTCAGATTGGCGCTTACGTGGCACGTCGGTTTGAAGGCCTCGCACAGGGCATCACAGGGCTAGGAGTTTGGTGAAATTGTTTTTTGGAAGGTGGTGTGCTAGCACAGTTGCCGTGTAGGATCCTTCGATATGCGTGTTTCGCCTTCGAGCATACGAATACACGGAAGAACGTCGACGTGCCTGGAAAATCTAGTTAGATTCAGACCGTATGCCTCGACCAGGAAACTCCTGTTTCCAAGAACTTCTCCGCTGGTGCCATGCAGCTTGGCAGTGAGCGGAGTGGGACGCCACAATCCTTGTCACCGTGTTCGCTCTCTAACTGCTCTTTGGGACATGTGCACATATCCGAACGACCTTGCACACGTGTCTCAAGCTGAGCACTTCCGGCAGGATCCGGTGTCACTCATGCTTATTTGGAGCCTATATCTGCTCACATTAGTGTAGAAATCAACACGAACAACTTGTCCTGTCCAACCCCGGAGACAAGAATTAGCAAACATTGGGCGCTCTTTGAAGATTGCCTGGATGGTGATTTCAGCCAGCACAAGTCATAGAATCTATCATAGATATGTGGCACGTTTTCGTCCGAAGTTCTCAGAGTAGCAGAGTAGCCGTTCAAACCCAGGTTCGGGCCACAGGCTATGTGGATGGCTTCCAGCGTGCCGTTGTGGGAGCAGGACTTCACTCCACGGGAAATGGGGAGACCGGGGCTAGGCTTTTGTGTTTCCGAAATGTGTGCGGCTCCAATTCACGGCATCAACCCCCCCGCCCCCGGTTGCAAGTTCGCCACCTCACAGGCGTTGCTGTCGGTAGCTCGGGCGTTGACCTTCTTGCGGGACAGATGCTCGCTTGGCAGCTTGAAGACTGATGGTACTGCCTGTGCAAAAGTCTCTTGCCTTTGTCGTAAGAAGATTATGTAGAAATCATGTGTTTCGCTATACGGTATACTGCACCGAACATGGCAAGTGCATCCCTGTCCTTGTTCCAACCATTGCAGTCGGCCGTTCCTTGCTGTAAAGGCGAGGGCTTCCCTGTGATCAGGCAGTTGAAATTACATGTCGTCTAAGGATGGAACGCTGCAAATCCGATCAGGCATGGGACCTATTGAAATTTTGGTTCCAGGAGCTTAAACGTCTCTGTCATGAGCCACCCCCACCCGCAGATTTATGTCGTGCGCAGGTTCTTCTTCACAGGTGGTACGCTGTTGGCTCTTCTGCGCTATGGCACTGTGACCTGGGATGCTGGAGAAGGCAAAATCGACTTTGTTGATAAGGACCCTTGTGCTTGGGCATTGTTTGTGCTTGTTGCGTGTTGGTGGATAAAACAAAACCACGCCTGAAGTGTGCGATGAGTGTTTGATTGATGCCTATGTTGGACCGCTGCCGACCGTTTGTGTAGGGTCGATGCATTACGAGGACTTGTGCTGCCTTGGTGTATTGATACACATCCTCCTCAGCAGATGTTACTCTAGTCCTGCCCAAACTCCTAGTTTGGGCATGCGCACATACACATATCATAACTCGGGAGCTACTATGCCACTACCCGTTGCATCTGCTGGTGATGTTTCGGCATGTCTCCTGCTTTGCGGAAGCATTTCCAGGATGTGGATGTCCTCATTCTGGCAGACTCGGCGCTCGCGTGGTGGAAGGTTGGGAGAAATCAGTCCCCGGTGAGACGCGCAGTCTGAAGTGATTTTTTCTTGACCGAGCCGTGTGATAGGCAACAGCCCACACCACGCGCGAAGGCCATAGCGGCCCTCACGGCTGAGCTCGAGAATGACGGCTGGACAGGCCGGTATTTAGTTTCCTGTCGGAGCAGTCCTCCGAAACATGGGAATCGCTTCAGCAATGTTAGGGTGTCTGGAGGCTGAAAGCATGCTGTTCTGAGTTTCACCGTACTGTGCCGCCAGGCTGCTCCTTGCTCATGCGCGACTCGTCAACTTTGCCACATGAACTCGAGGCGGCTCTTCTAGCTAAGATGCTTCACTACATCGTACATACTGCCGCGCAAGAAGTGGCTGGGCAGAGAACTCAATAAATGGGCCAGTTCAGTTTTAACCATGTGCAACCCGTCGTGCACCCAGACGTCTACAAGTCACAGAACCGGAAGTGCTGCACTTGAGATTGCTAACAGAAGCAAGTCCGGCCAGGTTTCGCAGCTTGCAGCGAGCAAGGGGACCACTCTTTTCTCCCGCGGCGTGGCCGCGCCTGAGACCTGAAAGTTGGACACTTGCTCGTAAATCTTCGTAAGTTCCCTGGGCGCCTGCGAGTATTCCTGTCCAAGAGTCTTTGGACATGTCCGGACCGAATCAGGCCTCAGATGAATCAAATCCAAAATTGCGAGGCACGACCCCAGGAGAAGTGAGAAAACGATGTACATCCCCGAAGTTTGCACACAAGTGAAAACCGACTTCTGAAACCGAAAGACTTAGTTGTATGCTCGTAGAAGAAGTCTGCTCGCCAGCCAGCATACAAGAGTCTTAGCGTCGGCTGGAGTTAGAGGGCCTGAGGGATGGAGATGAGATGGGGCGTTCTCAACTTGCGGGTAGTAGTTGCATGTTTCCGTGGTTCCACTTTGCGACAGATTTAACTTGGCTGCGGACCTGCCGTGCCGGTGGATTCCATGACGCTAGTCTGAGTAAGGAGTTGGCTTGCGCTCTGATGGGAAAAGATTCCCGAACCTTGCGATCTGCTTTGGTCCCTTTCAATGCAGTTTCTTGGCCTGACTGGCAAGACAATGTCGCCGGGATGCTGCTTGTTACCTTGGCTATCGGCTTGCTGCTGTTACCACTGCCCACCATGCCAAGGTTTGGGTGCAGGCCTTCGAGTTTGACAGGCTGGAGCGCCGCCGCCGTTGGTATCGTCAAGTGCCTCTGAGCAGCTTAAACTCGCATGCGTCTACAGACGTGCTCATGAATTCGGTTGCATTGAAAACTTGCCATGCTGAGCGGGCATACGGTCCTGTGCTGCGCAATTGTTTCCTGTATTCGTACATGCATTCGCCGCCGGTGGTAGCAAGGTGCCGTTTCTGTCGACAGCCGCCTCGGTGCTGGCATCTAGCCCAGCCTGCTCACCAGCAGATGGACAGTGCCCTTCATCAGAAAATTGCAGCACATCTTTCTGTTGCTAGCCCGTCGATGTCGTTCGAGGGAGGCTTAGTGCTGTGCAGTTGACAAACACACTGACTGTTACCTAGATCTCAATTGAGGCGTCCTGCTGGGAGGATTCCCTTTCCAAGCATGGAGAGGCGCATTACCAGTGAGTGTGCCGCGGCTGCATCCATAGCAGCCGCACCTCCAAAATGCTGCCTTGCTTGCATTGGGGCTGAGGTCCTCCTACCGGATTCCAGTTGTGTTTTCGTCCCGGAGGCAAGGCTTCACACATTGGGTGCATGCAGGCTTCGCGGTTGATATGTCGTGTTTCCTGGTCTCGTACCAATCCTCGTGCCGTTTTTAGCCTTTTCTTCTCCATTCTCATGCTTTCAGTGCCGTCCTGAAGCCGTTTTGTCCTTTTCCACAAAGAATAAGGGTGATGTTCTTGATATTGATTCGCAAACGCTGCTGCAAAGCACTGTGGTCTTGCATTATCAACCTAATCATGAGGTTGTCGTTAGTCGGTCTTCCGGTGAACTTCGTATGTCGGTTATGAAGTGAGGAAACCAGTACGTCAAATCACTCCCCAGACTCTCTGATCGAAATCTGAAGGCCAATACTTCATTCAACAGGCTCGTTGACATGACATGGCTTGTCTAGGTAGTGCAAATGGAGCTGCAGTTTGCTGTCTCAGTGTCGTCAGTGCTGACGACAGATCGTGCACTTCCAGAAGTGCCAGCACGCATGAAAGCCAATCTTTCAACCCTCGCTTTCAGCATCATCATACGGTTGACAAACCATCAGTGGTCAGGCACCTTCGACTTCTTCCATGAAATACTTGCCAACCGGCTTGTCCAATCCAGCATTGGGGCTGCCAGCTCTTCTCGGTGTTGTGCCGAAACTCAGTCTTGAGCCTGCAGGGCTCAATCACAGCTTCCAGGCCTTTGCTGCAGTGCAACAGTTCTCAACCAATCCACTCGGTCAATCCTTTGTGTACTCATGAGTCGGTGCAGTCCAGTCTGGAGCCGAATCATATTTGCGAGTGGGACACTTGCCATAACACCGACGAACTACGACTCGTTCGGCAGTGCAGGAGGCAATGGCAGACACACACACACACACACACACACGCGCGCGCGGTTGCGCATAATCATGTGCGGATTCACCGGCACGCTATATATATATATATATATGTATACAAATAAGTATACGCACATATATACCTACTCTTTTGTTTACTTACGTAGTAAATTATTCAGTTATATCTTATGTTTATATCACATCAGATACACACATGCACGTACACGCTTGCCTACCTACCTACCCACACCTATCCACCTACCCACCTAACCACCTACATGCATACATGCACGTGCGTGCTAAATGGCTTGTTTTAATCGTAGGACAGTGTGACATTGTGGACTCTTTCCGTTCCCTCCGTCTTGATGGTACTTTGGGATCAGTTTTGGCTTTCAATAGATTTTCGTCTGTGTCAACTATCTTCACTACTTGATGCTTTAATCCGATTGTTTAGGAGTGCTGACCTGAGCCCGTAGAGCTTCGGAGGTAGGTGTCTCGGGCTCTGGTCCTTTAAAATAGTAGAGGGTAAATGTCCGGCAAATATCGCCGACCGTGAGGGAGGGCCCTGGGTGGATGCATGGTTTCCCTTGTGCGAGTTGCGAGCGTCGAGATGGATGGAGATTGTTAAGGTCCCCGTCAACTCTGCTCAAAACGGTCTTTTGGCAAGCTTGAAGCCACATTTCGTCGTTGTGCTGCTGCACACAGAACCATCCTAGTGTCAACAACACTTTTCGAGTTTCTACTGGGGAGGGCCCCCTTGTTAATATTACAGCAGAGTTTTGTGATTACTGCAGGGCTTGATGCATCCATTTGGGCAGGTGAAGAGTGCCGCTTTCTCTATGGTCATGTGTGCCTCTCTGTGAAAAGTATGAAAGCGCACGGATACACATGTGATTGCCGTGCGTGCACTTTGGTTCAGTACCGTACTAGTGGGTGTTGTTATTTCATTCCTTGGTTTTTCTGCAGATCTCCGCCGGTCAGGCCCCGCTCGTCCGGCAAATACTCGGAGTCAATGACGCGGTCAAGTATGCAAAGGTCGTGCTACTTGGTAGCGCGAAGTGTGCAAAGTGTGACCCAGGTGCCGAACTGCAGTAGGCTTTGTAAGATCCTTAAACGGAACCGGTTGAGATGTTTGTGCTTTGGACATCTCCGCATCCCGCTCCCGCCGTGACTATTTGGAAGCAGACTGAAATGGTGAAGTTTCGAGTTTTGCATCGCTTGTCTCAGGCTTCCGTGTCCAAGGGCTTCTGTTTCTCGACCGCAGAGAATGCCGGGGGAACATTCGGAGCGCAGACGATGGCAAAACTGTGAATACCCCGGAGCCCTTGAGCCGAAGCAAAGCTGCAGCTACTTCTCACTTGGTGGGGTACGCGTGGATTCATATACTTTCCATGGGGCCATCGCGGCGATATTTCGTTCGATTGAAGTGGTGCGAGCCGAGGTACAGTTGCTACGTGCCCGGTTTGCACTGGAAGCTTGTGTTTGGTCAAGCCAGTTGCTGCCAACATGGAGCAGCTTGAGTTTGAAGATGCATCGTTACTGTACGAACTTTGTCGGGCTTACAAGTGGCAGGCCGTCCTTGGGCCCAACAACTGTTTGTTGTTGAAATTCTAGACTGCCCGCCTAGTTAGAGCACATCGTGTTTGCATCTGAAGGTGGCGATGAGATTGTACAGTCTGCTTGCACCTAACTTACTGAGAGCCGGGATGCAAGATGCGGAGTACTGAGTGCAAGAGTTACGTGCGGCATGATACTAGATGATTGCAAGGCTTTGAGCCCATGGCCCATGCCTTCATTATTGCACTCTTGAAGCCCTTCCCATCCTGATTTTGACAGTCCCGAGATGCCACAGCGCACAGGCTGGTACGATCGCGGAGAGCTCTGGGGGCGCGTCAGTGGTCGGCCCTGTTTGGCGCTGCCACTGGTGGTTGAGCCACGACTGCAGCTGCGGTTTTCTTTCCTGCTCGTGCACGCGGCAGCCCCGGAATTTTTGTTTAATCCTGCAGGCCGCATCAACCATCTCCAATAAAAGTCCGTATCTCTGCCGTGCTTCCTGCGATGTTCTTCCTGAGCTTCGAAGGAGCACGACAGAGTCAACAACAACGCAACAGCCCGGTGCCAAGCCGGTAGTGTGGAGGAGTTGCTCGCCATGTGGGGGACACAGTGCGAGCGTTGCTGGAGCTGCTGGGGCTTCCTACTGAGAGATGGGAGGGAAGGGCACCTCTCCAAGCACCAGGCCAAGCTGCATCAACGGGGACTTTCAGCCCAATCGACGAGTTTGATCCACAGCCCCTTGGTGTTTGACAATGCTCGGTGGACGTGCTTGGCTGATGAGCCATACGTCCAGGCTTATGCATTCGGTGGCTGTATATGGAGTTGTCATGGAGTGGCGTCCATCCGCCACTGCATCGAACAGTGTGAAGCGTGCCTGTTGAATTCAAACGCCTCGACAGCTTGCTGTAGAGTTGCAGGGTGCCACCAAGATTCCTGAGACGTGTACTTGCCAGTTTTTTAGCGCACGCGAGCACACACCCTGAGGCCGCATGCGACTTCTGGTGACTTGGCAGCTTTGGACCATCAACCATTGCACTAAGCAGAGAACGACAACCGTCGCACCGCAAACATTTGTTATGAATCGAAAAGGCTCCCAGAATTGCCGGAATGGGAAGCCAAGGAAAGGCTTGGCGGGGCCAGTCTTGCAGCAGACCTTTCGCATCTCGGCAAGTGTGGAAGGGCGAGATAGCATGGCGTTCGTATCTTTTGGCCACAGATTTCGGTGCCGTGTTGCGGGATTTGCGGACATGACCTTCCGAGGAACTGTACTTTCCGTGCTGATGGCAGCTATCAGGCAGGGAGAGAGTGAGTCGAGTGATCGATGCATTGGCGAACCAGGGTTAGTGCCCCGATCCCGCGGTGATCCTTTAAAGGGATAGCAATTGAACCCGACCTTCTGTATCCTTCTGTTGTGCTCTGCGGGATCCTAGCTGCAGCTGGGTGAGGGAGTTGGGCCCGGGATCAAAGCGCGTGCAGCCTGCATGTAGGTTGCGGTTGTGCCTCTTGTTTCTGTCCTGGTGAGTCGCTGCAGACCGGATGCAAAAAAAGCCTGCATGTAGGCGTGATTAGGCGTGCCAAGCATACCTCGAACATTTCCGATGCCTCCCTCGGTGATCTAGCAGAAAGACGTCAGGTGTCATTCTCAATGTTCAAGGGCTCCTTGAACCACGAAGCCGACGCTTGGAGAAGCTCATACACTGGACGGCAATACAGAGGATTCTCGCAGGATGCTAGCATCTAGCTCTCTTATGCTCTCTTGCAGGCACGATGTAATTATGTGTATATCATTGATTCTATCGGGTATGTGTGCATTCGCAGCAGGCAGGGACATCACAAGTGCAGCAGCCAAGGATTGTCCCCCCAACCTGCACCTGGGCAGCACCGTGGACTGGCGAAGTCCACCGGACTGTCCCGATCGTGTGCAGGTGGGGACTGCAGCAGGTTCACTTCAAGAGTAAATTCCTACTGTAGCTTGGTGGCACGTGCTAGCGGATGCTTAGCTGCGTAGCTACGTTAAGAGCACGGCCGTGTCACCTCCAGAGGCCAGTTGCACATGAACAAGTCTTTCTCGCCACCTGTGAGGAGTACAATGATTGGATGCTCTCCAACGTTAGCTATGTTTGGCACCCTCGTGGCTATCAACTTCATCGGGCGCATTATGCTGCCGTGATGCGGGCGGGTGGCAGCGAAGAAAAGGAGTGCAGACGGCTGGCGGCCAATGTTTGCATGTCCACACAGTGGAGCCCATATTTCATTGTCCACATCACATACAGCCAAGACTTGACAAGAAAGTGCTCACCAGCGTGTTTGTTAACAGGCTGGTGATTGATGGGTTTCGGGTTTCTAAACGTCAACTTATCTGTCAATTTGACCGAGCCTGGATAGAAGACGATGCCACTGTTGTTGGTATTGACCCCTTCCCCTCAAACGTCGTAATTCGCAGTGATATCATGGGATTCCACTGTCATGTCTGTTCTTCATGAATCATAGGCCCATGCCATAAGTCCAGGGAAAGGTTGGCAACTTATTCTCAAGTAGGTTTACACAGTCCCAAAATGTCCCAAACTTGGATAGGAGTCGATTTTATGTTCTGATTCAGGGCCAGTGGCAGATAACTGTCAAACCGGTATTTGCACAAGCACTTGTGCCACCCCCGGAGCACTTCTTGTCAACACCATCGTATCAGCAGCCTTGGGTGTTCATTGGGCCACAAGGGCAGACGAATCGCAGGAGACTTGCCCTTGATACTCGTGTTGACTGGAAGATACATGCTCGAGGAAAGCCACACAATGCCCAATTGCCATGTTGTGCCTCGGGTGCAAATCGCAGCTGGCCAAAGTGGACGACCTGTGCTTTTACCACAAAAACGAGCGTGGCTGGCTGCACTTAGTCCACTTCAAACTTCAGCTCTCCCACCATGCAGAGATTGAAGTCAAGGTGAGCGGTGAAATGGGGTTTGCAAACTCGGGCATGATCAGGCAGCGCAATCACAGGTGACAGGATGCACAGCAGTATATAGGCTCCCGAGAGCCTCCTCGAGCGTGCGGAAGGCAAGAGCGAGAGGGGCTGGAAAGAGGGGCAGGGAACATTCAAGCTGGAAGATCCGGATCATCCGGACTCATGTCCCGTGAAGCAAAGATAGGAGAGGAGGGGGAGTCATTTCCTGTCATTTGACTTTGCGGAAAGAACGAGGGGCTGCTCCTGTAAGACTCTAAGCCCTGTTGAAGAAGAGACCAGCTGATACTTAGTTAGCAACTCGGAGAAGGTATGGAGACTTGGGCAGTTCCTTGTCTCCTCCAGAGCTCCGAAGTCGGGTGGGCGAGTGGCCCTCGAAGCACAGAAGAAGAGACAGAGAGAGCCGCCTGGTACCTTGTATAGTGAGTATAGTGAGGGTGCCCACATGTCCAGGTCTGCGTGCGAGCTTTTTAAAGGGATGCGGCAGGGCCAGGTCCAAGGCAGGAGGTGAATGAAGCGCAAGTGAGGGGAGAGGGGTTGGGCAGACTCATGCTTGCAGCTGTCGGGGCTGCCCTGGTGCTTCGGTTCTTGGTTTCTCGTGGCAGCAGCCTGAGTTTCATGTCAACTGCAGGCAAGCTGCATGGCGCCCCTCCAGACATGCTCAAGCCTACATAAGATTACATAAGCCTACCGAAAGAAAGACCTCAGAAAGTCTGCAAAGTGTTTGGGCTAGCACGTGTTTGTGAGTGTCTCCGTGTCTGTCTCGGTGTGTTTGATTGCTAGTGTTCCCTTGTTTGTTTGCTTGCTTGCTTCCTTGGTTAGTTGTTTGTTTGTGTGTAATTGTGTCTCGGTCTGTCTGTCCGTCCGTCGGTCTGTCTGTCTGTCTCCCTCATTCTCTCTCCCTTTCTCCCTCCCTCCCTCGCTCTCCCTCTGTGCACATGTGCATCTTTGTCTGTCTGTCTGCACGTCCATGTCCCATTTTCAGTCTGCGGCTGCCAAGGTGAGGTTCACCTGATCTTCCGCCCGGAATGCCGCTACGCCCTGGATACGTCCATGGTTGTGCAGGAGCCTGCCAAGAAGAAGGCCAAAGTGACCTGCAGGAGTTGCAATCAAGGCGTGGCATCCGAGCTTCCATTCGGTCCGAGCGGTGCGCCGTTTGTTGGCTTTGCTTCGGATGCTGTCGTAGTACTGAATACGTTTCTGAGCAAGAAGCAGAAGTGGAGCCTTGTTTGCCGTGATGAACCATTCCGGAGAATAGAGAGCCGCGGCGACGATGATTTCTTCGGCCGGACCGTACAGGCAGCAAACCCAGGGCCGCCCGAAAGTTCTGCATACCCCGATGCGCGACTTGGCGAGGCTGCTGCAACGAAGTCGAATGCAGACGTGCGATTCGCTGATCATTTGGACGACTTTTCATGGCAGGGCCTGACTGACACCTGGCCACGACCGTATCAGATACAAGCTTTTGTGGAAAGTCTTGCTCGGGATCTCCTTGTGATCTTCCCGACGGGCTGCGGCAAGACGTTGGTGGCTTCGCTGCTTCTGGCTCGTATGGCACGACTGAATCGCGATCGCTCCTTGCCGAAGAACCGATGTGAGTATCTGTCAAGCTGTCCTTTCACGAAAGTTTGTATGTTGCTGGGGTAAATCAACTTCCATTAAACAGACTATACCAAATAAAGACAAAGAACGACAAAACTTCATCACCAACAGCGACGCCGACACACGAGAACGGCAATAACCGCATGAAGAACAGGGACAATGACAAAACCATACAAAGTAAATTAATCGTAACACAGTAACCGCTGCACACAAGACTGTAGACGGTAGCATATATGCAAGAGCGTTTTGTGCTTGGCTGAATGACCAGAAGTATGAGCCTTCAACTACTATAGTTGATGTTGTGACCGTGATCCTGCTTACCTGTGGTAGCTGACTGTTAAAGTTAAAGCACAGGCTATATACCAAACACTCCCCGAGCTTGCCCCTGCCGCGCCTCACAGCTGGGTTTCGTTGTTAGAGGCATGTTCATTTCATCTGCACCCGTCCGTGGTGACTTGATGTGTTTGGTCCGTCACACTTCGCGCGAGAAGTCGATTTGTTGGCGGCTGAGGCATGGGCCTCTTCATCGTTGATCGCGTTCCTCTTGTTTTCCAGCAAGCGGCAGCGATATCGATGGAGACCCAGTTGCGGGTGTGTCGTGTTTGTGGCGAGAACAAGACCAAGGCGACTATGCGGGAGCTGCAGGACCCCTAGCGTTTTTCCCTACAGTATGTGCTTATACTAGGACTCCCATACCCGCACAAACAAGTTCCGCTATCTCTATCTGGGCCATGTGGGTCTGCATGCATGCAGGATGGCATATACGAAGTGCTGGTCGTCACTGGTGGAGCTTTTTGGGAAATGCTGGCCAAGGAGAGGCGTAAGACAGCAGTGAGTTTCTTAGGGCGAGGCCCACGCTGTGATTCTCTGTTCATGACAGGACGAATTAAGCCTTGACATGTTCGCCACTGTCGTGGTGGACGAGGCGCACCACGTTTCCGGCGAGCATGTTTTTGCAAGGACGGGTCCATTTCTTATGAAAGCTGGTGATACTCAAAGGATCTTACACGCATCGTCTTTTCGTCTTTCACAGTTCCGTAAACTCTCTCGCAGGCCCGATTTGCAAACGATGAGATTTCATATTCTTCCGTATACCAGCGTGAATGAAATTTGAGGACAACTCATTCCAAAGTAATGCAGGATCTTGGGCAAGGTGCGGAACCTGCCCGTGGCACCTAGCCGTCGCCCACGGCTTCTGGGACTCTCTGCTTCGCCTTTCGCAGCGCTGAGTAGCTCAGAGAAAACGGGGTGCGACGTCACTGTCTTGTTTCTTTCTATGAAGGAGTCAGTTGGCTTCTGTAGCTTGGTGGACTTTGACATCACCATACGATCCTCCTATGATAGCATACAGTAGAATTCCGGATGCACGCTCAAGCCTGCAGCCGAGGCGCCCGGGTGGCAGAGACGCGCTTGCGGGATCTGCAGGCTGTCACATCCCCATACCTACTGATAGCTGGAACAGTTGAGGAGCTGGACAAGAAGCTCAACTCCTCCTGCCACATTCAAACGAGGAATCATGAAGAGCTGTGTGGAGCATACAGCTAGAGGATGTTGGGTAGCAGCACGGGCTTGGAACTGCGAGGCGACGACGAGTAGGTGTGGTTTGCAGAGTATGCCTAGCACCTTGTGTAAGAAGCAGCCACTTGTGGACGTTAGCCTGACGTTCGCAGATTCGCCCCGCTAATGTTAGTCTTCTCAACTTGGGAGCAAGAGAAGGTGGCAGATCCTGCGTAGCTCTGTGTTCTGGCAGGTGGCTCGTTGAGAGTGGGCCCAACACCACCATAAACGTAGATGAAATGGGCAGAATGCAGATCCCAACTTCGGGTTGAATCAATCGGAGTTCAGGATGACAGAACAAACGCGGGGCATGGGACGAAAGCCTACGGAACGCTTGCAGATTAGTTTTCCCATGCGAAGGGAGCAAGGAAACTCAGTATAACTCAGTGACCCTCGTGGCGACATGGGATTTGATGCACGCATGCTGCCCACTTACTCCACTGACTCGCAGGTGACAAAGGCGGACAGAAGCTCCCCTGGTCCGTAAAAGGTGCAGGACCTCCACCAGTCGTTTGATAAGATATGTGGCAGCAAGTCATTTGCCGAGAGGCCGCATTTGCAGGGGCAGCTGTTTTCAAGCCGCCTACCCTAGCGAAGGCGCAGCAGACCACAGCAGCTCGGCAAATGTCGGCATGACTTGCTCAGGGGAACGGCTCGAAGAATGCTTCGGATAGGTGCAGGACAAGCAAATTATCAAATGCTCATTGCAGAAGAGCCTCTCAGCGGCGAGGGGTTCTGAAGTGAAAGGCCACTTCATGGCAAGAGCACGTTGAGTTCACTAACATCTGAGAATCAGTTTTGACTTGTCAAGCTTTTCGAGCTGATCGATGCGGACGACTTCAAATCAATTCAGAGAGAGACCCGTGACATGAAGATCATGCAGGATTGGGTGATATTGGACCCTTCGCAGTCTCAACAGCTTTCCCTGGACTGGTTGGCAGGCTGGGATATTGTTTCCTGAATGGTTTGCCATGCAAGGTTTAGCACATCCGGTGGAGTCGCCATGACAAGCCTCAGATCTCCACGCTGAGCGGGTGGTCGTTGCCACATCGGGTTCATTGTCCAGGCTGCCTCCGGGCAGGTGCCAGCGAGATGGGCCTCATAGGACTCGCGCCAGAAGCAGCAAGCACAGCTAATCGGTTTGAAGTCGGAGTGGTTGTTTTCAAATCGTGGGACGTGTGAGCAGCAGCATTCGGAGGAGCTGGCAGCATCCCGGAGGATTTTGGCAGCACGCAGCAACTGGGATGACCCTGAGACATGAACAGCCGATGTGGTGCAATCCGCGCAAGTGTGCATGTGATGCTCAACCGTTTGGAGCTGAAGTTGGAATTCTTGAGGTTGCCAGACACTTCGGAAGAACAACTCGAGCATCCACCTGTCCACGAAATGACTCTGTCCGAAGCTTCCCGAAGCGGAGGCGTGTCCTTGACGATGCTTCAAGCCTTGGTCGCTGGCGTGGAGCACTGCGTGGCGTGGAGGCCAGATCCTTAAAGTCTTGATGCGGTGCTTCAAGAAACTCGGTCCTAGGTATTGGGATACACACACGGCACGCCAGCCCTCACATTGACAGCATAGCCTGGCATGCTCGGCACTGTCCCCGTGCCTGAGCAACGGCCGGTACCGATTGTTCTTCTGTGATTCTATCCGTTTGCGTGGTTTCGTGTCGGCCAAGTGCCGTGTCCTTGCTTGACAAGGATTCCTTGCGAATAAAGGTTCACGGCAACGCGCGGGCCTTAAAGTAGCGGCTGCTGCCAACGAGTCGCAAAGTGATAAGGGCAGTGTTCGGCAATAGTGTACGTAGCTGTGACAGCTGAGGATTGCCAGGAGTCGAAAAAGAATCTCAAGGGAGTTGAAGCTCTTCACCAGGCAGGGCGGTGGCCTTCACCAGCCAAACTCCCAAAAATTGTTTGCCCCGGCCTTTGCAACTAGGTGGTCGCCATGATGGAAGTGTGTCTAGTGGTCGGCACTGCGGAGATCAAGAAGCACTTGGCAGCAAGAGCTGAAGAGGTTCCCTGGTTACGTGCAGCCCTGGAGGCCGGCACTCTGTTTTGGACAAGTGTGCGAGATACTCCCCACTCCCCAGACTCAGAGCGCAGTTGCTGTGGGTGGGGGCTGCAGATGACGGCAGCTTGCACGAAGGCTTGCCCACAACAGCGGGCTGAGCTCAAGTCGCCGCAGCTTCTTCAGCTCTCGAAGGCATGGAGATCTGTAACTAGAGATCTTGGCACGGAGTGCCAGTTGCATGAGCTCTGTGATCTGATTGAGGCGGGAGTGTTTAAGACCGTCACATGCCCGATCAGCGATGGCAGGTGCTGCAACCACTGTCAGCAGACAGCCGGGTCCTTGTCTTTGTGATGACCCGGGCGGCTGCTCGCCAGCTCTGTGATGCTCTCAGAGCAGGTTGGAGTCAATTAGATGCTGCTTGTCACTCGAGCGGCTGGTGGATCAAGTTGCATCGTGAGGGTGCCGTGCCGAGGTGCTGTGCTGAACGAAGATGCTGAAATCGTCAAAAAGTTTTCTCCACGGAGCCTTGGTTGAGGCAAGCAGCGGCTCTCCCTGTCGCATGTTGGGCGAATCTTTGATTCCTCATGGTTCTTTGTCTTTGATTTGCTCAGGATTATAGTGGGCCAGGGTGGTGCGGATGGCATGGACTGGGAGATGGGCCAGGCTCGGAACGGAACGCGCAGCAATCTCACAGAAGGAGATCTGTGGAATAGCTGAGGGTGCGGCATTGGCGGCCTTTGCTGAGGGTGAGACCCGGCTGCTGGTGTGCACATCTGAGCCTCGATGCAACCTAAGCGTCCTTGGGAGCGTTGTCGGACCCTGATCTTGTTGAGGAAAAGCCTGTTTCCGTGAGCCGAACGCAGCATGGGCCGAAATGCTTCTGTCTTGCAGATTCAGGTTCTGGAAGAGGGCTTGGACGTCGCATCCTGCGACCTCGTGGTGCGATTCCAGGGTGTGAACTCTTTGACGTCTCTGCTGCCCGGCTGGGTCCAAATGCCTGAGATGCCAACTCGCACACTGCAGCAATGCATCCAAGGATTCAGAGCAGAGGCCGAGCTCGAAAGGCTAGAAGTCGCCTCGTGGCACCTGGTCTTGCATCAAAAAGTCACGACGAAGACAGACATACTGTGAAGACTAGGCATTCCGAAGTGCTGAGATTTAGACGTTCATCGTTGACTGTATTGTGGCTCAGGTCATGCTTCCCAGCCAGATGCGGTCCAAGGTTCTAGAGATGGAAGACCGCGAGCGCCTGATGGACGCCGCTTCGAACAAGCCAGCCTTACTTTTCGTATCAGTGACACTGAATCCATCCATTGCTGCAGACTGGAAGCAGGTCCTGTGCGATTCCTCAAAGATGCTGTCAGCTGTTTTTGTGCTCAGGCGATTCTGGAGCAGTCAGCCGCTCGAGGCTTGATCAAAATGCGGCTGGGAAAATCTTTATTTTGTTCGACATGGTGTACCGCAGTCAGAGCTAAGGACAATCCGTCCCGTCTGCTCGCACAGAAGAGCGAATAGCACAGCTGTCGGTTGAGCATCCGGAGAGCATTGCCTCTCGGGGAAACGAGGCTTGAATCATGATTGTGGAAAGGGGGCTATGGCTATCAGCCTGAGATTCAGGAATTATTTCCGTCAAAAAACCTGTCTGTAATCTGTCCTCTACATGTAACAAAGATCTGTCAGCTGCCGCTGGCAGGGCTTTGCATGTGTGAGAAAATAGTGAATAAGATCTGTGAATAGTCTGTTTCAGATCTGTCACAACTGTCTTAACCGATGCACGTGGCCGCCCTTGTGCTTGTCACGCCTGCCCTTGTGCGGTAGCATCACAGATGCCACTGCATGCACGCCGTCCTCTGAAATGGACCAAGTCAAGTAAGAGGCTACAGGCAACATACGTCCGCCAAAGTCCGCAGGCCGACACTGCCAACTCCGAGGATTACTCTCATGGAGGCATGCTACAATGATACAGTGGCGCATGATGGGCCATGCTGCCATGATCGCACATACTTGCACATGCGGCTTGCAAGCTGATTGCGCCTTTTGCTGCTTCTGCCACAAGCACGGCCAGAAGTGTGGCATTCCATGTCTGCATGATGTTGAGGCAAAAGCTTGGTCCTACGATTGGTGGTCTTTGACGGGGAGGGCGAAAGGGAGCTGAAAGATATCATCTTGCGACAGCTGCAGGGTGCCACAACAAAAATTACTGCATGCGGGCTGTGCACTCTGCACTGAGAGGGTCCATATCGCATTCCACATGATATGCAGTTCTTATGGTCCTATAGTTCTTGCACGCAGCAAAAACATGCAGATTCAAGTTCTCCCTGTGTCACTCGGCATAAGTGCACGAGGCAATCCGCTGGCTCTACGGGTGCAGCGCATAGAAAAGATGACCCAGCCTGCAGAGCTCGTCACGGCCTGCCCAGCGTTCTGACTCTGACTTCATGGGGCCGGAAACTCTGAGATGGCATGTGACCGAGCGTGTCCTTCTGATGTTCCACCTTGTTTTGCAAGATTGCCCTTCATGTCCCGAGTGCAGAGGCTTAAGGCGTCTCACAGCGAAGCGACAGTCGAGCGAGAGAGAGCTGCACAGTCGGCTGGGTGAGGGGCGGCCCTATGGCCTCCCAACAACAACAGACAGAATGAAAGAGAAGAAGCCCATCGTGGGCTTTTGTTGGGAGAGTCTGGCCAGAAAGCGCCGCAAAGCATCGAGAAGATTTCTAAGCGGGGTGAAGGCCGTTTTCATTGAAATCCCGAGCCTCACAGCCTGCCAACCCGGGCCCATGCTTCCAACTTCTGTCAGCTTTTATGTATGCTTTTGTAAGGGCCTAAGCTCCACCCACGACGTCGCTTTCATCGTCAGCGTGAAGGGCATGACAACATCATCTCGGCCAGCGAGACCGAGCATGCTGTAACTTGGCTTCAGCTTCTCGTTTTGGTTTGGTTTTGCTTTGTGCACGAGTTTGTGTTCTTGTGTTGCCGTTCCTAGACTCTGTCTTTCTTTCTCACCCCTGTTCCCAGCAGTTGGTCGTAGTTGAACTCACGGGACTCGATCAGACTCTGATTGTCTCCCACGGCGGAGGTATGAAAGCATCTGCCGCGCTTGGGACTTCCAAGCTCCAGTAGATCAGAAGAAGCTGAGCATCTGGTGTCAGCCGCACGTCAGTAGATTCAGTACGTGAGGGCTTTGGATTCGGGTCGTGGGCTACTTGTGCAGATGACCATGAGGGTGATGGTGTCGATGCGATCCGACAGACTGCACCACACTTCTTTTGTGGTTGCTGAAAATGAGTGCCTTGCCTGAGAGGTCACGAAGCAATGATAAGCAATGAAGACTGCCTTGTTTGGTGTACGCCAGTAAGAACCAGGGCAATGGGCCAAAACGACGGCACCGCAATAATAAGAAAGTGTGATGATGGAAGCGACAAAACTTAGGGGTTCCTAATTATGATTTTTAATGTTTGGTTATTATAATCCCTAAGAAACAGCTAAAATTATATTTTTTGCTAGGGTTCTAAGTTTAGTATAGAACAAGCGAGCTATGTGTGGCTTGACAGTCGCATTGTTTCGCCCTTCGGGATTCATGGTAACCCGGTTTGATGATGCATCTCAGGCGTGAAAGTGCCAGTGCCCGGAAGCAGTGCGTGAATCTCAGTTGGCGGGTGACAGAGCCGCTTGGATTGAATTTGAATACACACAGGCTGCACACAGGTGTCAGCAAGGCAGCGGGAGTTGCTTGTGTTCTGCCGGCAGCTCACAGCATCACTGTGGAGACATTGAACCGTGTGCTAGCGCACAGCACACTCCAGCATGTTTGATGGACCTGTGCAAGGATGGCAGTGGGAAGATTTTGCGGGCGGCATGAGCCAAGGGCCAAGTGACGTTGTGAAGCTTGATACTGTTGATGGACAAAATCCTGCATTACCCTTTTAAGGAATTTACCATAGTTCCCATAGTTTAGGGTCCTTAAGGTCATGCAGGATTTCGTCCATCAGCAGTATCATCCTCGCCGGTTTGCTTTTGCAGAGAGCGTGACATTCTCAGCAGCGAGGTTCTGGGAAGCTAGACGGATTGTGGACGAGACGGACGAAGCCACTGTGAGGTTCGGCGATGGGCAAGTGGAGCTCCAAGTGCCGGACAAGTGGATTTTCGGCCAGGTTTCGCACTAGTGGTGGACACGTCTAGTTCTAGCCAGTTCTAGACCTAACGACCTGCTAACATGGTTTGCCTGACTTGTGTTCTTGTGTGGCAAGGAGCACCCTTCAGACGGGTCGGTTTGCGCTGCTTCTTCGCGGCGCCAGCATTTCTCACCTTTGCATCAAGCTCAAGCTGACGACCTTGGCAGGGTTTGCATGCTTGGCTTCTCGGAGACATCCGACATTGTACCTGCCTGTGACGAGCACGCCCATCGTTACTGTCTGCTACACAATCGGTGGGCAGAGCCACGACGAACGTCTCGTCGGATTTGAGTCACACCCCCTGCTCTCCAGACTTGCCGAGAGCTTCGTGGTGGCATTTGGCATAGATGCGCTTGATGCGGGGAGTGCGGAGAGCCTGCGCGAGCTTCTCGCAGAACCTCGGTTCCTGCCAGTGCCTGTATTCGACACCCGCATAGTCCATGTGGCCGAAGCTATCTCTGATGTCGACCATGCATTCTCTGTGGCAGAGCCTTTAGCTAAAGAAAGCAAGCTTGTCTTGCCAAGCAGCCTTCACTGGGCAGTCGGTGTGCTTTGCACCAACAGCACATCCCTGCAGCCGCTCGCGAAAAAGAGAGTGGTGACACACTGCCACAATCTGGCCAAAGCTCATGCTGGGCCTGGAAAAATTGAAGCTGCGGAAGCAGCTGTCTACAGCACATTGGAAGCAAGCCTGGAATCTTACTGGGCAGATGCTGAAGCTGTGTTCAATGCAGCATATGACTCCTTGAAGGGAATGCCAGCTGAGCAGATCAACAGGCTTCACGGAGCAACCAGCCATGGAAACTACGTCCTGATGAAAAGAGTGGCATGCACACCCTCGCGACTGGTTCTGCTGCCACCTGCTCCGATGCTACTGGGCCTCACTACTAGCTGTCTGCTTGGATGTTGCATTCATTACAGGCTCAATCAAAGCATTGTTTTGGGAAGAACTTGATATCTAATGGGGCATCGGCTCCTGATTCACTGCATGCTTCCGGGGCTGTTCAGGGCAAAACTTAGAACAAAGGTAAGCCCCTGCTGCTTGGAGCCGCCAAGGCAGTCATCCAGGCTCTTGCGCCGGTGCAGTCATTGCAACTTCGTGTCGGTACGCTTCGTGGAGGCCTTGTTGTCGGGTCTGCAGTACTGCTTTCCGATAGATGCATGTTGCCAGAGCTGTTTCCATGTCCCCGACATGGCTAGCGACATTGACAATGATGGAGTGTGGCCGTTTCAGGATGTTGGTTGCAAGGTGCTGGTTGGCCGGTTTGCTACATGAGGCAACCATGTCATTGACATTGTTGCTACAGGAACAGCTGCAACGCGTTCATGGCACGGAGTTTACGACACATATCGAGAGTGCGCGCGCCTCAGCGACAGGATGCATATGTCATGCTACAAAACTTGAGTGTGTCAACGTCATCTTGGTGCGGCACAATCCGTCTGTCCTGCACCTCCACTTGTCGTTGGGTGGTTGAAGAGCTCGTCGCGTGCATGAGCCATCTGTTTGGTTTGGGCAGGTGTGGAAATCGTGGGCTCGTTGAGTTTGTTATCGCCCGAGGTTTTGAGAAATGGCCTGCGCATTGGTGGTACCTTGCCTGACGTGTTTCGGGCGTCAGGCCGTGCTGTGCAACTATAGTTACGTTGCACCTATCTGCCTCCTTTGCATCGACAACGAGCAGTTCCCGGTGTCCACCACTCCCCTGAAGCCTAAGGTGTTCTTTTCAGGTATTTCGGCTCTTCTGCATCTCAGCTTCGCAGTCACTCTGCCATGCTCCTTGGCACTGCTCTGCTTTGACAAGCAGGAAGCCCATCACTGACAGTTTCGAACTCTCCGGAAGCGTGCGTTTGAGGTTCGTAGAGGCAGAGCACGTGGAGTTCGTACAGAGGCTGCGATCTCAAATCCTGCTGCCTTGCTGCAGAGATGGGCAGGATCTCAAGTCTGCAGCCGGAAAGCAGTTCCGCTGTGCACTGAACGGTTGCCTTGCTGTGGAGCTGTCACCAATGAGATGCCAGGAGAGTACGATGTGAAATTGACTGTCTGCACGGAATTCAGCCGTCTTAGCCTCCAAGGATAGATGCAAGCATGTTCAAAAACGTCGCCCAGTATTCGTCTCGGCTCGGCCTGTTCTTGACAGCGGATGAACCTGCTTTTGCGGTCGAACATGCCGACACGCACCGGGGCCTGCAGCTGGGGAGTTTTCACTAGGGCTCAGGAGAAGCCGCTTGAAACGTTGCTTCTGGTTTCATTGCGTCGCCGGGAGCAGCAGGCTCGTCCCAGAAACTTGTAGATGCACCAGAATTTGCTATGAGCTCGGACTTGACTTAGAAGACAACTGTGGACATGAGAGCACCAGGCATTTTCCGAACTTTGCGTTCTTTCCAAACGCTGCATGTCATCAGAGGTACGAAGTCCCAGACATCATGTCCTCGAGCGGGCAACTGTTGACAGATGGTGCTGGGAAAATCAGCCACAACGTGGCGGATGCTGTAGCTTCAGCCCTGGGCCTCGAGACATGGTTTCAACTTAGCTTGTGGCCAACTTGCAGCAACGATTAAAAACAAAAGTCAGGGCTTGTATCCTCCCAGAGCCAAGAATTGAGGATAGGACACCTTCGGCTTTCCAGCACCGCGGCTGAAAACTGCACGTTCTGAAGTTCAAGATTCCGCCGTGCTGCGAGGAGCATGAAGAGTGAAACCGGTGTAGTGGATTGAGCGACAAGGTTCCGCTGGGCTGGCCTGAAAGGAGTGGTGACCGTTGTTCTGCCGGAGGCGCCTCTCCTGAGTGAACCCCACCATACAGTTCAACGCTGTTGAGTATTGCATCTAGAATCTAGGCAAAGCTCCGCCCCCCCTTTAAGCATTTGTACCGGAAGCCTTCGACATCGGTTTGTTTGAGCTAGCACAATCTGGCAACGTCTGGCAGGCAAGACATAGCGTTAACGGGTCAAGTGGTGACCGTGACAATCCCAAGCTGGAGTTTCTGCAACAAGCTTCATGCAGGACCCAGAGCTGCGCAAGGCATCTCTCAAGCTTGGTCGGTCGTGCAAGCTGCTATACCGACCTTCCATGAAGAAATTCGAGGGAAATGATGTCACATTCTGTGCGACTCCGAGGCAGACAGGTTTAAGGGCGGTGAGAACGCAACAGTTGTCCTAGGCATTCAGGCTAATTCCGCGGCAACTCGATGCCTAGTTCTCTCGGTCAGCTGGAGATCTCGGATTGAAATGTGGCACGCACCAAAAGATGTGATGCTCCTGACCGATTCAGGTAGTCAGCTATGCCGAGCACCATCCGGTTTTTCTCAACAGGCACGGCGGTGAAAAAGTCAAGAGTGCGGCTGAGCGGTGTCCATGGGGTTTCTGAACCACGTTTCATTCGGGCTGAAATCAAGCCCCTGTGACTGTGGCAATATATCTATATATCATTCCAAGCCCTGCACGAAACACCAGCAGCCAATCCAGATCCAGCTGCAGGGAGATCATCAACCTGCTGACCAGCCTTAGCTGCGTGGGCAGCCAATGGGAGATTGACGCAGCCTTGACCCGACGACAGGAAGCTGTTCTGTGGCTTGGCTTGACATACACTAATACGCTGCTCAGATCCGAACGACCAGATAGGAGATCGAAATGCAACACAGCCAAGGGAGCTGCGTCTTGAACAAACACAACGTGTGTGTAGGTTGCTTGCTTCACTAGATCCGCTCAACTGGTTCCTGTTGCCAAAAGTCAGTTTTGAGTTAAGCCTGCTGCTGATGCTGTACTTCTTGAGGCAGCAGGCGAGCGAGATTTTCACAGATGAAGACAGAGCATTCGCGATGCTGCATGCATCTTGCCGCAGATTTAGCCGACTCACCATTCTGGAACTAACGTAGGGCATTGTGGCGGCATGTTGCCTCATGACATGACCATCATGCTGCTGGTTCCTGCTTGATCCCACTGCAGGAAATGCTGCCATCGTCGTGGCGGCACCGCCTGGTCCATGCACGTGAAGGTAAAGGATTGATCAATGAGCCTTTCTGGCTCTCAGTGCTTCTCGACATGTTTTCATGCAGGAGGATGTAGGACTTGTGGTGCGCGAGCGTCGGTGACGCTTGCTGTTGGCTGCATGTTTCTGAGGCTCGCCAAGGCTTACAGACTGCAGGCCAGGGGTTGCAGATGAATGTGAAACAAGGTGCCATAAAGTGCTCAAATCCGGCAGACCCCTGATGTGACATGTGGCTTTGTTACCTGACTCGGCTTGGTCAGGTGCGAGACCTGGTGCAGCGCGCTAGGATCCCGATCCCTGTGACGGATGGATGTCTTGCCATGGGAACACCGGACCCACTCGGAGTGCTCAAGGAAGGCGTCGTGATAACAGGTTTTGTCGGAGGAACGCAGTGCGAATGTTTGACTTGGAATGGTGCCTGCAAGCTCTCTCGCTCGAGAGGCGAGGTCTTCCTGCAGTGCGTGTACAGAGAGCCATGGCTGGCATGCGACATACCATCTCGAGCAAAGACGTCGCTTCCGATTCAGTAGAGTAGCTGTGAGTGGTACTGTTTGGGAGTGCCGTTTGGCTAATTTAATGTATCGATCCAAATTCTCGGGATGAGCGTGCTCAACATGAGGGGTTCATCTGCAAGCATCTCCGCTGACTCAATCCGAGAGAAGGTCGCGAGACGAAACCCCTGCGTTCTATGGCAACTCTAACTTCTGATTTTCATGCGCTACTAGGATCTACTCGGTACTAGATTCGTACTGAATGGGGGTTGGGGACTAGTGGGAGGACCGTAGTGTTTGCAGGTAGTTGCACGTCGTAGTAGGCAGTATAGTATGTACAGTGTAGCACCCAGTATTAAATAGTAGTTCGTAGAAGTACGTAGTAGTGTATAGTGCACAGCTAGTGGATGCTAGTGGTACGAAGATTTTAGGTACTGTAGTAGTGCAGTAGGAGGAGGAGGAAGGAGTAGGAGGAGTCGGAGTGGGAGTCGGAGTTAGAGTAGGAGCAGGAGCAGGAGTAGGAGTAGTAGTAGTAGTAGTCGTCGTCGTAGTAGTAGTAGTAGTAGTAGTAGTAGTAGTAGTAGTAGTAGTAGTACTAGTACTTAGTAGTAGCAGTAGTAGTAGTGGCAGCAGCAGCAGCAGCAGCAGCAGCCGCAGCAGGAGTACCAGCAGTAGAAGCAGCAGGGGAGGAGTAGAAGTAGTACTAGGTAGTAGTGCGGAGTAGTTGGTAGCCCCGGGTAGTAGTAGGTGGAGATGGAGGTGGTGGTAGGTCGTGGTGGTGGTCGTGGTGGTGGTGGTGGTGGTGGTGGTGGTGGTCGTGTTGATGCAAACCCTCAGGTCGTCGACCCCTTGGTACTTTGCTTGATCACCTCGAGTTTAAGGCTCAAGGCTTATGCATTATTCAAAATGAGTTCCACAATGCTCAGGATTCCAGACAACGATTGCAACGGCGTGTAATCCAAGGTGCCGTGATCATCTACAGCTGCCTGCTTGAGAATAGAGGCAGACGTTCAATTGTGGATCTCAGAGTGAGGTTTGGGCTTGAGAGATGCAGTTTCAGGGCCATCACGCTGCGAGTGTAGTGACCGGTGGCCTGATAAGGTAAGCCCTTTGAGCTCAGCAACTACTAGGCGCTTCGTTTTAGGTTCGGATGGGATCGAGCCCGTCAGGTCTGCCAGGCTGTTAGATTAATTAAGTACAATCCCCAGACAGATCCTCAAATGACATTGCTTCAAGCAAGAAAAAGCGCAATTTGCAAGGAAACCCGTGCCTGCATCCCGGTGACATTCGGAAGTTGCGGGCAGTCAACAGGGCAGAGCTGCTCTTCCTCGAAAATGTGCTGGTGCTCCCGGCGGTTGGTGTGAAATCTGTCGCTGCCTTGTGCAGTGGCGGAGACCTGGATGGCGACAAATTCAGTGTCATTTGGGCTCCAGATCTGGTGCCTCCAGACTGTTGCGTGCATGACCCAATGGATTACGATGCTGTTCTGGCAGCGGCTGGCCCTGCTGTCGGAGCTCAGCCTGCAAACGGCATGTTCGCAGAGGAGGACTTGGTACACTTCTTCGTTCGAGTCGTAGTGAACGACACCTTGGGAAAGATTGCTCATATGCACCTGGCCTTTTGCGATGCCTCCGAGCAAGGCCGGGGTCGCAAAAGTTGATTCCTGGGATCCGGGCTTCAGTTTCCGTGCTGCAGCTCTTGAACTGGGACATATTCGGACGAAAAGACCGCCAGGTGCTCTCGATCCTTTGGCGATTGAGCTTGCCAAGTCGCAATCGCTTGCTGTCGACTTTCCGAAGACGGGCGTTGCTCCGAGTGTTCCGCAGGCAACGTTGGAGGGCCTGAAGTCCAACGGTTTTCCTGATTTCATGCAGAAGCCTGGGGCCGCGACTTGGTGGCGAAAAGTGCAGAGACCCTAGATGGCCTCGATGCTCGGCCCGGCAGCGTAAAATTAAGGACACCTACACCTCTAGCAAGACTCTGGGCAGCTTGTTCCGCCGCTGTATCTCCCTTGATGCCGACTTCGAGATGGCTTCGTCCCTGGACTTGGATGCACAGTTCTTGCTCCCATCTCGGCGTGAGTGGCAGGCGGATGCTCGCCAGGCATCAGCCGCAAAACTTGTCGTCGCCCCCCCTCTTCTCTGCGAGCCTGCGCCTGCCAGGTGTTTGCGCACTTCTCCACAGAGGTTGGTCGCTTGATGGTGCTTCATGGCCTTCGCCACGAAGCAGAAGCAGTGCTTGCCAGACCCCTGCACTGGCCATCCACAACCATTGACAGAGAGAAAGCATCCAACACGATTGCCTGGCACCTGGAACTGATCATGAGAAAGTTCAGAGAGTCTGGACCGCGGTTCAGCATGTATTAGTTAGGCCGAGGCTCACAGAGACACTGCTTCACTGTGTCTGCGTCTCGCCCATGGTCAGGATAAGTTCTTCGAGAATGTAAATGGCGTCACTGCGCGAGCGAAGGCTTCTGCGTGGTACGAAGTCGCCTACGAAGGACGGAAGATGTCCTTAACAAAGAGCAGTAGTCAGTAGTGGTTTGGGTAAGCTTTCTGGCACACCGGCCAGGAGGCAATTCGGATCGGTTTCGACGAAGGTGCTTTGCTTGGATTGTCGACGACATCTTGCACGACATATCCCATGAAGTGCGGCAGCTTGCTTGATCTGCTTTCTGGCTTCTGTCATCTTTTGCATTCGCTGCTCTTGCTTCAGGCTCGAAGCTGCATTGCATGTGCAAGAGAGCCGAGGTCGCAAGGTCAGATGCTTGACAACTGCGTGACGGGCTTACGTTTTCTATCGATAGTCCTGTTTTGCCCAGCTGCAGCCGGAACACGGACACGAATTGATTGTCATGTACCCCACCATGGGATTGTGACGAACCAGTCAGATTTGATTTCGTTGTGAGTCGGAATCTGTCGCTAACAGTCTACTTGATCGGACTCGTGCTCGTTTTCCGGTCAAACTATTCCTGGAGGGTTTGAACTTGCGCAATGAGTATTCTCAAGCGAGAGGAAGGACACTGGTCTTGGAGGTGGAGAAATTGTTCAATACAAACAGTCCAGGAGTCCAGGGGATCAGTTACATAGGCGAACTTACACTTGTGGCAGGCTTCGCCCTGCCCTAGCCTCGTGTGCATGTCAGAACTCAGTACCCGTGCGTGCTGAATTGACGCTTCAACTACATAAGTTACATGAGTGACTCGTTCGCAGATTTTCTTCTTTCTGCCTTCCTTGGCTCAATGTCTGGATTGGGCGAGCTCCACATCACGAGCCGCCTTAATTAGTACATACGGAAGACGGCCGAACATGAAGTGAAAGACAGTTTACAGTTTGGGGCCTTCCACATTCGTATTTATGCAGATGGAGTCGTGTCAGTTCCGAGCAGCGCCTCTGACTTCCTCCAGCACCCTGCAGGAAAGACTTGGAGAGCACGCATGCGCACACCCTCCCTACACCCAAGCAAATTAACACAACGTGCCTGGAGTGCAGAAAGATGCAAGGCGGACGGCAGACCACAAGCAAACAACAGGCGTTTCAGCGATTTATCAATGCATCAGAGTGTACAAACGAGTAAATCAGCACATCGGTAGTGTAGTGATAATGTACATGTGTACCCTACTATTATACCAACAGAGACATGCACACAATACACGTACGAGCACGCAACCATTGAGGAATCTCATTGGCAACAACAAGTGACGACGGAGACTCTGTAAAGATGGCATTCTGCCAAACGAAACGACCCGTTTTCGATGTTTTCATTCAGACAGAGACACTCGGACAGGGCATGACAGGGCCTCCCACGTGCTTATAATGAAGCGTGGTGCCTTGCTGCAGCATTCTCAATGCACAGGGTGCGGAAGCGGTCCTGACGTTGGTTGGCGAAAGTGTCCGAGCAGAGTTGCTGGAAGTATTGCCGGCCTTGCACCTTGGCATTCGGCTTCATTCTGCGCTGGACTTATGGTAAGATTGAAAAGGTCACGGGAGTGGGCAGCTCTGAGAGGTTACGGTTTCGAACATTTGTTTTGGAGCGAGCGTATTGCCATGGTCTTTGTGTTGTCCTGTGTGGAGTTGGCTCAAGTGCAGTTCCAGGCAGCAAGTGGTCGCCGGCAAACTGGCCACACTCGGCTTGGTGCAGCGCACGGTCGATCAACACTGCACCCAGCTATGTGGGAAGTCAGGTAACGGTAGCTTTCAGCCGTTCTGCTTTCATCCGTTCGGATCCACCGCGCTTGGTCTCTGCGAGCAAGAGTCTGACCTGGATATTTTTGCAATGATTCCACCAGAACTTTTTGCAGAGTTCGTCCCCGAGAACAATTTGGCAGCTTTCCGGCAGTGCACGAGCCAGCAGCAGGCCAAACACTTCTTGCGAACAGTGCTGTCCCCGGCTTTGGACGTCATTTCCGTGGAAAAGAAGGAGGTTCTCGATGCTCGTGTCCCAGTGCTACGGCTGAGCTTGCGCCCAGTGCTGGATGCAACCGAAGCAGACGACGAGCAGAGGGTAGACGTGTGTCTGAGTCCCGAAGGCCCCGCGGGAAAACGAACTGCTCAGCTCCTCTTGTCGTTTTAATGTTTCAGTGCTAGACTCGGCCAGCTGCTCAACATGCACACCTGCGCAGTGAGCAGGATGGCTGAAGGCGGAGCACTTTTACGACAGGATTGCCTCCAGTCCTGCAGCGTACGGCGTGGTTTTGCTTCTCACGACGCTCAAGCCCCATTCAGAATCCTCTTCATCTTCAACAGGGGTTGGGAAACAGATGAAGTCGTGCACGAATTTGAAGTCCATATTGTGCGCTGGACTGACACCTCACTGGATGCGAGCCTTGTTGTTGCCAGCAACAGCTGCTGTAGCCGTGGTGCTGAACGGGTTCCCGTTAATGCGGATAAGTTGTTTGCTAGATGGCTCTTACAGCAAACCAACTTTTCATGCCCAGCAGTTTGCTGGAGCAGTGCTGAATCTGAAGGATGTGGGCACGAGGTGTGGGCTTGGTACGTTCCAGTGGTGCACAAGCAGTTGCTGCAGGACCTCTCGCTTGAAGCTAGCAGCCAAGATGAGGGTCTGAGTGTAGCTTATCTCAAGTGTTAGCAGTAGAATTTTTAGAAGCCAGGAGTTGGAGAAGCAGCGCTCGTGCCGGGAGAGTGGCAGGCCTCGGCTTGGGTGAAATGCATAGGTGTGGACGCTACTATTGAATCCAACTGCATGTTGGTACTGTAGGTTAACGGAAGGTGTGGCACTCGCAACTCAGTTGTTACTGCAACTACTCCCGAGCTATTTCTGGGATTAGTAGACAAGTGTGGATGGTCCTTGTCACCAAGCCGGTGCCCGTCTTTGACTAACTGGGCTTCGGTGCCGGCAGCAGCTAACTTCTCGTAGCAGGCACTGCTGCTGTTCTTGTTGAAGACGGATGACGCTCTACAGAAGACCGTTGAAGAATGCTTCGCGGCGCAACCTGTGCAGTTCTTGTCTTTCGTAATGTCGTAATGACGAAGACTGCTTGGCGTTCGCAGCTCAACCTTGTGCAGCTACTGCTGGTGGTGCTCGAAAGGGTTTCTAAGGTGCCCGGCCCTCCGGACTCCGAGCTGCAAAAGTGGAAGCTCGGCTGGTGCAGCTGATGGACTTCGCACAGAGCGCAGCACACAAAGACTACCTGAACCTGGGCAGGCCATGCTCTTCTTATCTAACAGCCACAGTTGAGGGGGCTGGTTAGTTCCAAAAGAGGATGATGGAGCATCGGATGAATAGTGGCAACTACTGGTAGTTGGGTGGCCTTTCTTGCAGCCGCTTCAAGCAGCATTGCCCCACCAGGCTGCTGCACGCTTTCCTGGCAGCGTTGAGGCAGCAGGGATGAAGATTCGATTTGCTGTATAGGCCGACAACAGAAATCTGGAAGTAATCTTTGCTGCCGAAACTTTGCACCTGGTGTTAAAGCTCCTGCGGATGCTTCAGCTTTGGCAGGAATTTGAAAGAAGAAGCTGTCCGATTTGAATGGCCCATAAAAGATCGTCCTTTTCACGAGCCTCCTGGCACAGAGAGTAGGGAGAGAGAGTGGCGAGGACTGCTCGTGGCCCGAGCTCAAAGCAAAGCAAAGCAAAGTGCGAAAGGGGTCGAACCTAGTACTGGCGGACCGCCGGGGGTAGGCATTCGGGCCAGGGGGTCGAACTCCATCCCTAACAAGCAGGAAAGCAAGAGACAGAGAGATTGGATGGGGCATGCTTTGCAGCGAAGAGGTGTTGACTGTGCTACATCTCGTTGGTATTCCATCGCTGCAGCATCATAATTTACTGCAATGTGGCATTGTTGGTTGCAGCTCACACTGCACTTCTGCTGCACTTAAGGCTTCCCCAGGGAACCTGCAAGATGGTGGCAAGTTGTGCTAAACATGCGGCCGAGATTCTGGCTGTTAGCCGCCGGGTGCAAACGATGCTCCGGTCTTGCCCGGAGAACAACAGCGCATCAATTGCAAGGCGATTGTCTCGTGCCTTGTCGCACCGTCGCTCGGCTAATCGCACGGAAGAGTTCACCCATCGGCTAATCCCGCGTGTGCAACATTTTGCAGCACGGTGCCGAATGGTTTGGGAGCCTGAGTGGCTTTCCATGTACAATCTGCTTACTTTAGAGCGGTCTTGACAAGCCCAGGACTCCACAGCCACCTTGCCTTTCACGAGACCTACCTTCGAAACTTGCCGGCGCTCAAGTCAGCCCCTCTCCACAAGTACGGAATCACAACGGCTGGCTCCTATGCTAGACAACTGTTAAGGCATACGAGTTTGTGCTGGAATTGTGTGTGCCTGGCGAGTTTCCTCTGGCGAGTTTCCTGTTGGTGGCTTGTGTCGAGTCTGCAGGTAAACCTTCAGAGCTTTTCTCCGGTACACAATGCAAATGCCCGCGGTTGTAAATTGTATGAAGCCAACAAAAAAATATATATATATATATATATATATAAGTATCATGTATATATGTCGGAAAATCGGCCTCCGTCACGAGCCTCCGGTGCAGAGGGTTCTCAGTGCCGGCGGACCAGCTTCCCGTGCCTTCCCGAGGCTTGGAAAGTGTCAAAAGCTCAGACTTCCCGTATGCACCGGCGACCGGAGCCTGCCCAAAATCTGCCCTCACCCCACTACCGCGCTCCCAAACCTTTTCACGCTGCAGAGCGCCGGGCCCCACGCAATCTCCCGAGCCTTCCAAAGTCTGCTGATCCATACACAGGTCTCCAAATTTTCTTGGTGAACTTGTGCACACAGGCTCCACCAGCATTTCGAAACACATACTCCCCTGCAGCGGTTCCGATCCAGGTGCCGAGCCCTCCAAAGCCACTCACAACTGTACACCAGCACGCTGGTTGCCTTGGGGCTGTCATGTAGCAGCCCCACGCTTCATCACCTATAGCCTCAAACCAGCCCTGCGCGGTTTGGGTTGGGGGCGTTCTTGAGCCGCTGGTTCCCGGTTCTACAGCTTGGTGGAGTGCGATTCGATGAGGTTCCGGTTCAGAGCGGTTACATTCAGGACGGCTTATTCGGTTCCACGGCCTTCCTGCATGGAAGAGGCTGCAGCTCACACGTGATGGCCACAGCCGCGACGCGATTAAAGTCCAACATGCCACGAAGATTTACGAACAGTCTGCGGCGATTAGCACTGCACCCCCTACTCAACTCGTAGAGCTGTCAGTGAGTTTGGCAGACTTGCGTGCTACTTTTACCCCAGGCTACTCAATGATACATACACGTAAATGATTCAGGAGAAGTGTCCGGTGCTCACGTGAAGTGCCTTTTCTGCAACTGGTGCTGTGCGCTTAGGCGAGGTGCTTCAAGTAGGCTTCAACTGTGGTGCCCAACGACACTGCCATGCGGGATTATCACTGCGAAGTAGGAGGCAAAAGACAACATTTACCAGTTTTGTTGTGTGTGTGGGGGCTTGCGAGAACATTTGCCGGTGGTCGCTGTGCGCTGAAAGGAAGGCAGTCCCTGAGCTTTGCTCACAACTTCGCTGCCGCTACTTGCAGGGCGTGTCTTGCTGCTCTTTCTCTATCTGTTTTATGTGGACTGCGGTCAGTCAGAGTGGTTGCATCATGTGGCTGCTCTGATGATCAGATTCGATGTTGCCTTACAGGCAGGTTGAACGATGTGCTAATGCATCCCGGACTGACCTGCAGATTGATTATGATTAGCGATTAGTGCCTCAGGTTGGAGGCCTTTGATGGTTCCGATGTGCTCTACCTCTCTGCATCAGGAACGCAGGGGGCTTACGTGAACAGGAGCAGCCTTGTGCAGATCATTTCGACGCGGCTTCCGGTATATGAACCGTCTGGGGCGTAGGACTGCACATTTGGTCTTCGAAGATGCAGATGGGAGTAGAACTCAACTTCCTCATTATCGGTGCATCGACCGTAATTATGGGCATGCTGGCTTGAGGCGGTCCAACATCCTAGAGCTTCAGCGCCAGCTCCGCCGCTACACCACGGCAGCCCTCGCCCTGGGAATGCCATCCACAAAGGCCTCAGAGTTGAAAGAGACGTGAGACTGTCCTTCCGCACTGCGGCTTCAAGCGAAGCTGCTTCGCTGCGGCCAGGCATCGAGATACTTCATGGAGGGCCGCTCAGCCGAGAATTTAGTCGGACGGGTTTCAAGACTGTCTTATGAACCAGCCAGGACTGGCGGCTGGACCATAGCATGTATGTAGAAAAGCTGCATACAGTGCAATCGCCTGGCAGGATCAACGCGACTTCTCTTCGCAGGCGCCATCAACCTCACGATGCGTGTGCGCTTCGTGGAGCACAAAGGGGCCTACGTGCCACTGCATGCTGCTTGTGAGCGTATGCTGCCCTGTCTGAACAGCATCGCGGCTTGGCAAGAGCAGAGCGAAACAGGCCCGTTCGAATAGAGGTGTAACTTACTCGCATGATCTTCAACACAACGCCCAACGTCCCGGACAACCGAGGACCAGACATTTGGCTGGGAGGACTCACTGCGATGCTCTCATGCCGTGCCTGTCGTACGGGGCATGTCAAACACTAGGCGATTACATGCGACTACCATGCGGGAGTTGTCGGCCTGCTCGCACTTCTCTTGCTGAAAGCTGCGGAGTGAAGGACTTGGCATTGCAGCGATTCTTGGATTTGTGGACAAGCCAACTTTCAAAGCTGCGGGACAACAGCAACCACCTGCTAGACGTCGTGGCAGTCCGCCACTTGGGTTTCAGACATGTGTCCAACATTGTTCCATGTTTTGCTTCCGCATGTACAGCACCCGCCAAGCCACTCCAAAAGGAATCGATAGGCTCCGTTTTCATGGGCTGTGCAGGGCCTCACAGGAACCCGAATTGGCCGATCTCCGTGGGGGTAGACACGAGTGCGAGGTCAGGAGCACACATCTGGCACAGTCAGCAGCATAGGCCGTTCCAACAAAAAAACGCTACGACGCAATCAAAACTAGGCCTGTGCCTTTTTTTTGCACTTTTCATTCCGGCCCCGACGAACAGCAAGGACGCAGAATGTTCAAATGGCCAATGTTGCAATCTCTGTAATATACGATAAATCCGCGCCTACGTAATTAGAGCCGATTGTTGTGCCATCAGCCTTATCGACCTCCTAAGGAGTGCGATTCGGCACCATGTACGTGAACGCATCTTGCTGCAACTTCAATCCAATATGCCGTCGAGGCTGTTAATATCCTTTTGATATCCGATGAGGTCGGGGATTTTGCTGTTTGCTCATTTGCCACTTACTTGCCGGCCTCTTTCCTTCGTGACGAATCGACGTGAATTGACCTGACCGGCAAAGCTGAGACACGCCTCTTTTCGGACAAGCAGTGAAATCACTGAGACCTGGGCGGCCCCGTGCAGCATCCTGCAAAATAAATCAGGATGTCACCAGCAAGCTGCCGGAGACAACCTCAACATGGTCGATAGCAGACCTGGAAGAGGCCACTCGCATTACATCAATTCGTATGCTCTCCCTGCTGGATCCTGCTGGTGATGATGTCGACAGTGCGAGTGATGACAGATAGATTCATTTTGCTGGCGTGTTTCTCCACTTGCGAGGCCGTCGTAAAGAACCGCCGCAACCGAAAGACTGCAGAACGCGGCATGGCACCAGAGCCTGCATTTGTCCAGGCCAGGCTGGGAGAGACGCAGTCCCGGGAGTGTCCCGGGAGTCTTTGTGTGTTCAGTGTGCCACTAGGGCGGGCTGTCCGGATAATTAGTCGTTCGTGTATCGCATGATGGTGGTAATGCGTGCAGGCACTAAGGCTGGCTGCTGTCCATTTGTTTTGTGGTTGGCAGCCCCGATCGACAGGAACGTTCCAATGAGGCAAAACGACCTGACATGGTTGTGCTGCGGCCTGCGAAAGGCGCAGCTGGCCAGCCCCTGAAGATACTTGGTGTGAGTGCTCGGGCGTCTGATGTAGTGCAGTAGGGGTCACAGATGTTGGAGTTTAATCGGTAGCAGTGCATCGTGACATGTGGGCCCGGCATGCAAGCATTTGTGGAGATGAAGGTGCCTAGGGTGCGCTCCCACATGAATTATGCCTCTGCAGGAAAGGGAAAAAGCAGATGCGAAAGAGGAAGCAATGCGGCTTGGGGAACACCTTCTGCCCCGGATTGTTCAAGGACAACCAGCCTTGTGACTCCATCCGAGTGCAATGCTGGAACCGGTATCATGAGGCACTGGTAGCGGCTGGCTTCGATAAAGTTGACGACCCAGACAAGCACCGACACTGGACGTTGTCAATATCAGCAAGCAGCACTTTTGAAATTGATTGGGGACTAGACCAATCACTCCAGACCATCTTCATCAACGAGCGCCCGCTGTGCTGGGTCCATGCTACACTTGTTGCCAATCGACGCGGCTCCAAATGCCAACAGTCGACCTTGCTCGATGCACACGACTTACGAATCAAGGTTGAGACGGCAGAGGCCATCAAGACGGGCAGCAAGTGGCAGAGTTGATTGAGAACTGATTTCGCCTTTGCTCAAAATCATAGGAAGCTAAGCCTCGCTCTTTTCCAAGACTTCTGCCATGTTTAGACTTCAGACTTAGGCTGCATGATGCCGTTGTCGCCAACACGAGACCTATTCGAGTCAACGCTGGGATTCCAGCTGTGGATTCAACTGCCTCCACTTGGCTGCGTGAGAGGCTCTCCTTTGTACGGCGCGTGGACTCCAGACAACGGTATCGGAAGCGACAGACTTTCAATGCTGGCTGCCTTCATATAGATGCGGTCGTGTGCTCAGGACGGGCCCATGCGTCTTTCAAACACACATAAAATAAAAGCTATAAAGCTGAACTGCTGCCCTGTCTTCCTGGAAGCTCTCACGGCAGCCTGTAGCGTGCCTTCCTTCGGACGGTCAAGAACTCCACAAGTCCACAGCTTCGCCTAAACATTTGGAGGCTTTGACTTTCAGAGTAAGCCACGAGCACTCACCATGACTTTCTATCCATGGCTGCGGTAAGGATGCTGTGTGGAATTACTTGGGCGGTCTTGTGCGACTTCATGTGATGGTAGACATATTGGATCAGAGCTGTCGAAGGAGAGGAGTTCATGGGACGCGACCTGGGCCTATCGCGGAAGTTTTGCGAGTGGCTTGGCCGTTGATGAGCCCCAGGAATTCCAGCTGTGCGCACTGCTGATACCTATAAACTGTAAGACCAGACAGATCATCTGTGGAATTGCATAAGGCTGAGCTTGCAAGTGCAAGCTGCAGATGTCAAACTGGCTCTGGAACAGGGCATGCTGGCAACGAGGTGTGTCCCGAAGCCCCAGCCCTGCTGGACCTGTTGAAGCACCCGAGCTTTGCAGCTTAAATTTGCGAAGACTTCATGACACTGCACTGCACTTTCCATACTTTCCTGCTGTACCGGGCATGTCATAGGTGTCTTCGCCAGCTCGCGCCCCTGTGTCCTTGCTTCACGACCACAACCATTGGGTTGTCCTGACAGGTCTCTTGGAGAGACGATCTGGAAGACTGCGCGAGAAGTTTCTGGCAAGCTCTCAGCGACAGGCTCGTGCGTAATCGGTGACTGACATACCATCAACGGCGACTTGCACATGCCGTGGTCAACCGGCTAATACCGGTCACGCTTTGATTACTGCTCTGCCAGGTGTAAGCTCTGGGTAGATTGCTCAGCCACGGGCGACGGGCCAGGCGCCTCGACACGAGCTCTCACTCCCTTTTTCAATAGTAGTCTTCTCATTCGTGGCTGAATTTCGGCATATTTCTCTTATTCCTATGAATTTCTTAAAGAGAGTCCCCAGGGCAAATCGCACAACAACAACAACGACGATGACTTGTACATCGTGACGAGAGCAAACCACATGGTCAGTGTTACAGAAATTCTGGATGAGTTGTCTTCCGCGCGAACGGCTGTTGTTGTGTTTCAACTCGCGGGACTTCTTTATGGTGTCCAGTAGTGTGGCGGATCCTTCTTCATTTCCACTTCGCGCAGTGCTGCGCGCCTCAAAGGATGGGTCACGTTGAATTGTGAGTTCGAATTTCTTCAAAGATTCGGAGAAATTCAAGAGATCCAAAACAGTTTCTAGGCGGCTGGCTGCTCTACGATGGTGGCCTGGGAGCCAGGCTTTGTCAGCTGCTTTCACTTTTGTCCGTTGTTGAAACTTGGAGAATTGCGAGGCTCAACCCAGATCGTTTGGAGAAAGGTTCGGCTTCTGCAGGATCCGGAGGTGGGCGGCAGCTTTGTTGCTTGCTCAGCATAGCTGGCTGACGATCGTATTCTGCGCAAATGGCTTAGATGATGGTATTGTCACTGTCATAATCTTTGGAAGCTGGTGACCTCCACTGCTTCCAACGGCACGGCAGAAGACAATCTCATATGGCAGAAAAAGCAAGTTTGCAGGATGTGCAAGGTGCCTCCTCCCTACCCTCAAAATCTGCAGGGCCTCGTCTGGAATAAAGTCGGATGTGGAGAGAAGTCGCCTCCAACATGAACTGCAGACACCCTTAAGCGTGTATGTATGTGTGTATGTACCCCCTGCCGAGTGCGAGTGAAAAAATGTGTGTATGTACGCATGGATCAATGTATGTATTAATGTAATGTAATGGTCTGTCTGTCTGTCTGTCTGTCTATGTATGTCAATGCATGTAACCTCTGTATAGGTATATACGTCGGTAGGTAGGTAATTAATTAATAAGGTATGTTTTTGTCGGTCGTCGTTTCTCCTATGCCCTGGGTTTTTTCCCTTGTGGGTGCTAGTCTGTTGCTGTGGCATTCCTTACGAGTTTCGACAGTCTTTTGGTGATGTTGTGGGCTCACATTGCTGCGATAGCACAAATCAGTTGAAAGAGATACTGCTGAAGACGATTGTCACGAGCTAATCTGAATCCTTCCTTGCCTGGCTGTGCTGAACATCAGGCGAAATCTCTCGACCCTCAAGCCTGAAAACTCAGCAAGCAAAGCCTGTAGTGACATGCGGAGCTTTGTCCACAGGACCCCCGACTCCCTACTTGTATAGGTGGTTGCCCGATTTTACCAAGATCCGTGAGCCGCCATGCCCTGCTGCCGGTAGCTCGAAGCAGACATCAGGCTCATCTGCCATGGTGACTTGCCTTGCAGTCTTGCCAGCATCCAAAAGATCCCCGCTACTAGTGGTCGCCGCTGCCGTAGGGATGAGCCCGGTGCGAAAACCCGTGCTGAGGCCGAGGATCCCGAGGCAAGGGCTCGTCGAAGCCGCAGCCGCGGAGCGCCACCGCGACATGCAACAGCCTGCAGCGGTCACATAGCTGTGTGATTAGGCTGGAGTGCCGGCCGAGAGAGCATGTCGCAATTTCCATCAGGTCTTTCGGTCTGTGCTAGCATTAAAAGGCAGGGCAGATGGGGGTTTGTGCGCGGAGCCAGCAAAGGCTTCATCGGGCTGGACTTCGATTGCACGATAACAGTGCGACACTTCTACAAATGCTTGGCGACCGAGCTGCACAGTCTAGCAGACCCCAGCCCTGAATGCGTCATTACCTAGATAAGCTTGATGATAACCGCTTTGCTCGTGCGTAGACCTGGCATTCGGGCCTTGAGCACACGAAAAAAGACATCAGCATGGACAGGAATGTAGCCAGGCCGGAGGCCAAACCACCATTGTGGATCCTGAACCCACCCATCCTCCATGCAAACAAGGCCTGCGGAATCGTGATGGGGAAACCGTCAGCCCATCCGCACTGCCGGGTCTCGTGGCACTGACCTATGACTTTTGGGGCTTCATCCCTGCGGGATTCGGTCTCTGGCCGCTGACTCAATGGAGTCCCGTCGGTCTCAGGATTTCGTGGCATGGCTGCGCAAGGTGCATTGGGTGGGTACTCGGGTTAAGGCCTGCACAGGCCCTTTGACATGAGCTGGGGCCGCCAAAACAAACTAATGAGAATTAGACTGTTTACAGGAGGCTGATGAGCGATCCGCCCCCTGCCAGATTCAACTTGTTGCACCAGTTGCTTGTTCGACAGGCTGGCGTCACAGATCTGTCCGTGCACCAGGCACCGGACGTCCATCCGCGCCTCGCACGCACAGAATCCGGTTTCGCGATAGGACTGACACGAAACGATCTCCATGAACACTGGAGTTATTCGCGGCCTCGGCCAGCGCAAGGGCTGAGCAGGCAGGTTCGCTCTGCGGATTGCCATGAGGATCATTCTGGCAGTGGAAGCCCTGGCCAAAAGACTGGGGGAGCCGAAGTTCAAGCAGATGCTTCGCGAGGCTTGGGCATCTTGCCTTCTGGCCTTGATCCGCAGAAGCCCTGTCTTCCAACTCGCGCTGGCAAGCTGACAGGTCTTCTTTGGCGGCGAGGCGAGGATAAAGCTTCTCACGGCTTGGTTTACAGCCAAGAAGAGCGCTTCTTGTCTTCAATCAGTTTCCTGTTTGGCTACCCGCTTGTGAATAAAATGTATGCCTTCAGGTGCTGGCGGAAAGCTAGGATGTTATTGACCTGTCCGAGAGTATCTTCAAGTCTGACAACTGCTCGAAACGCCTCGTTAACCCCAGCCGGTGAAGCACTCGGGCTGCACTGGTATCCTGATTCTTTACATTTACCTCGAACTAGATCCCAGGAGGGAGCGTGCTTCGCCATCATAACTGCCGGCGTGGCCAGCTCTGTGTCCATGGCCCTGGAAGCCGTTCCGGAGTGGGTGACCCGACATGGACTGTTGACTTTTCCCATCTTCATCCCCGGTGTCTGACCAGACATGCATGCATGTCAACGCTTGGATGTTGTACTGGTCGTTCTCTCCCTTGCCGACGTCGCCTCTTGTTGAACATGCAGTGCGCATGTACGTCGCCATCCAAAAACTTCAGCATTTCGGGATGAGCACTGGCCTTCCGCATGGTGAGACTTCTGGTCTCCTTCCTGACGTTCTCCCCCCTTCGCTTCAGCCACAGCATATGGCGGGGTCGTGTTCTGACCGAGGACGACTTCTTTCCAACAGACTTGGTTCTGGATGTTGGAGCATGCCGGCACCAGGTGGGAGGGTAACTGCACGAGTTTGTGAGGGGGGTACGCAGGATCTCATAATGTACCTGCTAGTACCTGCCTTAGTGCATGCTCTGAATTCTCCGATACTGAAAACTGATATAATATGGTGATGGTCCAGACAACGTGTACACTGGGTGGGGTTCGTGAAGGGCAAACTGTTGAAAAGGCAGCCCTCTCAACAACCGACTCAGAAGGATGCCCGCAATGAGAGTTACGACAGGGAAAAGGAATCGGATGGCCCAGCTGGGGGTCGATCTTGATAGAGGTCAAGGGCTCAAGAAGCAAGCGTTGATTGGCCATTTTAGGGGCGCTAGACTTAGAATGAAGTATGGGATCCATAGGTCAGATGCAGATTGGGTTGGGAAGGTGCTTTCGGCGTATTGACCCTGAGCCTTCGAGCTATCGGGTATGAGTCTTGCAAATTCCCGCTTTTGGAAAACGGGCTTGCCAAGCTTTGGAATTGGTTCTTGTGTGACAGACCGCAAGAGGATTTACGGAAAAACACCGTTCAGCTTCACGCATGCAGCTTCGTGCTAGCGGGTGGCATATCCGTTGGCATCATGCCTTAGCATCCAAGTCCTCAGCTTCATGCAAGTGGTTGCGATTTATCATGATTTCCACTGCATGGGACGCGGGGGGCTTGCAGCCGTCGTCGATCAAACATGTGACTGTGACGCCAGCAGTACCTTCAGTGCCAAGCTTTGCATGGACAGCGGAAAGTAAGGGTTTCGGATTCGGGGCGAGAGCTAGGGCAGGAAGGTCGAGTCGAGCCGGTGTCGAAATCCAAAGGTCCGTTGTAGAGAGGAGCATGTCGCATATGGCATGTATGGCGCAACATCACAGAAGCAAAGATTAGCAAACAGTTGCCGCTGGCTCCTCCGAGTGTGCGAGTGCGAGCCGCCCACCCTGAGGTGATGTCCGTCACCGGGCAGAAGTCGCTAATGTTGCGAGACCTACGTCCGACAATCCCAAGGCAAGGCTTCGAAGTAGAGTTTCATTGTAGAGTGCCTCGCCCCTCAGGCACAGTAAGCCTCACTTCCTGTCATGAGCCCCGTCATGGTCATTGTGCGAACACAAGCTTCGCCCAGCGTATTCCGGTTCCAACCCCCTGACTTGCCCTGGCAGCTCAGGATTCTCCTGGTAGATGATTCTCTTGGCCCCGAGCTTAAGAAGTTCTGTTTCGAAAGTTGGAGGCTGAAGCATCGAAAGTTGCTGGTCCAAGTGAAGCAGTTCTTTTGCACCAGTGCTATGTACGACTCGGAGTAGTGCGATACAAGCGGAAACATGCAAAGGGAAGCAGTACTGTAGTATTGAAGCAGTTCCCAGCTTCCTGCACCTTTAGCCTCAGAACTCCACGAGTGATTTTTTTTTTTTCGGCAAGCTCGTGGGAGAATCGGAGAAATCGAAAGACAAAGACCACCACCTTGTCACGCATAACTCATACAATCGTGCCGCTGGAACTTTCAGGCGAGGACCCTCCTCCTGCATGGTGGGGTGCTCAGTCAATGCACCACGCGCAGCCTCAAGGCTTAGGAGCTTCCACGCCTGGAGGTAATGCCCGTTCTAGGCTTGACAAGCTGTTGCACGAAGAAAAATGACTGCGGAGATGTGCGGAGTAGTGATCAGCACTGAGAATGTTGAAAGGTGCAGGTCTAGGTCACTAAGCAGCAAGAGCGAGGAATGACAAATCGGATGACAATGACACTTGTGACCATAGCATTGTCAGTCAGTGCTCACCACCACGACCACAACCAAGACGGCCGCCGGCACCACCACCAAAGCCACAGCATCCGCCACATCCGGCACATCACTTTGACAGTCATTTTTTGTTACCGTCATGGTCATGGTCGACTTAGCATGCAGTGCCCGTGACTACAAGTGCAACCCCCTCGCAACCGCATACGACATCAAGATTACTCCAAACCGCAAGGTCGAATGGCTTTGAACAAAACATGTATGACTGGTGTGCTGGAATCTGGAAGTGGCTGAGGGTGTTGCGTCGCAGCCAGGCACGGGTCAGAATAAAAATGTGTTTGCCATGCATGTCTGCCTGCTTGTTCCTGGGTGTCATCTGCGTGGTCTGTAGGTCTTTGTCTTTGAATAGTTCATCACCAGCTCCAGTATAAGCTGATTCTGCCCGCAGCGTCGCAAGCGGTTGGGAGGGTTGTGCGGTGGAGGTGATCCCCGTTGCGTTGCCTTACGAGGGTCAGGGTCTCGACGATGAGTCCCTAGCTCGGCACCCAGTTCGCCTGTCTTTGCCTTGACCGCATTACTAAATTTTGGACATGAAGTCGGGAGACGAGGGAGGTCGGACTGCAGCTCCAGATTCGTTGAAGTGTGTCTCAACTTCAAGCGTCAACTAGCGGCAGTTCGCACCCCGCAACAGCCACGAAGGCACGAATCGATGTGGCGCTGCTGGGCACTTGAGCGTTTACTCACTGCATTGTGGCCGAGATCCTGCGCAGCACATGCTGTGGTCAAAAGGCTCTGCAGTGATTCGCGACGGTAGACTGGCTGCAAGACCTTGCGGAATCTTGCATCCCTTGCCCTTGAGCATGATGCAGGCGGCAAGCTGCTCTCAAGTTTTCAGCAGCGAACAATACTCTCCGAATGCCGAACTAGAGAGTCTAAAGCATCCCAGAGCACTGGGCTCTTCACGGAACAAGCTAGGTGTTGACGGAGGCTTTAGTGGCCTGGTGCCCCCATGCACTCCGTCGCAGCGCCATGTCCTGGAATGGCTGGGGCTGGCCGTGGCAACAGCAAACCTGGGGGACACTCCAACTCCTGTGCATGTGCATCGCTTTGGTTTGCTCCGGTCAAAAGCCCTTGCAAAAGTGTAGCTGGTGGGCCAGGAGGCAGCAATGCAATGCACTTCGTCTGTCAACCAAAAGCGCTGAGACACTTGGAGGAGCAACAACTGGTGGTCGCGCCCATCCGAGCCGAAGCTCTGCTGTACGTTCTTTCTTACTGGGTTCTCTGTAGCGAGCGAGAAGCGAGAACAGGCAGTAAGAGAACATGTCCACCATGGCGAACTCCTCCGCAAGGTATGGCGACTGGTGGTCTCAGTCTAAGGCTACGGAAGAGCTTGGGCACAGGCAGATGCCAGCTATTGCAACGAACTATGCTATGCTTGCTGCATCAACATCTCAGAAATTGACTGGGAAAGCTTGTATTTTGTGGATTGACTAGAGTTGCAATTGCCTGCAAGGGTGTCTGGCGACCGTGAGCAGAGCAAGGCTTTCATGCAGCAGGAGCTGCCAAGTTCTTCGGCACTTTTCGGCAGTTCGCCAAGATGCAACAGAGTACACTAGACATCAGGAGGGGGGCCCTTCTTCGGCGGCAGCCACATCGGAGAACCCTGATCCTCGGCCAAGGTGCTTCTGCGCAAACCATCAGAAACCATCTCCAAGACCGAACACTGCTGTTGATGGGCTGGCTGTGTGTGTGTGTGGACCTCTGTTACCAAGAGGAACCGTTTTTGAAACACGTTGGACAGTTGTGCTGAATTACAGAAAATTGCAGGGGGCAGAGGGTCTCATTTCACGGCCTCTGCCAACGAAGCTCCGTGATATTGAGACAGGTAAACGTACCTGCAGTGGTCGGCATGGGCACTTTCGTGCAGCTTGTGACCACACAACTGTTGATTGCGAGTAGGAGTGCAGTGCAGTTTCATGTGCATGTCTGGGAGATTTTGCCTTGTACAGTGGAAAAGTCAGAGATCAAGTGAAGATGAGCCTTGAGGCCAGATAGGTACCGGACCCCCTGGAAGCTTCATGCTTTCGAGATACATCAAGCTGTGCTTGATAACCAGATTGATTAGTGGCTGCGCGATGGATGTCTAAGTGTGTCCCAGGTAGTTACAAGCTGGTCTTGTATTCTTTTGCCGCGCTACCTGCGGCGGGGTTAGCCCGTGCGAGTACCTGCCAGGGTGGATCTGATAAAGGCAGGGATACATTGTTTTGGGCCCGTCGTGGTCCTCACAGGTCCGACTGAATTTGCTGCTCCGATGGTGCAGACATCTGATTACTTCAGTCGCGATGTTTTCTCTGCTCCTGACTTAATGTCAGGTTTGATGCCAGGTTTCATTGCAGGTCCTGAATTTTTGCAGATCCGATGGAACCAACGGCTTTTCTATCCGCAGACCACGATTTCAGCTCCGAGACACAAGCCTGTAGCAATCTTTTGCGATCAGGTCGTGGACCCGTGAACAAGATTGGGCCAAGTCGTCCTGGGCTAGTTCGTCTTGGGAGAAGAAAGGATCGTCGGGTTGGAACAACCGTGACTGGCAAAAATCCCCTCAACAGTCTGTTCCCAGCACCAATGTTGCCATCCCATCGTCTTTTACCAGTGACTGGGAGTGTTACGACAAGAATGCTATTTCTGGCAAGAAGTTCTTTCGTAACATCCAATCCACGCCCTGGTCTACGAAAGCTGGACTGGCTGGAAAAGATGTCGCCGATCTTCGTGTCTCAGACCTGGCGAGAAAAGGTCTTGATGACTTCAGTCTCCGCTGTTTGTCCAATGGAGAATTTCAGAGCTTAGTATTCGTGAGGTCGATTTCAGAAGCAGTGTTTGTGACTAACCTGCTTCGTCACATTCGGCAAGACCGGATTGATCTTGATGCCGTGGCAGCAAATATGCACGGCCCAGCTCCGCCTGACAAGCACAGGGAGTCTGCGAGATTTATGCAACCATTGCTTGGCGAAATTGTTTCAACAATCAAAGCCAATTCGCCTCCTCCGGCGGATTCAAGCCAGCAATCGCCTGAGAGTGAACAGCTTGCTCGTGCGAAGCGAAAGTTGAAGGAAGCTGGGATTGCTCTTACTCCAGAGAAGAAGCAGGCCAAAACTGGCCCAAAGCCCACCGCTTCACCTTCACCGTCAGCTGAGCAGATTTTGAATGCGGAACTCCCGAATCCGCCGAACTCTGTTCCGAGTTCCAGCTCCCCTGATGTTGTTGAAAAATGGCTCAAGAAGCATCAGAGCCAGTTTCGTGGTCAAGCTGCAGCTTTTAAGAAACATGTGGCTGATGTTTGCTCTGTGCTGAAAGATTCAGCCACTGATCGGCAAAGCCTGGCAGATCTCGCTATCAAGTACGGCTTGAAGAAAAGCCATGCCAGCAAGATGTCATTCACCAATTTGTCTTCGTTCATTGGTGCATGTCAGTTTGAATCAGCTTGACTAGCTACCCAAGCAAAAACGGTGCAACATCAGCCGATTCAGGTCCGTAAGAGGCTTGCTTCAGCAGTGTGCACGCTTGGTACAGCAGCAGCTTTCATGTTGGAGTTTGGCGATGGAATACCCAAGACTCCGCTGATTTGGGTGCATACATTGATGTCGTTGGTGTTGTTGTTTTACCTCAATGCACCCAGCCAGGATGATTCACACAGATTCAAGATTGTTCGGAGATTGCAGCAGTTCGGAGTGGATCCAGATACTCTGCATTATTCTCTGTTTGAGAAGCCGAACACTGTATATTGCATTTTTCAAGTTGATTTCGACATGGGTCGATTTCGTTCGGGCTACCGTCAGCCCTCATCACTTCTGTATGTGGGAAGCACTGCTGTCGGTGCAGCCAAGCGGCATTTGAACCGCATGGCAGTCTACAGAAGACTTCAAAGAACCGAATTTGTGGATGCAGAATTGTCCCTGAGATATTGGGCATCCCAACACAACCTTTTCCAGTTTGTGCTTGTTCCGCTGGAATTTTGTGACAGCTACCAGCGAGCTTGGACTGTTGAGCACGAACTCATTGCTCAATGGCAGGCACCTTTGAATTATCCGAGAGCAATGTCTCTCATTAAAAGACCGCTCTCGGTTTCCGAATTTCGTCCAAACGCAGAGGGTCATTGTATTGCACCTTTGGCCTCCGACTTTGGCGCAAACTGCGAAAGCGCATGTTTGGTCGCAGTTCGAAATTCTTCATTCATGACTCTCGGGAGTTAGCCTGGGGGCTTCTGTTTAAGCTGGCATCGAGAACCCGAGCATCCTTTGAAACAGCGAAGCTGCTCCGATCCAACAAGACGGCTGACGAGGAAGTGTATGCCCTCATCAAACTCAGTCGCAATATCGAAAACCCTCATCGCAACAGGGTGCAAGGAATACTCAAAGGTGTAGCCAAGTTTCGCAAGAAGATGCACTGGCCACGGACTTCCCGACCTTTGGGAGTCCTGCCAACTGCGTCTCCTTCGTTTTCCAAGGAGTGCGAGAAGTGGTTAAAAGACCTCATCCTCCGGTACAAGTATCTTTTTCCATCTTTTCATGTTCCAAAGAACAGCCTACGTGAAGTTCCGCACCAGAGTATCAAGAAATTTCTCCACAACTTCCGATCTTGGGAAGAAACGATGTGGGAGCACGACTTTGATTTGGAGTCGGTGCACTGTCCGTGTGAGCAGTTTGCAGGAAAACTTCCTGCTCATTGCTTCGTGTCTGGCCACGTAGCCACAGGTTTGGAGAACCTGACCAAGCTACTACCAGGCTGTTCGAGCATCTTATCGGCCAGTGCCGCGAGCACCTTTTTCCCAGGCCGCAATCACTGGATGGCCAAGTCCAGAGCTCTGTTTGATCAGTGGCTCAAGAGACACAAGCTACCAGCGACGTTGCATCCAATTTTTCAATCCTTTTGTGACCACCAGTGGCAGCAACATGTTGCAGCCCTGGAACAATCAGACAGACTACACTGGGCTTTGGTACAGAAGGTGAAGTCTGCCTTGCACTCAGATTTTGTTCTGTACAACGAAGATCATCATCCGAATCATGTCGTGTGCTATTGTCCTCGCTTCTTCCTTCGAGGAGTTAGCACCACATGGAACGATCCCTCTGTGTTTCGTACTCTTGATGGTACCCCTGAAGAATGGAGACAGCGCATTTTGGAGCGCGTTCCTCGAGATCTGTCCAGAAGATACGCCTGGGCCTTCAAAGAAACAGCTCCGCTGCCTCAAGGCACTGTGTTCCTGAAACGGAAGAAACAGTTTGCCAAGGGACGGACCATCATTTCGTATTCCAATTCGTTGTGCAGCAAGCTATTGGAGCTGACCTCCATTGCGTTAACCTTAATGGTCAAGACGCTGTTTGCTGACAGCCCAGGCATGCAGAGCATGCCACAGCTCTGGAGGTCTCTTCATGCTTATTGGGCGAAGCCCAGCCAAGAGGAAGACGTCGAATGGAACGACGATCTCGTGGGATTTTTCAATGCAGTTCCCCGAAAAGACATCATGCACGCAGTGCATTTGATTGTCCAAGAATACTGCCAAACTTCTGGCTGTTCGATCCTCTCGATCGATATGTTGTCAAAAACGGGACACCCGGGCAAACCTCGGGGGAGAACGAAATCAAACTTAAAGAGGTGTTGGGTTTCTGATGTTCCGCTGATTGTGGATCTATCCTTCGCCACGGGAGTTTTTACAGCTGCTGGAAAGTGCAGGCAGCAAGTGGAGGGGACGTGTATAGGCAATCAAATATCGCCGATCCTCTCCGGACTTCCTGTACTCCTGGCCGAGCGGCAGTTTTTGCAATCTTTGCCGACGGCCATCCAATCGTCTTTCTTGTTTCTCCGTTACGTCGATAACAGACTGATTCTGGGACCTCAGAAAATTCTACTGTCGTCCCAACTCCGGAGATTCTGTGATCCTAACTTTTATGATGGGATTCAGTTGGAAACTGTGTCAGACCATCAATGGTTGGGTTTTACCATTTGCGCCAAGACTCGCTCAGCAACTTTTAATCTCCCGGAGCAACCATGGCAGATCCGCTCGCCCAACAGCGCTGGATCGTGGCAGCTGGCAGCCTCGGGATACTTTTCTCGAGCATCTTTGATTCGCCAGTACTCCTGGCCTCCCGAGTCAAGACCGGGACAACTTCGCAGACTCAAGCAACTGTATGTACAGGCAGGTTTTCCTGTGAATGCGTTGCAATGAAGTCAGCAAATAAGTCTGTCGATTGAGAGTTTCGCTGCCTCTTTGCAATGTTTCTGTCCCTAATTGTGCACGTGAGCTACTGATTCAGTACCATAGCTGCATTGGTTTTCAGCTGGATATCGGCCTGTTGGAGGAATATTTCAACCCAGAGCCATGGCCCAGCAATACCATTTTCACTTCTACGGAGGACCCCCTGGAGTGCAGACTTCAAGCGGACCGCAACCTCCGGTTACAATTCTTTCGACTCCTCAGGAAGCTAGCAGAGCTCGGTCGGTTTCGGTACACCCACCACCTCGAGCTCCGCTTCCAATTCAACTCACACCGGGGGAGCCGGCCAAGTCTACTCACCCCAGCCGTGAGCGTCATGATCGCAGTCGCTCGAGACGACGACGGCGTCGACATCATCGGCATGAACGTCACCCTGAGGGACCTCCCGCGGCCCCAGTTCGACCAGTTCTGCCTCCCCCTCAGCCTCCTACTCGACCACCAACAAGGTCGGTCAGTGCTGTTCCTCCGATGCGCCCACCTTTTCGTTCGGCCAGCTTAGAAAACATGCCACCCCGGCCTAGACCGAGATCTATTGAGCCGGCTTCTGTCCGTTCTCGGCCTCATGAAAACAAAGGGCCCAGCAACAGTCCACAGCGACCGCCGGGGCAATGGGTACCTAGTGTTCCTGCTGGGAATCTGAGCCAAAGGCCAGTAACACCCAGAGTTCAAGCTCCTGCTTCGCATTCTCAAGCAGCTACTGATGCATTACATCAAGCTGCTCAAGCTTTTAGAGCTCCCGGCAATGCACAAAGCAAACCGGAGACAGGCCCGATTTTGGAGAACAAGGAGCCTGTCGCGGCAGCTGTCTCACCGGAGTTTCACAAGAACACGTCGCCCAAGACACCTCCCAAGAATCCGGCTCCAAAGAGCCCAGTTCCTCCTGCTCAATCCGGTTTGATTTCTGTTGATGAGGAACAGCTATTTCATGCTGCTCATCGCAGCAGCTATGAACAACTGCGAGAGCAAATCACAGCTCGAGCCAAAGGCCGCAATGCTGTCGATTTCTATGAGGAGGGAATGAGTTCTCTCTTGGCGTATATGTTCTTTGTTTTGCATTATCATGAGAATTTTCTCACAACTGAAGGCTTGCATACGTGGCCTATTATCCCACATTCTCATATGCGAAGATTCACTGATCGCATCACTTTTACTCGGCAACGTTCATTGCCAGTTTCCAAAATCCTCAAAGAGGATGTTGAGGATGTGCTGAAATTTTTGTTGACCCGATTTGGCCAGGCAGACCGACCTTTTCTGCCTGTGATTCCTATTGGCCAACGGGAGATTGTCACTCTTGCCCGGTCCATTTTGGCCAGCAAGATACCATATAAGGCAATTTTTCAGCATGATGCCAAGGCGTATGCCATGCCCCAAGAAGCATTGCATGTTTGGGAGTTTCCAGTGGCACATATGCCAGGACCTGAAGAGCAGACCAACTGCTATTATCTTTGGGGACACAGGACCACGGCCGAAGGCATGGTCGGCATCCTCACGTTGGGCAGGGTCATTCGCTCTAGCGCCGAAGCTGTACATGTGGCGCCGCACGATCATGTGTGCTCCTTTTATGGCAAAGCCACACAAAACGTGTACTATGAAGAGAGCAAGTTAGACTTCGTGTCAAAACTGCACCACTCCACGAAGAATTCCGCAGGAGTGGTCGTTGGAGGATATCTTGGATCTGCGCATCACAAATCCAAATCCTCCAGTACTGTACATGAAGGACACTTGTGCAAGTTCCACCCGCTTGTACACTCCCCTTCAGGAGATAAGCGCTGGGCGGTACGTGAAGCCGCAGGGCGCATCGACAAAATTTGGATTTTGTCAAGCACCCACTCCATTACGTTGCCGATGTCCACCCCCAACAATCCCCGGCCGATTACTTTTGAAACGGGGGAAGGACAGGATTGGGGAGTCAGCTGGCCGGGCTTGGAGTACTCTGTACGAAGCACCGAAGCTTTACCGGTATCCGATGTACAGAGAGAGGCTTAAGATTCATGGAGTCTGTCATGCATGAAAAAAGACTGTTGCAATACAGAATGTATATGCAGAAGAGTCTTGCATGCAATGTGTTCGCTTAGGTTTTTTAAATCGCTCTGTTCAGTTCCAGCGTTCGGCTTTCAGCGGTACACGCCATGTCGGATCGATCCCGATCGCGTTCTCCGACTGTTTCGTGGCGATTTTATTGGGTCAAAATTCAAGGACCCAGTGGCAATGAAACGTGGTGGAAATCTTGGTTTCCCGCCACTTCTCGCTGGATTTCGGACCGTTTGGCTGCTGACAATCAGTGGCACCAAGCTTCTCAGACCACTTCTTCGGTGGACTTGAACCTCCCTACTGAGAGCGCCAATTCTTTGTCACCCCGAAAACGCAAGCGAGATGCATCACCGTGAGAGCTTTTGTCATGCTGGAACAGCAGACGACTCGTCTGCTTAATTCGTTTTCCCAATTGACATTTTTGGGACTTTCATCATTACCGGATTAGAGCGCCTGCACCACTAAAGTGGAACCGTCTTTGCGCATTGCAAAACAACGCGTATGAGCGTGACGCTCAGTTTTATGTCTTTTTCGCCTTTTCTCTCTCCCCTTATCTCTGTCTCTCGTTGAGCCGAAGGCGTGTTTTCCTTTTTTACTCATGTGGTGCCGCCAGCCGTTTCCGTCTTGATTACTTGACCCACCGGCATGGCTTCCCGTCAAGACCACGGGGTACCATATGATGAACTTCCTGATGATGCTAGCTCCTGGTCTTCGGCTTTTGATCCTCCCAAAGACTCGGCACCCACAGAGGTGGCGTCTTGGGTTAAGAAGGCCTCCAGCAAGTGCAAGAAGACCAAGAAGTCCAAGAAGTCCAAAAGGCTGAAAAAGGACCGGTCACCAAACAAGTCTCAGAAGTCCATGAAGTCCAAGAAGGACAAACCTGAGCGTTCGCCCGTTCCCTCTGAAGCGAGTGATATCACACTTGGGGATCCGATGCAGTTTCACCGAAATCCTGCAGCACGGTCGAAGGCTTGTGCAAAAATGCTGGTCAGAGCCAACCTCCGTTGTGCTTGCCATTTTTGGTATGTTGCACAGTGTCCCAACCGAAACGTTTGATTCTTATTTTGATTTGGACACCGGACGTGTACAGGATTACATGTCACTTGCTGGGAAAAACTACCAGTGATTCTTGGCATGACCTTGTGACCTGACTTACATTTTTTCTGTCCTGCATACAGTGAGAGCATTTGCCTGTACAGTTTTCCTGCTCCCACTCATCAGCGACCCAGTGTATGTGTAGCTTTATCCGCCATGAAACGAGATGCAGCACAAGCGTCGCTTCCACCCGATGGCGGTAAAGATGATGATCCACTTATTCTCCCTCGGACACCGAAACATCTGCCTCCGCTGCGGATGACCCGAGGATTTTGGATTGAAAATTTGCCTTCTGACGGCCGCCACCATGGGGCCGCCGTTGCATGTTTCGACATTCCGGCCGAAGGCATTATCGACGACCTTAAAGAGGCTATCAGTTTGGAGTGGAGTCGCATCCCCAAGCGTGCGTTTAAACTCACGCAAAGCGGGACTCATTTACCATACTACGTCAAACTCAGTACTGTCAACAACACAGTACCATTGACCTTTCACTGGGCTGAGCCATATTCGGACGAAAACCGTCCTCGTTTGGAGTCCAGACCCTAGGTCGTTTCGCCTTAGTGGCTTACTGTGTGTGTGGACCTCTGTTACCAAGAGGAACCGTTTTTGAAACACGTTGGACAGTTGTGCTGAATTACAGAAAATTGCAGGGGGCAGAGGGTCTCATTTCACGGCCTCTGCCAACGAAGCTCCGTGATATTGAGACAGGTAAACGTACCTGCAGTGGTCGGCATGGGCACTTTCGTGCAGCTTGTGACCACACAACTGTTGATTGCGAGTAGGAGTGCAGTGCAGTTTCATGTGCATGTCTGGGAGATTTTGCCTTGTACAGTGGAAAAGTCAGAGATCAAGTGAAGATGAGCCTTGAGGCCAGATAGGTACCGGACCCCCTGGAAGCTTCATGCTTTCGAGATACATCAAGCTGTGCTTGATAACCAGATTGATTAGTGGCTGCGCGATGGATGTCTAAGTGTGTGTTTTCGCCCAATGCGCTGGCAGGGTTGCTAAGCCATCACCGCCGGAGACGGCGGAAAACCTGAGGACCTTGAAAGTGTTGCTGCATTCGCCCTTAGTTCCAAACCTTCCTGTCCACGGAGCTTTGCTGGCAGTTGCAATTGGCGTCTCGGCGTCTCGGGCTCGGAATCGCAGGAGCACGCCGCAACTGGATGCAGTGACTCCCGAAAGTTTTTCTTCGCCGCCAGCTTCGACGTGTCTCGGTTCGCATCGATGCGTTCAGCACACATCCTTTGGCCTTGGACAGAAAGCACTAATACTTTCGGTCGCACCATGTACCCAAGGGCTTCTCATCTCCGAGACCACAGCGTTTCCCAGAGGACAGTTGCCAATCGCGAAAACCAAAATGCGGTGTCAGCACGCGGTGGCAACTGTGACATCCATTCATGCTATTACCCCTTCCTGCACAGCTTCTAGGCCTGGAATGCCATCAGACCACGGTGTGACCGGTATCAGTGACAGGACGAAGACCGACCTCAAGCCTGAAACAAATCTCCCTCAGCATCTCGGCCGTGGAGTAGACGTTGACTTGGGTCCCGGCTCAAGTACTGGAGGTCCTTGGAGGAGTCCGAGTGGTGGCTGGGTGTGGACGAGGCGACCAGGCAGCGGCTCACGGTGCCGGAGCTGCAGCGAGAGCTTTCTGGAGAGAACTGCCACGTGAAAAGCTAGATGAAAGCCAAGGAGGAGTTACGAGATTGGCTGCGCAGCATAAGTCCAACGTTCACCTGCTATTTCCAGATAATGGAAGAGAACTACGCTCCGGCCTGAGCTCTGTTTGATCCAAAGAACAGTGAAGACGAGAAACTCTGAGAGCTTCTTTACGAGGTTTGAGGTAATCTACATAACTTGATTTAGCTGTATTTGGATTTTGAAACTTCGGCCAAGGACACAGTGGACCAAATCTGTCGGCTCTACCTCATAGAGGAGACTCCCTCAAAGTGTTACTTGACATCCTTTGGACTGGAGTTGGCCGATCGATGAGCCTCGCCGGGCCAACGGCGACTGCGATAGACCAGCACTTCACGGCCGTTGCCATGCTCCCTAGCCACAGCTGCTGTTTGGAATGCATGCACCGTATTCCACTGGTTCTCTCTACCAGCAGGAGGAAGACGGAGAGTCCAAGAATGACAAACGGCTGGACCCGCTGTTCTTTCAGGACAATGGCATTAACGATCCGGAGCATCAGCGCTTGTGGCCTGCTGTTGAAACCATCTTTCAAATCTTTTTCGACCTGTCATGGCATGTCGTGCAACATAAGGCTGACAAGGGTCAGCCCCGAGGTTTCGCCAATGGTTTGCTTCAAAGTTCAGTCTGACTGCTGACGAGAGCAAGGCGACAGCTTCCTTGCGAATCTCCCTCCTGCCGTCATCGTCCAAAGTAGTAAGTGATTCGGCTTGCAGAGCTGCCCGGCAGGCTGCGGATCCTGCCATCCCTCCGGAGTTTACTTCGAAAGCCGAGCAGGCTTTCACGGCGGACCGAAGTCACTGCAGCTGTTGACAATTGCCAAGATCGGCTGTTTAGAAGCAGGTGGCTGCTCAACCGGCTCTTGTTCACGATGCAAGAGGCAAGACACGGACGGCACGATGCCTCTGGGTGTACGGTGACCTCGATTTTCTCTGCCAGGCATCTCTGCAGCTGCTAGCAGCAGCGCACGCGGCGAGGATCCCTGGACCACAGGCAAAGATCCCTGGGCTCAGGGCCGCTTGGAGGCGTTCGTGTTACTAAATTGTGGGCCAAGGCGTCCCGGTCGTTTGCAAGGCTTCTTGAGTCAGCCAGCCATGCAATCCTGGTGCCTTTCCGAAACACCACACTAGCAGTGTGTTGCCTTATCCCTATAACCTGGACGGCCAAGTTAAAGCAGCCTGCTGTCGTAGCTCTTTTACAGCTTGCCGTGCATCTGTTTCTGGAGATTTCTTGAGCAATCAGCCGTGTTCAAGTTGCTAGTCTGGCGCAGTGCCCGAGGTCGCGAAGCCGCGAGCTTTCGGAGTCGCAACTTTCCTGAGATGCTGTCGTCATTAGTCCCGGAGTCTTGCCAACTTGTCGACCCCATAAGGAAGGGTTCAGTAACTATAGGCGGCATGGAATGAACGAGCCACCACTTCGGAGCAGTGTCGCGTCTGGTTCTCTCCCTTTCCGCAGTTTTGCGTTGTCCGCTTTCGGTGTGGTTCCAGGCTCGCAGCCGGTCCGCAGCGCGCGCGGCAGGAGCCCGGGCAGTCCAGGCCTGTGGAGCCTCCAGTGAAGAGAGTGTTCTGGCAGAAGCCGACGTAGGCCGCTTCTGAGCGGGCCCGTCACGTCATTGGCACACTCAGCAACACCTGAGTTTCAAGTTGCTTCCTGTCGCTCTCGTTCAGGCGCCAGGGCATCTGAGCTCCAACAACGCGGCTCGGCGCGTGCAGCGTCGCGGCCTGCCATGTCCCATGCAGGTCTGGCCATCAGTTCTCGAAGAGTATTCTTGCATCTTCTGGGCCCTGCACCTGCCAGCTGCCAGTGTTTGTTCGCATGTCAAGGTTGTCTGGGGCTCGATGACCGAAGAACTCAAGGCCCATGATAGCAGATTATTGTTTCATGAGTTCTTGCGATCTTGGCAGATCGCGACCATGATATTCATCGTTCTACATCGGGCCTCCAATTCTCCTATGTGTCTTTGCAGTCTTTGAACTCTTCTGTTGCTTTGAAGCTTTCACGATACCGAGCCTTTGCAGCCAGCACACGCAGCTGCGTCATTGCAAGGCCCTGGCTTACTCTCACAGGAAGTATGTCCGTGTAAGTCGGTGAAAGTCTTCACAGGTCCGGCAGCGGTCAGGGCGGCGGCACCGAACCAGATGCTACCCACAGGCTACACGTCAAGAAAAGTTTCGTCCAATGCTGGTCCCATGAGACGCATCTATGAGTTCTCACCAGGGCCTGACCGGGCGCATAATGGCTGGTTAAGCTCTTATCTAAGTCTCAAGCTGCAAGGCACGGCAGTGGCACCACCTGTGCCGGCAGCAAAGTCTGCTGACGGAGCGGTGAAAGGCGAGGAGACACGATTAAGGATTAGGTGATTAGGGCTTCTGTTTCTGTAGGCAGTAACAGTGGCTCTTGAGACGACGATGAGAGCCCAGGCCAGCGTGAGGCTGCCAACCCTGAGCCCTTGGAGCAGGGTGGACCTAAAGGCTGCTTGACTAGCTTGTTTTCATTTATGGCAACAGCAAGCAAGCAGCAAGCAATGGTGCGGAGTTCCTCGGGACCCTTAGACTTTAAAGTTAGAATCGACTGGCAGCCGACGGATGGGCACAAACATCTTTCTCCTGTGCATCAGAAGCCAGCACTACGCCGCTAAGCGAGAGCCCAGGCCCAGGCCAGACAGCCCTCCATGGAAACTACAGCCACTGGGGAGCCGCTCGCCGCAATTGGTTGCTGGCAGCTGCCAGCCTGCAGGATCAGGCTGACACTACCTGGCGCGGTGCCGCTCAGTAAGAAAGGCCATTCAGTGCGCATGAGGAGGCGTTGAGTAGATGAAGGCCGTCTGAGTCACCGTGATAGGACAGAGGCGGAGTCGAGCCTGTCCCGGTTACACCGTCCTACTTTTGGATACTTGTGCATTTCTCTTCCTGCTAGAGCCTAGAACCGTTGAGCCAAATTTCCGGTCGAGGACTCTGCTTGGAGCCCGCAGTGGCCGGAAGCTTGGATTTTCCATGGAAAAGCTCGAGCATGACAAGGCGGCTTACGTACAGATTGGCTTTTGGAAGGCGTTGGCAGCTTCACAAATTCAAAGCCATACGTACAGCAAACTGCGAAGCGTGGTCAATCCCGGCGGGACAGCGCTTCAAGAAGTGGGTGCTGTTGCAGTGAAGAGCAGTCTTGTGTTCAGGTTGATTCACGACCCATCCTTCTTGTGGTGCTCTTGTGGTCTTTCGAGTGCTCTTGGGGATGCTGTTGGAGTCTGGGAAGTATTTGGGGAAATTACAGTTTGGAATGCTCTCGGAGCGCTTGAGGCACTTGGAATGATTTGGACAGGCTTCTGGGCTTCTGAAGCACTTGCCTGCAAGAGCCTTGGTGGGGTGCTTCAGGCAGGATCTTGGAATGCAGAGGAGATCTGGCAGCAGGTGCCATGTCTTTTCCCGAGATTGAGTTGGAGGACATCGCATGGGTGCTGGTGCGATATTCCTCGAAGGTTCAATTGGGCAGGTTAAGACCAAGTTGAGATCCTCAAGGAACCTGAGGGCGCCGGAAACCCTCATCTGCGCGCCGAGTTTTTCAAACAGGACTCCGGGGTTCACAGGTGTTCTATGAGCTTTGAGCTTCCAACACGCGAATGTAGAACCCGATAGATCTGGAGATCATAGGTTGCATGGGCTTCAACGTTTTTCAGTGCCCATGTAACACCAAAAGCAGGAGTACACAGAGCGCGTGTGGTTGAAACCACTTCTTCCCAAGGTCAACATGGTCCTGGTCCTGGAATGGCTGGGGCACACCCAGCGGATGGCCACGTGGATGGCAGTTGGGATCCATCTCAGCGCAAGCCTGGTTTAAATGCCAGTATGAAGACGTGCTCATGGTACGAAACCATTGGGAGAGCTAGACGCAGCCTGCTGCTACACTTGATTGGTAGATTTGCAAACTTGGGGCTTGCGCATGCTGCGGGCTGTTTGCCAGGTGAGGCAAGGAGTGGCTGCGCGGTGCCGTGGAAAAAGACTCCGTCTTCTGGCTTGTTCTGACCTTCTGGACGAATTTTAGCCTTGCAGGTAGGGAGGGAACACTATCTATGGTATCAGAACAGGATCTTGTTGAACCAGTCACAAATTCCTGCTGGCTCTAGACTTGTTAGGACGGCCGACTGAAGTCGACGGAAGCTCTCGAGAGCTTCAGGCTAGTCTGAGCTTCCCGATCTGCCGAAGCATGTGGCTCAATCGACTGTATCGCTTGCATGACACATGGTTCTGCTACACCCTGCTATCATCTTCTGCTAGAAATACTTGATTCCGGTGCATGGCACTGCTGCATGAACCCATTCATTGCCCCTCTCCAACTTCTCGCTTTCATGAAGCCTGATGTCGGAGCCCTTGCCCCCTCTGACGTCGTCTTCCGCGAGAATACGCCCAACGCAGCCAAGTGGGCAGCCCGTGTCTTTGCACCTCGACATTTCGACTTGCGTCGAATCTTCCGGCTCTTGGCACTCGCCAAGTCGCAGCGTGAGCATGGTTTTCTCGCCAGCCAGCGAGTGATGCTCGGAAAACATGTCGCTATAGGCACTAATCTGGTGGAGCCGAGGCCTGTGCGTGAGCCACCCGAGCATGCCAGACATACCTATGGCTCAGTGGAGCTGTGCTTGCCAACTCCTCGCCACACTGTGGTGGCCTCGCTCTTGTCTATGGTCTTCATGACTGCAGGCGGGACTCTGAGCTTTATAACCAGATCGGCTCTCGTACTGACCAACAGCTTCAGGCGATGATAAAAGTTGCTGTTGCTCCTTCATCATTTTGCCGACTTGTCGGGAGTGGCTTTGGCCGTGCTATACGCAGGGAGTAGAAAAAGGTAAAGGCTCATCATGCCTCAGCTGCTTCATAGGATTAATGTTCCGTTGCAAGCTCCTGCTCTCCTCCGCTAAGACTTGGAGCAAGACAGAACGAGGCAGAAGCATCGATCTGCTGCTCTTGTCAGAATACAACTCACGAGCCTTGAGCGGGGGGTTCGCCTCGAATCACGGATCTTGACGGGGCATGAGGCCTGGTGGTCTTCGCCATTTCGGAGCAAGGACTGCCAGGCTGGCCTTCATTCAATTTTGCTGACTGGCTACTGAAAGAGTCTCCATGCGCCCCGGCGCGAGTGGCCGGCAGGCATCCCCAAAAGCCACGGCCTTGCCGTGGTGTTGCGTGTTCTCGGCTGGACTGTCATGTACTTCGTGCCTGTGCATCACATTGCAATCGCCAACATTCGCGGCTTCACATTAACTGGCATCCGCCCCGGTGACACTGCGCTCGTGTGCAGCAGGACCGGGCAACACAGAGAGCGAAGCTTCGTACGAGACATCATTTAGCAACATCGCACAGAAGCCATTGATGACTTGGATTGACTTGGTATATATAAGATACTCCCTTGTACCACTGCTGATGTCCTTGTACGACTGCTGATGTCGATCAATGTCGCACATGTCCAGTCCTGTGCACAAATTTCAGGACGGCTCTGTCGCCGACAATATCCGCGGAGTTTGCTGGCAAGCACCACCTCAGCACACGAAGAGCCTGGCCACCTGGCAGCAAGCATGCTGCAAGGGTCCATGAGATTGTGCAAGTACGCATGTGGGCACATATCATGGTAAGCTGTCGCTGATTTGCCACGACGTTGAACAGAAGAATTGCCGACTGGACAGTGAGGTGTGGTGCCGCATTAATGATTGCTCTCTTCTTCTCCTTGTACGCGGGGTTCTTTGCGCTCTACTTGGGGGAGGCTGCATGGTAGCACGCTCATGGCCATGTTTCGAAAGCCGATCAACACGAAGCTGCTTGTAACGGACATGCATGAAAGTGTGCTGCTTCTGACTCTTGCCGACTGAACGATCAGGTTTTTGCAGTTGGTCCCTGTAATGTCGTTATTGTCTTGTGCAATCGGTCAAGAGCGTTGAAGCCTGTATGTGCGTAGTGTTCGCAGGAGTATCAGCACCCTGGCTTCGTCTTGGCCTACGGCGTGGGACACATAGTCGTCATCGTGGTGGGCGAGGCTTTGTTCGGCTTCAGAGACTGTCGTTTTGGGTTTAGGGCCATCAGTTCGCACTCGGAAAAGGCCGTGGGTGCGAAGTGCCACTTGAAGCCGCTGGACGAGAGGTATGCATCGTGATTCGGCGGTAAAACAGAGGGTGGTTTCGCAAGGTGCTTGAGGCATCAGTGACTGGCGGTAACCTAAGCCCTTTGCTAGGGCCCTAGGTTTTGCAGATTCAGCGGACCAGCAGCATGCACAACGTAAGGAAGATGGGGCCTTGCACTCTGGGGCCAGCCTTGGTGCCTTGCCTTATGCTTATGTAAAACGACACCTGCAGGCGAGACACAGTGCAGCGACGCCTTGCATCCCCATCATCGCTGGCCTGCATTGTTGTTAGTTTGGGTCAGTAAAACAGCTGTTGAGATCCGCCGAGTCGCAGCAAGTCTCATTTCGCAAGGTCGGGTTTTTTATCGGAACCTCCGGCTACGGAGTGGCCAGACGACACAGTGGACCATGGCTAGGCCGAGTGCCGTGCTGTGAAAGGGGTGTAATCCCAGTGCCGGGCCAGCTCGGAAACAATTCAACACGCAGAAGCTTTTGGGTGGGCGGTCATGCATGGCGAGAGTCTGCTGTCTTTCATTGTTTTGTCGTAAGCTTCAGTGGAGTATGGAGTGGACCCTGCGACCTCTTCTCTGTCCGAAGACGCAGGAGGAAGTCAAGGAACAGTTGCGGAGCAAAGTGAAGCCATCCACATCATCCCACAACATCCATAGGCTATCTAGAGCACCCAGCCCCTGCGGAAGGTGCGCTGATGCCCTTCATGCTGAGCGGTTACGAGCTGCTGTGCTTGCACATCATCGCCAGCACCTTCTCAGCCGAGTACGTCCAGGCGCGGTTGTTTACTTACAACCGATCAAGACAGGGTGAAACGCCTCCCGACGCTAGAGGAGAAAGCCGTCCGCCAGAAGCCCCTGGTGCTGCATTTATAGTGTAGTCGAATGTTTGGCCAAAGCAGTAAACTGATCGGCACAAACAGAAAGCTGCCTCCAAGCATGAGGTCTAGTGAAATCTTGCCTGTAGCTTCATACAGCTGCCCTTCCCGACCACTTGAGACCCATCGTTTCGTGCAGACAGGGTTTGGCGATGTGATATCTCGATGCTGTGGCATGCTCCGCAAGTTCAAGCATCTGAGGTATTCTCAGGACAACCAGGGAGTCGTGATTTCTCTGGCCATTGCTATGATCCACGCTTTAGCTGAGGGTGCAAGGCTCACATTGATTTTGGCTGCTCAGCTATATACCTCTGCAAGCTTTGACGTTGGCTGGGTGTGTCGGTGGGGAGCTAGGGGAATCGGCGGGGCTGGGCTGCGGGGTAGGTATGGTGGGTCATGCGACAATGAGGAAGGGCAGTAGAGCTGATGTGTTGCTCAGCATGCGCAAAGGTGGATGTATCTGGTAGCTCGTTGCAGAATGAGCAGCTGCTTGATCGTCTCGTGCTCTTTAGGTGGACATTGCTCACGACGAGAGACATCTTGACTTCCTGGTCCCGATTTGTTCTGGAGTCGTGTGGAGCCATGGCTGAATCGGGGAGCTTGGTTCAGTTTTCGGCATATCGGCCAGATTCGAGCGGACGTTTCTGCTCTTGCCTCCGTGTCTCATAACGCCTTTGTGCTGATTTGCAAAGTCTCTTCCTGCGGTTTGCTTACATTCCTTTCAGAGTTAGTGCAGTCCACCTCCGCCGTCCAGGAATGCTACGGTTCGTGCCGGATACCTAGATCGTTTTGCAGCTTTTGCTACATGCGGCATCCTGGCAGCAAGAGCTTGATTCTTTATGCCGGCCTTGCCTTGTCCCGTCGCCGTCCATGAGACAAGCATTCAGCATAAGGTTTGCACGCTTGGCCTAGGACCTGTGAAGGCACAACCGCTGTAGTCCATACCTAATGTCACCACCTTTCAGTTGTAATGCGGTATGCTCCATGACTCCTAACGATGGCTCTAAGGGTGGAGAACCCCGACGAACGCGAGCCTGCTCCTACAGGAGGTGAAGTACTGCATGGGCTACCCCAGGTACGCCAGCATGCATTCTTCGCATCACGACAAAGGAGGTGTCGTAGATTTCAGGCCCACTGGAGCGCCAGGTTGCAGACAAAATAATGGTGATCCTTTTCCCTCCGAGGGCTGCGTTGTGCTTGTTGAGGGAGCAGTTCTGACATGCCAAAGTAATGCGCTGCAAGCTGCCGTGGTGATTGGACGAGCTGATTCACCGTGAATAGTTGAACCTTTCTCGGCTTTTCTGGTCAAGTCAATGTTCGCAACTGCTTCTGTCCTGATGATGTCCGGAAGGTTCTTTGCTGTGGCGGCAATTGCATTGGCGAGGCTGTGCACGCTGAATGAGGTCTTGCCCAAGAATCAGGATCTGGCAGCTTGGGTTGGAGCAACCATGTAGCATCGACCCAACCCATTCTCCCACGTCGATGTTGAGAACATTTCAGAAGTTGTTCACGGGATTGGCAGTGTTTCTAGCTTTACGTGATCTGAGTTGCCTTCGCAGGAGATGATCGGCTGGGCGCTCCTGGCAATGTTTGCTGCCGAGATTCTGGAAGACATCATCTCCTTTGCACTTGTGTCTTGGATCCTTTCGTTAGACACTGCAGATGCAGGAGCGGCTTCCAGTGTTCCGCTTTGTTCTTCTGTGGCTATCAACTTCATGCCGTGGTTCTGCCAGCGACTTCCGTGCGCCTACTCCTCGCACTGATGTTTCCTGCTTCCTCAAGAATAGGCCCGTTGTGTCGATGTGAGCACAAGTGACACAGATGCGATGCTCTAGTTTGCTTGGTTTTCGGCCCCAACGCCTACACAATTAATTTGTCTAAGTCAATTCGGCTGCATCGTGCTTGAGAATTCCTATGCAAAAACTGCGCAGATCCAGGGAGCGGAGCATGGCATAGCAGGTTGCTGGACGTTTGTCCTCGGGAAGGGCAGGAACTGCAGAGCATTGCAGAAGACACACGTCGAAGTTTAGTGCTGTGTAGTCGAGGAAAGACTAGACCTGCGTGTGCATCCGAAGCCTCGGCAAATCACTGACGAAGAGGCCTGGTTGTGCAAGTGCAAGTGCGAGTGCCAAATTCCGTTCCAAAAAGCTGGTCGACCCTAACAATAGTCTCAAGCTTCAATGCAAAAGAGCTACAGTTCCGTCGGAGAGGCGTGTCAGTTTATTCCAGCTCAATTTCGACCAGTCCTACTGGATGTCTGCATGTTGCGCACCGCAGGTGGAAATCATGGTTGCCAACGGGACGAAAAGCTCGCACGACTCATTGTCCTTTCCATCAGGCTTCAAGGCGATTGTTCCTAAAGCTTGGCTTGACGACCAGCAAGCGGGTGTGCCCATCCCACCGGCTAACATGTCAAAGGAAATCAGAAAGCCGCTCTGCTGCTGATATCTGCTGAAGTTCGTGTTCGTGGTTTGAGCACAGTTGTAGCGATTTCGCTCGGGCTGTTGAGCAAACGCCGTGGTGATTTTCTTGAGTTCTAGGACAGGCATGTCGAGTGGCACATTACTCTTGATGGATCATGGGGCAAGGACTTGTCAGAACCATGTTCAGGAAGTGTTGGCAGCTTCGGGCGGCCTTTGACTTTGCATATGGCGACGTAGAGAACTTTGGCAAGCTGCCCTTCTGGGCTCACTTTGCAGCGATTGCCATAGCACAGTTCCACACCGTGCTGTTCATGATCATCTTGTCGAACGGATTGAACTACGTTCTGGGCTTCTGCCCCGAGTCGGGCTACTCTGGGGTCGGGCGTGCCTTGCTGTGGTGGCCTGTAACCGACCCAGAGGACTTGTGCGATGGAGGCTAGGAAGCACGAGCTTCGCGCAAGCACCCCGAACGGATGCTGATTGCATGCAGCTATTTAAACCCGTGGGCTGCGCAAGGTAGTCATATGTAGTCATATCATGCCAACCACTTCATCTTTGAAGCACATTGCTAAAGCATAGATGCTTGCGTTGCAACTCGGGTGTGGGCTGTTTTCCGCGTAGCCCCAAACACAGCGCTCAAAGCGTTTAGGTGACTCGGCACGACCAACAGGAGGCCCAGCCGAGTGGCCACCATTCTGCACATGTCACTGCAATTTTCTCCGCATGGCAACAAGGAAGTTATTCCTACATTCCTAGGTGCCAATTCCAAGAGGATGCGTAATACAGATGCTCCGAGGAGGTTTGCATACAGCTCAGGAGAATCTGGCCAACACCACCAGTCAGCACACAACGTACAAGCCGCATTTACAATCGCCATCTTTTCCGAGACTGGCTGACCCCCGTGAGACTCTGACATTCAAGCAGCTGTAACTTGCTGCACTTTTCACTCATGGTTCAAAACCATGACGCCTTGGCAGAAGCCAATGGTCTCACGGCTTTGCCGAGGCATGAGTTGAATGCAGCTTCTCGCAGCCCTGTAGGAGCTCGCACCAGCAAAACATAATCTGGGAGGCAGCACCGCTGATTTGATCAGGAATGAGGCTTTGCGTAGCGGCATGCAGGCGGCACGTCTTCGAGCACTGGTTTTGGTGTCTTTGTTTATGAGCGTAGCTTAAGTATCGAGATCGACCTCTGGAAGATTCGTATAGCCAACAACGTTGCCCTCGAAACGACCTCCGTCCGTGGCAGGCAGCTGGGACACGTGCGACTGGAATCTTCTGGCCCACCCAAGTAAGACTGGTTCACCCCAAACCTCGCCTGCATGCCGAGTGCGAGTGCTAAAAAAAGAACCTGTTTCGTGAAATTATCCGGCATGTGTCGGGACGAGCCGGAACTCACACATCGCGCTTGGAGACTCCACCAGCAAGCCTTCGGACCAGCCAGAGCAACTCATGGAAAAGCCATGTAAAGCCACAAGACTCACGCCACCCATGGTTGGGCTGTTGACTGGAGCTGCTGGGTTCCTGTCGCCGGGCGTCCTGGTCTTGCTCGGCATGTTTCCTGAGCCTGAGAGAGAAGACTTCTCGCTTCCAAAGCCCTGTCCGGGACGTTTCATATCACGGCAAACACTCATGTAAACTCATTTGCTTACAGACATTCACAGACAGTACCAGGGCCTCGCCATCCTGTACGCTGGTGACCATGTGCCTGACTTTGTCTGAGGCCCGGATTTCGGTAGTCTCAGATGTCTCCAAGGAGCGATGGCACATTGTCACGAGAGTAGCAGACTGCTGACGGACCATCAGACCCGGAGAACGAGGGACCCTCGATTCATTAAGATGCCTTCACAAGCTTGGAAACACTTCAGTGTAATCTGTGATTCCCACCAGTAGGCGCCAGTCACCCCAGCAAGCCTATGGTGGAGCTAGGACTGTTTTGCTTCGATTTCAGTGCTGTGGCGTCTGAGGTGCGATTTGCCGGAAGTTCGGGCCCAAGCTGTCTGTGGCCAGCCAGAGCGGTAAAGGTTGCGCAAGCTGGTGTGAAGTTGTCGGAGATAGGGCACCCACGTTCAAGACGTCAAGGCAGTTTGCTGCTTGTCTCCGGTGTGCTGGCAGCGCTTTGGTGCTATGCGTCGGCTGCCTACACTCACTGATGGCTCTGTCCGACACGTTCAGAGACCACAGCATGAAGACTAAACGGAACAACTTGGGCAGTCAAGGTATGTAGACAGAGCCGGGCGGCAAGGCGATTTAAGAAGGATTAGCATATGATGTCTGCATTTTTGCCGAGACACCAAACAACCGAGCGCTACCACAGGCATGCATTGCCAGTCAGAGATGGATGTCTTTGTCCGATTATGACAGCAATATTCACCTCGGCCGTTCAACTCTACATGTGGAAGCCGGGTCCTGTGCTGCTCGACGATGTCTTCAGCATCCTCAGCTCCGGTTTCAAAGATGTCAGCGCCTGCCAGTTTCACATGTCTGCAAAGGCTTTGGGCCTTCCACTTGGCCTCGGTCACGGCACCCCGCTGCCGGTCCTGCGAGGCCTTCTGATCTGAAGGAAGTTTGCTGGACAATGTGTTTTTGGTGACGGAGGTGGGCATGAAATTCACTGTTGCAGTGCAGCTGTGAGGAAGTCGAAGTCGTACATAATGGCAAACAGCAGCTGACGCACCATAGCCATAGCAGAGCACAGAAGTCATACATCGGCACGAGGACGCAGCAGCAGAGCCGCGCATATCCTTGGAGTGGTCAGCCGGGATCTCAGGCTTGCAAGGTCTTACTACACTAGTAAGGAGCTTCGTGCAGCTGAGCACATGTCAGTTCCACAAAGTCGCCGTGAAAAAATGTCAACGCAAGGCATCAGACGATTTTCCAGAGGACTTTGCTCCACTTCTGGCACTGAAGCTGGGAAGCCTGGAGATCTGCCGCTGCTGCGGAATGCAAGCTTCGGCTGGATTACAGCCATCGCACTAGATAGGGAAGCGGCAGCAAGACAGCAAGCTCGAGGACGGAGACTTTCAGAATCGCGATCTCAACATGACTGGATCTGATTAATGCAGCTTGCTATTACGCGGCGGTGCCGAGGCAGCTCCTATTTGTCGGCGAGGGCATCTCTGGTGCCAAACCCATCCTGTCTTGCATGTAGAGCTGCAGGACCTGTCGGTCGCTCGGATGGAGAACGCTATGATGTTGATCTCATGTGCCAAGTTTCACATGTCGCAGTCCCGTGCATTCTGGCCGCAGCCGCGTCAGTGGCATTAACTGCAGGCAAAGCATCAAAGTACGGGTCCAAGACCTAAGCCCGCACACATTTTCAGCTCCTATTACGTTCGTGCTGCCTGTTAGCTTGTCCCGATACAGATGCACTTCCACCGAAGCTGTAAGAAGATGTTGCTGAACACACGAATGAAGTCCATAGGATCACTGATCAAAGACACGCTCGAAAAGCAAAAGCTAAATGTGGAGTCATGCAATCGAAATGGCGGACTCGATCCAGGCTGGGACAGTCTTGAGTACCTGATCTAGGGAGAGGACTGGATGTGCTCCTTCTGCGCTTATCAGGTGTTGTTTTTGCATCCTGGGCCTCGCCCTGTCGGCACCTTGAGACTCACCTTTTGGACAGTTCCTGCGGGATTTTGGGTCTTCCGAACTCAGTTCCGTCCTGGCCTCTGGGAGCAGTGTCGCCAAGGCTTCTGAGCTTTTGGATCTCAGGGCTTGGCATGAACCTGTGGCCTTCGAGAGTGAGGCCTGGTGAGAAACGATACAGATAGGAGTCTGTTATTTTCTCTTCTATCGCCAGCACCCTCGGTACTACTTCACTGTAAACTACGACTTACTACTACTTTGTTTGCTTCTTCTACATAGTGCGAGTCTTGCTCAGAAGTGCTGTGGGTTCCGCTGACAAAACACGGCGCCAGCTATGCGGAACAGCATCGTCACTATTAGATGGGGGCCGCGGGGTCATGGCGATCGTATGCGATCCCTTCCTGCCCTTCCTCCATCCCTCCTTCCCTGCCCTCTCCTGCTCTCTCCCTTTCCCTGCCCTGCCCTTGCCCTTCTGTTCTGTGATCTTCCCTGCCCTTTCCTGCCCCTCCCTGCCCCTCCCTGCCCCTCCCTGCCCCTCCCTTCCTGCCCTGCCCTTGCCTGCCCTTCCTTTCCCAGCCCTTTTCTGGCCCTTCACCCTTCCCTGTCCCCTGCCCTTCCCTCCCTGCCCTTAGCTGCTCCCTTGCACTCTGCCCTTTTCTGCTCGCTCTTCCTGTCCCTGCCCCTTAAACCCTGCCCCGAGACGGTGACATGGCATAATGCGTCGCTTGAACAAATCACAACAGCTAATTTACATTGCCGAGATCTCGATATGCCCTCTAGTTGCACTTGCGGGCCGCATCAAGAGTGCACACCAAGAGCTCACGATTTGACTATGATGAGCTAGGATGACAACTTTTTCGAACCAAGCTTGGTATACTCTCCAACCTGCAAGCTTGGTGGACAACGACTTCTACAAGCTCAAGCTCCAGGACAACACGGACCTTGCAGATCTGCTTAGAATGCCAAGCTCCTACTGTTGTGGGGGGACGGGTGACGGTGTGACGGGAAGCTTTGTCGACTGAACTCACGTTAGCGACCTAAGACTAATTTAAGAAGTAGCACAGCAACGTGATGGAAGGTGCTTGCTTGATCTTGCTTGACATTCATGTCTCACGCTGTTGCAAAAAGAGAGGTACAGCAATGTTTCCAGCGACGAGCCAAGTGTCGCCACCTGAGAATCAAGCAGTTTTTAGATAGACGGTCTTCAGTTGTTGGAAAGACGCAGCACCACTTAGGTGCAAAGTATGCGTGCAGGAGAGCAGAATGGACTCTTTGCAACTTGGCGATCAGTAGGTTGCGTCAGTCAGATTATTACAGTGGGACCATGATGTCACTAGCACGCGCCGGTTCTGCGAGTTGCACGAACGCAGTTGAGGGGAAGTTCGCACCCCAGTTGTGCGAAACACAACTGTCACGCTTGTAAAGGTGGGTGACCCAAAGATGTCGTAGCTTACCAAAAAGGAATCATGGCCCAGGCGGTTTCTGGCGCGCTTCGCGGGGGTCTCAGCTTCTTTTCTCGCATGATCACGCATGTAGATGATGGGATTTCCGCTCTTTCGGCAGTCGCAGGCCTGGCTCATGGCGCACTCGAAGTTTTCACTTGGCTGACCGATGCGAAGGCAATGCATGGATTGATGTGTTTACAATACTTGAAAGTTAGGCATGCGCGACATTCCACGACGACACGACCTACACAGCACTGGGTCACACTTCGCTGCACTGCCTTCGCTGCAAACACGTGGAAGCATGCTGTCAGAAGTGTTTTGCACGCATGCCCTGCGTGTACAAGGGCGACCTGTCGCAAGCCCTTTCGTTCAGACTTTGTTGTGGCAGGAGAGCGAAAAGGTGTTCTCCGAGCACGTGCAGTCCTGCAACTCGCGTAGGCGAGCCTTTACTGCGGAACCCAGCCGTCAACACCTTATAGGGGCGCTGTCGCTCCGGCCTGGTGCAGGCTTCTGGCCGAGAGAGGCAGCCAGAAATTGGCCACACCCTTGGATTCTGGAGACACGCCACTGAGAGTTCGCAACTCGTGTCCAGCTGGCAAGGGTCTTTACAGGGCGCCTCAGCGGTCTTGTCTCTAGGTCGAGGTCAGCAAAACCGGCAGGACCCCAAGTTCATGCACAGGTTGATGGTGTGACTTGCACACAGGTCGAAACGAAACGGCCAAAGCCATCATTGGGTTGCGAAGTGTTAAGTCGCTGTAGTGTAGCGGATCCATTATGAGGCCGGTGTCTATGTTGTGGGATGACATCTTGAACTTCCTTATCAGTTATCGCATTATGCAGCGGTGACAGTGCTCAACATGCCTTTCCCAGAGCTGATGGAAGGCTTTGCTTGAAATCTTTGTTTTGTCCCAGGTCGCTGGCGACTGTTGGGAATTCCCTTCTCTTTCGAGACATGGCTTGCCGAATTCGGGGGTTGTGCTTTGGTGTGCATGAACGCAGCGTGACTGTGAAAGACAACGCATCCGTTGAGATGTGTATGAGCTGGTCATGTCTTCGGAAGATTGTTTCTCTTGCAACTTTCACACCGCCCATGCTCAGGAATCAACTGTCACCGTTCTTGAAGATTGGCGGGACTACAAGGCCTCACGCCGCATTACGTTCGAGTGCATTATCATGGAGCAAGGGGATAAGCGGGTTGCACTGACACAGCGCTGGCGATGCATGCCGTGTCTGCAGCAGAAACTGAGGTTATGAACGGATAGCCCACATGTCAATCTCCGACTCGCTGTGGGCTGAGGCAACCTTTCGGCAAAAGAAGCGCGGTGCGCGGCGGACCCAGGTCTTGCAGGAAGACGTTGCAGTATGCATCAATCAATTATCTTCACTTCAACTATGTATATGACATATGTTATATATATATACATATGTATGTATGTATGTATGTATGTATACACATGCTTACATGTCCGTACACATGCGTATATGTCGTCGCATGCGGTGGTCAGTGGTTCTCGTGATAAAAGCCCCAGTAGACATGGTAGAGCCAGCCAGACCAACAGAACTACTACAATGCACCAAGAATGGTAGGAGTAGTCGTCGTCGCCGTAGTTAGTGTACCGGCCGTGGTAGCGGTGACAGTAACGGTAGTAGCAAGTAGTAGTCGTCGTGGTGGTCGTCGTAGTAGTAGTGCTGGTGGTGGTGGCGCTAGTAGCAGTAGCAGTAGCAGTAGCAGCAGTAGTAGTGGCAGTAGTAGTAGTAGTAGTAGTAGTAGTAGTAGTAGTAGGCCCCCGCCCCAACCAACCAGCTCTCCTTAATCATCTTCTTGCTGGCTGGTGTGCGGATGGGGGTGTGGGGGCGAGTCAGCCATGGCCTAGAAGGAAGCGCCCACGTGATGATGTTGGTGATGCTGTTTGTTCCTCGCTTCAAGGAAGCGTGTTCTACCGCTTCTGCGGTTGAGAGTGTCCGTTCTCCTGCATACAGTTAAATAAGAGCGAGCCATGCAGGAGGCAAAAAGTTACTGCTTCGCACCCAGTCTCTTCACGTTAATGGGCTCGTTTTCCTGTTTGCCAACGGTTTATGCGGCAGGTGGTTGGTAGAGGGCGGCGGGCGTGGCTAGAAGTTGAAAGTAGCCCCTAGAAAAAGAAGAAGAACTGGTAGGGTTAGCTGCAGAAGCAGCAGTTGCAGCAGCAGGAGGAGTGGCCGTGGCAGTGGCAGTAGTACTCGTAGTGGTAGTGGCGGCAGTTGTATGCAGTAGTACTGGTGGCAGTAGTAGTAGTCGTCGTCGCAGCAGTCGCAGCAGCAGCAGCAGGAGGAGGAGGAGGAGTAGCAGTAAAAGGAGCCGAAGTAGTAGTCGTCGTAGTCGTAGTCGTAGCAGTAGTAGTATTTGTCGTCGCAGTAGTAGTAGTAGTAGTAGTAGTAGTAGTAGTCGTAGCAGCATCTGGTAGCAGATAATGGCAAGCAGCCTCAAACAGTTCTTTTGCTGGCATTCTATATGGTGTTATTGATGCCGATGCTGATTATTTGTTCCTTGCGTTTTTCCGACAGTTTCTCAGGTTTAGACTGTTCTTTTTCCTGCATACTCTTAACAGCTGGGACTGGGCTTATCAGGTTGCGGAACATAGAAGTTACTTCGTTCCCAAGGCGTTGCTTTCGGAGTGTACACTTTCCACCGTTTGTCCCACGGTTCGAGCGACAGCCAGTGGGTAGGGAGACATTGCCAGTAGCACCTGTACTGTACTGCTTATTCAATCGATGTCGAAAGCAGCAGTACCTGGCCCGTTGAGCAGACATCCCCTGAACATCAGGATGAATCACTTCTCTGGCTTCTGGCAAGTCGTCCCGGTGAGCACAGAAGAGCTTTGAGCTCAGTTCTGCGTCTCATGCCGATAGACACCACATGCCCGGGTAACAGACTGATCAGCAGTCAGTCTCATTCTTGTGTAGGACAAAGAGGGCGTAGTCATCCCAGTTGTCCGAACCGTGGGCTGCAATCATCGCTGCATTGCCTCACACATGGAACAGTCTCGTCGCCTCGGTCACGGCTACGATTGTGCAACTGCAACAAGACAAGCCGGCAACAACTGCCCAAGCTGTCGACATGAGTTCATGGCTTAGTCTCTGCACTCTTGTTTATACTGCCGATGTATTAAGCAACAGGTGACGGCTGCCAGGACAGGCCCACGACCCATGAGAGAGTTGAAAGCCCGCCAAAAATATCGGCTGTGCGCGCATGCGCGTTACATTTCCATTCGTGCTGAGGTCAGTGGTTTTATTGTACACGGAGGCCTGTGGAATACACTTGTGACAGGATTGCAAGGAAGTCAAAATCAGATCAGGCCTGCCGAATTAGTGGGACCATCTGGATGCAGGGGTAGACAGAGACCCCAAATGTCCAGCAAGCAAGCGAGCAAGAGAGAGAGACCGTAGCCATTTTGGCTCAAGGGCTCAAGCCGTGAGCGGTTCGAGCCCCCGAGCCCTGAGAGTCCACAGGGGGAGCAACCCGGGCGGACCTGCCCCTTGATAGCCCTCGCCTCCACACCTACAACTTCAAGAGTTCGCTGCACTACGCGTGTTCGCCTTCCTCGTTGTCCTGAGCGAGTTCGGTGACTTCAAAGAACTCCGTGATCGGCGCCTGGAGGCGTGCGGGGGAGACTAACACCCACTACCTGAACGATATCGGCGGGCGGCCCGTGGACGAGCCCTGCGGCACGATCCTCCCCAAGATGACCGGCAAAGGCAGCGCAGCAGCGGGGTCTCCCGGCCAAGCCTCACGTGCAGACGACAGCCAGCGCACTCTCACCACCCAGGTGCAGTCGCAGGAGGCCATGACGATACCGGACGCAGATGACCCGGCCGCCTTCGGGAACATGACAGTGGACCACGAAGGGAACTCGCCGCAAAAAAGAGGGCGCAGTGCTGGAGAGAATGGCGGCGCCGCAACGGGGACCCCGCTGGCACCGACCCTGACCGTGGAAGCCATCGCCCAGGCCCTTCGGGGGGAACTTCGCGAAGGCTTTGCCCAGCAGCAGACCCGCTTGTCCCGGGAGATCAAGGACGAGATCGGGGAAGCCATCACTAAGGTGAACCGCCGCATCGAGGACGTGGAGCGGGGAGTGACCAAACAGCTGAAGAAGGCCCTGACGGGGATGCAGGAGCTCTCGGCCCGGCAAGACAAGCAAGGCGTTGCCATAGTTCAAGTGGGGGCCGAGACCAAACAGCTCGCCAACAAGATCCTGAACCTCGAAGAGAAGCTCGCCAAGCTCGAGGGACGGGGGCCAGGCCAGCGCCCCGAAGCCGGGGACGCCCGCAGGCCCGCCTTCATCGTTGGAGGATGGAGCCCCGACCAAGAGGCAGCGGTGACGCTTGACAAAGCTAAGGCAGTGCTCCGAGATTTGCAAGTCGATGTGGATATGGAGGATGCATTCGTCCCGGGGCTCCGCAGAGGTTACGTGATCGTGCCGATGGCCGCCAGGGACGACGAGGACATGTACACCATGCGGGACCGTGTGCAGAAAGCGGTCGTCAGAGTTCGGAACGCAAACGTGACGTTGGGCGAGAGAGAGGACGGGACGCCGTCCCGCTTATGGATGGCCATATCGCAGCCACCTGAACGGCGGAAGAAGGCACAGCTGGCAGCTAAGGTGAAGCGCTTGGTCCTTGAGCAGCACGGGTCCCACCAAGCCTTGGACGTCGAGTTCTCCACGGGGTCTGTGTGGTACGATAACCGCAAGATCTCCTCGACTGGGGGACCCAAACCTGAGGGTGCTACCGAGGCAGGACTGGGCTGGGTTGACCTGAGCCAGATTGCCCGCATGCTCGGGGTCACCGCGGAGAGCATCCAGGAAGCATGGCGGCCGCTTGTGGCGGCCTTGCGGTGACTATCTCGGGACCAACGACGGCAGTTTCACCAACAGCGGGGGTCGGCCCGGCGGCAACCAACCCGCGACCTTGTTGTGGCAACCTGGAACCTCGGGGGCCTCACCCCGTCGAAGACGCTGGAGGTTCTTTTGCCCGCGATTCGGGGATCGCCACCACTTCACAAAGTTGATGTATGGTGCTTTCAAGAGGTCGTCGTTCCCGAAGGGATCAAGTACGACTCCGACCAGAACTGGCGAATGGTGTCCGGGAAAACAGACAGAGACTGGAGAGGAGTAGCGGTGGCCTTTCGCAAAGATTTGGGGACACACACGCGTAGCAGCATCTCCCGAGCAGCTGTGAGTACGTGCATCGTCAACGGGGGCAGCACCTTATGTGGAGTCGTTTCCTACCACCTGCCCCACCACGCGACGGTCGACCAGGTTGGAGTCCAGCTAGCAGCCCTTGCAGAGCACCCTGCCATCCGAGAGAGAAGAGTGTACCTGGGAGTGGATGCCAACGAGACCCTCACTGCCAGGCCCGGGGGGCAACTTGCTGTCGCCCACACCGCCCGCGGGGACCTTCTGATCACATGGATGCTGGATCATCGCCTCCGCCTACCACCACAACTACTGGAGCAACCGAGCCACTTCCCCTACAACCAAGAGCTCAGGCCGCGCCGCTTGGATTATGTGTTTTTGAAGGGGACCCACTCGGTCGAGGCGCACATCAGCGACCACAGGGACATTCCCGCATCGGACCACGAAGCTGTGGCCCTCGTGACTTCGATGCCGCAACTCGGGGACCCTCCCCGTGCTCAACCATCCTGTGGAGCCCGCCCCCTTAAGTTCCCGCCAATGCCGGAGAAGGAGGTTCATGCCATCCTCAGGCCGCACGGGGACGTCTACGCGGGACTTAAGGACGCAGCCTTTGCAGTCACCATCCCCAGACCTGGGGAAAGGTTCAAGGAGAGCGACGCTGTCAAGAAGCTACGCAACAGAGCCCAATGCGCTCCCGCGGGGGCCTCCCGAAGGCAGCTCTGGAAGCAAGTCACCCGTGCAAGGAAACAGGAGCACAAAGCCTGGTCCCAGGACCTCGCTAAGCGGGCTGGTGAACGCTCCTGGTACGCGTACCGCGAAATCAAGAACCAGACACGGCGGGACAAACAATGGGAGGAGAAGCTCACGGATCGCCCCGATTGGCGGCAGCAACTGACGAAGCACTTCCAGGCCATCTTTGCCAAAGAAGACCCCACTGCAGTTCGGGACAGTGCTGCGCGACTGACAGCCCACCTCACCGTCAAGTGCAAGCATACGCCGTGGAAGCCTTTTACCGAAGATGACCTGCGGGGGATTATGGCCAAATGGCGCAACAACAAGGCAACCGGGGAGGACCGCATCAGCCACGAAGCCGTCCGCTACATTTCGTTGACACGACAGGGCCTCACCAGACTATTGTGGCTCTTCAACGACATTCTGTACAAGGGGACCTTCCCTCCTGGCCTCGACGGCGGCATTGCGGTTCTCCTCCCCAAAACCAGGGCCCCAGATGATTTCGCGGACACCAGGCCCATCACGTTGTCCAACATTCTGCTCAAGATCACAGCCCAGCTCTTGCTCAGAAGGGGACTGCCCCTGCTGCGGCCCATTGGAGCACTGCAGTTCTGCAAAGCAGGCAGCCAGTCGGCTCATCTTGGCCCTTCGACGCTTAGCTCAACAATCCCGAGAGTGGCAAGAAAAGTTTTGGATCATCAAGCTGGACGTGCGCAAGGCCTTCGACTCCATCAGCCAGACCTACCTTGGGGACCTCATTGCCACCAAACTCGGGGACACACTACCGCGGGAGGAACAACTCATCGGAGCGCGAGGGTTTCATGTTGTCCTCGGGGACACCGCCGTACCGATCTCCCAAACCAACGGGGTTCGCCAGGGCTCACCTGACTCGCCCTCTCTGTTTTCTGCCGGCATCGGGGAGGCCATTGACCAGGTTACCGCGGACCTTCGGGGAGTCCCCCGTCCAAGTGTCAATCCAAAGCTCCCGCCGGCACCACACGGCATCGGGGCATTTATGGACGACACCTACATCTGGGGCTCCTGCCACGGCTGGATCCAGAAGTGCCTCGAAGCCGTCCAGGCACGCTTCAAGCAACGGGGACTCGAAATAAACCCCAAGAAGACGATGGTTCTATGCAGCCACGAATGAGGGGAAGGGTTCGTTATCGGGGACCGCACGGTCGCAGCCGACCCTCCCAGCGCCATCATGCCTGTGCTGGGCTCCCCGCTCACCTTTGTGAACCAACCGGCTGCCCTGGTTTGCGAGATGCAGCATCGGGCGCGTCGGGGCTACCACGCGAACAAGAAGATCCTCGCTTGCAAGGAGGCTAAGCCGGACGATCGACTCAGATCGTCGATCACCCTGATCAGAAGCGCGGCTTTGTGGGCCTGCGAGACTTGGCCGCTCTCCGACTACCTCCTTAAAGCCGCTAATAGTGTCCAATATTACTATGTCCGTGAAATCATTGGCCGTAAGCGGGGACCACAAGAAGCGTGGCTGGCCTGGAATCAACGTACGCTCCGCGAAGCCAGAATGGAAGTATACAGGAACAAGTGCTGCGGGGGAAGGTGGAGTACGTTCATCCTTCGTGTAAGGTGGCAGCTGCTCGGGCACATTGCCCGCCACCCGAGCCCCACCAGGGACATCCTGGAATGGCGCAACCAACAGTGGTGGCAGGAGCAACAACGGCTGGGCCCGGTTGTCGGGGCCAGGCACCCGCACCAGTTTAACTCCCAGCTGGACGATGAAAGGAAAGTTATCAAAACTGCGGGGGCCGACTGGATGCAGCAAGCATGTGACCGGCTGCACTGGCAGCGCCTGGTGGACACCTTCATTGAACAGCAAGACGTTGACTCGGCTACGGGGAAACAAGCCAAGCTCCAGAATATCAGGCAGGCCAAACCGGCTGCCCCGAAGAGACGGGCACGGGGACAAGCGGGAGCGATCCTTCCTCCCGACCACACGCCGCGCACAGCAGCGTTGCTGGCGATTACAGGGGGAATGTGCCCCTAGTCCAACATCTGTAACGGGAGTCGGGCTCGGCATGACGACGACCACAGCCACAGCAACTATATATACTCCCCTTCCTGACTCCACTTCCTACTCCCTCTCTCCGATATAAATACATGACCAGTACCAGTGCAAGAAGACGGGGACAGACCTGGTGAGCACGCCGTTTGCATGCTCAGCAGCTCTCAGCCTCGAAGAGACAGAGACAGCGTTTACGCCTGAAGCCCAAGCATGCCGGCAGCGCGCCGTCTGATGCCATGGGCCGCCGCCGCTGCAGGCTTCCTGGGAGCTGCAAGCGGGAGTATGACTACCACCGGGGCGACACCGCGAACCCGATCAGCCGCAAGATCAAGGCAATTCGCGGGGACTAAATCGAAAAGCGCCACCGACGAAGAGGGCGTGAGCAGTACCCCGGGGACACCCTCGACGACGCGACCAACTGCAAGTACCGGAAGCTTCGCGAGTCCTACCTCAACAGGGAGAGGCCCAGGTCAGCAGAGGAGGCACCAATGCTCTCCACGGGACCACGGGGGTCCTCCTTACCCCCCAACAGCCACAAGTCGGGAAGATTCGCGGCCTCTACCTCCTGGAGCGACAGTCACGACCCGACAGTCGCACCGGACGGAGCACAGACCAACGCGGAAGCGGCCGAGCGAGGAGACGACCAAGTGAACCCGGGTGGCGCGACTGTGCCGGTGGACGCGGACCAGATGAACGAAGCAGCGGGCCAGCCCAGATGAGGAAGAACGACCACGGACCACCACCACCACCACCACCACAGCCGCCAGCACCTACAACCAGCATCGGCGACCCACAGTCAGACAGGCGACGGAGCACACAAGCGGGTCCTCAACCCTTCTACCAGCAGCAGACTCCGCAGACCAACTGGACCCTTGGGCGACCCAGATATGCCCCCCCTTATGACCCCGACACCGATGTATGGGAGTACCCATGGCCGCCGCAGACCCACGAGCAGCCTGCCTCCGCAGAGGGGACCCAGCCGGACCCCAGCAGCTCTTCGGCAACAGCCAGAGACATGCCACCGGCGACGGGGGCCACGCAGCAGACCCAGGCTCCAGCCACAGAACCAGCAGCAACAGCAGTCCACCGTGACAGCTCCGACCACCAACTTGAAGCCTACATGCAGGAGCAGGGACCGCACAGTCACGACACAGCCTCCTCGTCGACGGACCCGCTGCCACCGGCCAAGGACAGAGCAACGAGGAAAGCCCCACCCATACGTCCTCCGCAGCTCACACCAGCAGTACCCAAGCTTCTCCGTTGAGCCCGGACCAGACGACCTACCCTGCCCAACCGCAGCCGCCAGTCAAGGAGCCCCGCACGTCCCCCACCCAAGCCTCCCCACTGCTCGCACGAACACCAGACGCCACCTGGCTGCGACCCGGCCACCTCCTCAGAGGACCTTTGGTCCGGGCGACACTGGACAGACTAGACGGCGACCCAGTCCTTTCCACCGGGGCCGTCTCCGGCCAAACGGCAGCCGACCAACCGCCCACACCACCGACACTACAAGCTGCAGCAGAGGCGCCAGCAACCGCGGAGGAAGAGGATGCCGACGAGGCTGAAGAAGCAGACCAACAACACGCTCAGCAACCACCCACACCACCTACACCACAAGCCGCGGGGCCGCAGCTGTGGAAGAGGCCACAGATGAGGAGGAAGCCGCGGAAGCTGAGGAAGCAGACCAACAACAAGCCCAGCAGCCGCTGGCGCAACAACCAAACCCGCCCAGACGGCCTCCACGGCCTGCCCATCGCAGAGCAGCACACAACGGCACCATGTCAGCCCGTACCAGGCAGCCCAACCAGCCACTGCACAACGCTGCCTACACTCCACCTCAGCCCCCCTTACAGCCGAGCAAGCCACAAGGGCCATTCATCTCCGACGTCAGCAGCTCGGGTAGAACACCACAGCAACGGCAGCCACCAGACCAGCAGCCACAAACGGGAGCACCCCAACCAGAGGATCCCACACTTGAGCAACAACCACCGAAACACGCAGCACGGGGTCCCAACAAGCGAGGCAGCCAGCCTCCCCCCGGCAGAAGCACCCTCGGCCACAACACCCCTCCCACAGCACTCAACAACCACCACACGAGGCTGGAACCCGACCGTCACAGGGAGCTACTACCCACCAGGCCACAGCACCCGGCACTCCACAACAAGGGGGTACCAATCAGGGACCCAGCAGAGACCAGGGCCCATCCACCCGACATCCAATCACAGCAGATTCCAGCGCACACGCCCCCGCAGCACCACTGCGCCTACAGCCACAGCCAGCGCAGCGGCGGGCCCATCGCGTGCTGAGAGCACGGGCGCCAAGCCAACCAGTCCGGGTCGCGCGGACAAGCAAAGCCGGTGGCCAGAAGGAAGAGGAGAACAGAGAACGAGGAATAAAGAGCACAAGTCGGCTGTGCAAGCCGCATTCCAGCAACGCGGCTGGACTAAACCCGAGCACCTCACGTGGAAGGAAGCAGAAAAGTGGCTCTATCCGCCTGGCGACGTAGCCAGCTACCGGATGCCACCGCACGCAGCAGAAGACCCTACCAGCAAAGAGGGGACGGCAGTCAGCAGCAGAAGCGCGAGGAACGCCACCCACAGCGCTAACCAGCCGGATCGGGGCGCGCCCCGACAGTACAGACAGAGGCTGCACCTGCGTCCTCACAAGGCGCTCGTGACGTGGCTGGAGTGGGGGACACCACCAACTCTACCCCCTACGTTTCCCCTGAGGCGCAACAATAATCTGCTCTGCCTCTATCGGGGAAACGGGCGCTGGGATATGCGGGTCATTTTGGCGTCCCGAGGAGGGCGACCATTTGTAGCCCAGGGGACCTTTCCACAAGTCCTTCTCGATCCGACCAACACTGCAGGACAAGACCTTTTTCTTCCAGAGGGAGTGTCCCTCCTAGCGACTCCGCTCGGGGACTTCGCGAGCTGCGATCGTCAGAAGTGGGATCTGACAACCTCCTTGCTGCCCAGGGACTGGCTCATAGAGGTGGACGAAGGTCCATCAAGGGGGCCAGGAGTGGAGCAACCCCTCCCGCACAGCATTGACATCCGACGGGGAGACAGCTTTCTCATCGTCTGGGATGACGAGGACTGGACCCTGGTTGAAAGAAATGCAGGGGACCTCTCCTTCCGGGGAGTGCTGCAGATCCCCTCGCCCATCAGCAGAGCTGCAAAGGAACCCTCGGGGATCACTCGGGCCAGCCTAAGGCAAGGCCCCCGCTGGCCCCCCGCAGCCATGGCTACAGTGGCACCGACAGCGGCAACCTCAGCTGGCCCAGCAGCGAGGAAGAAGATAGAACCGAACTGATGCAGACAAGGCACCAGCAGCGACCGAGCCCAGCAGGACTACCAAGCACCCGGCCAACGGGGACACCACCGGCAGACCCCGCACACCACGAGCAACCACAACCACAACCACCGCAGTCCACCCATGCAGGAAGCAACGCAACGGGGCCCGCCACACTTGCCCGGAGCACCCATCCAGCAGCAGCGATGCGGACCACCTTCCACAGTTCTGCCGGCAGCCACCGTCAACAACCACCTCTACCACAGCAGCCATGGACACGAACCACAGACCACCACAGGCCGACGAGCCTAATGCAGAGCACTGGGTCCCCAACAGACATGACCGCGTAAGCCAAGGGCATCAGCCGCAGCCGGCCAGCAGCAACCAGGAGCAACCACAACCACAACCGCCGCAGTACCACAACATTCGTCAGCTCCGCGAGTCGCTGCTTGGCCAAGGTGTAAGCCATGCCACAAGCCCCACCAGCACCTTGGAGCACAGGCGGTCAGTCATGACAGCCAACGCTGTCCCCAGCCATGCAGGGTCTCTACCTAGGGGACCCGCTTGGTTGCTCCCTAGCGAGGACACACAGGAGGCCATGATCCAAGCTATCCTGTCAGTTGAGGCGCAGCAAAGGGGAGACGCACAGCGAGCTGTCAACCGCCTCCTCCCGGTCCTCCCGACTACCCAAACTGACAGCGAGGACACCACGCAGCCTGCCCTCGAACAACAACTGCCAACAGCGGGGGACCTGGGCACCCACAGCCACACCGCAGCCTCCAGCGCCGCCGCGAACAACCGAGCAGCACTAGGGCAGACAGGGGAGCACCCCCCAAGCACCGCCACAGCTACTGGACCTCGACACCAACCAGCACCACAAGCTGAAGCCATGAGCCAGCAAGCAGCAAGCAATGACGAGCCCGCAGCCAAAAGAAGAAGACAAGAGGGCACAGAAGCAACGCCCTACATGATCGCCCGCGCCCAGCAGCTTTTGCAGCAGTTGATGCCAACACTAGTAGGGGACCAGCTTCCGTTGGCCATGGAAGCCCTACAACTGCTCCAGAGCTGGACCACAGCTCTGTGGAACGAACCAATCCGCCTCGTCAACGACGAGATGGCGGAAACACTTCGATGGGACCCGCCGCCGGCCATTCCGGGTCCACCACATGGGGAAGAGCTTTGGCGGCCTCGTGGGGCTCCCGAAGACGAAGGGGACGCTCGAAGAAGAAGCCTCGCTGAGGCCAGGCGTGTCGCCTTTTCGGGGTGGAACCCCGCTGACATCCCGTCCACCGAAACGGAAGACGAAGCATGGGGGCTGGACAGACGAAGACGATCTGCCACTGACGGGGACCCGACTACGCGCCCGGGGAGCCGATCAAGCCGAAGCTTCCCACAACAAGGCCCACTGAGAGGGGACAATGAGTCGAGTTTAGAAGACCGAGCGACGCACCGCAGACGTCGGATGCACGCTGCTTTCGACCCGCACTAAGGCTGGAACCCCGGCACGCCAAACTCAAGTGTGTTTTTGCGGTACTGCTAAGACTGCTTGACCGGGGTGTGTTTTTTGAGAATGTGCTGTAGGGGTTAAGTCTCACGACCTCCAAGCCGACACCACCACCAGCATCCACCAACGGGGCTCAGGTACAGTGTGAATTGTTCCCCCTAGTGCTCTGTGACCCCGCCCCTTCTGCTTCCCCACCCGCAAGTGCCGGAGCCCCGCCACAGCAACACCACCATCACAAGTGCGGGGACCCAAGTTGTGATGCTTCCCCCTACGGTGTTATGTAACCTCTGCCCGCTTGCTTTCCCCAGGGCCCCGCACTTGCACAAGCAACTTAGCTCCACCAAACCAGCACCTAGAAAAATAGACTCAAAGGGGTCACCCTTGAAACCTACTTGGCACTGTATCGCATCACTGTTTGTGGCATGTGCTGTCAGTTGTCTTTCGGCCTGTGATACGGGGACCCCACTCGGAGCCAAAACGTGCTCAGTGACCGTGAACAAACACGGACACTAGCACCGAGACCAACGAGCTGAACTTGGTGACCTCGGGGATCTACGAGGCCTGCGTAAGGGCCTAATTAGGATAATGCTGCGGTGTGTCACCAAACAGCTCGAAAGTCCCGTAAGTCTCACACCGGACAAAGACAACAGGCGTTGCGCTCGCGCGCGGGGGTTTTGGGGGCCATCCCCTGACCCCACACGCCCTGCAAGCAAGCAAGCAAGAGAGAGAGAGAGAGAGAGAGAGAGAGAGAGAGAGAGAGAGAGAGAGAGAGAGAGAGAGAGAGAGAGAGAGTGCCCGTAGCCATTTTGGCTCAAGCCGTGAGTGGTTCAAGAGACCGGTGAGGTTCCCGATAGGCCCTTTTCTTTCCTTCTCCTCTCCTTCTCGCTCTGCCAAAACCCGGTCTCTCAGCCCGGGCGATTGTCTCTTTCCCGATTCCTTCCGCCGCGATTGCAGAACGGGGGGTACGGCAAGAGTGCGCTGTTCATCGTGAGGGTCCGCCGGCGGGAGTACGTCAAGAGTGCAGCCCGACGTGATCCCTCTTCGAGGCGTGCGGGGGAGTTTGTGACCTGCTACCACATTGGCAAGGCGAGCCTATACACGGTGTACCCTGCCATTCTCTTTCGCCGCAACAACACCGCTGGGAGACTGAACCCATTGCTGGGGAGATCGTGATACCTACTTGGACTCCGGCGACCTCGTGACCTACACAAAATGGCCGGGAAAGGCAACACACCAGGACAAGCTGGTATGGCGGTGGACCAACAAGGGGGACCCCCACCAAAGCGCAAAGTGCCCGAAGCGGAAAATCTCGCTCTTTCAGTGGATGTTATCCGCGAGACCATCCGCGGCGAGCTCAAGGAAGCCATGTCCGACTTCAAGCAAGAGCTCTGGGGATTCGGAAGGCGTATGGACAAAGTTGAGAACCAAGTCACCAAACACATGCAACAGACCATCAACCTGCTTTCACGAAATGTCCAGCAAGCACAACCAGCACGGGGAGATTCTGAACCAGCTCCAGGACGCCAACCGCGAGGTCTATGATCGCCTAGAGAGGCTGGAGAAAGGCGCTGGGGGGAGTTCGACGGCGGGGAGCACAGTCATCCCAACTGACAACACTCGCCGACCCGCCCTTGTGATTGGAGGATGGGAAGCAGACCTAGAAGCGACGGTTACCAAGGAAGCGGCAGTCAACCTGTTGCAGAGTGTCGAGGCCCCGATCGCCCTGGATACGATCTTTGTGCCTGGAGTCCGCAGAGGATATGCAATTTTACCTATCGATGAACGTGGGGGAGAAAGTGCTGACCAAAGGCGACAGCGTATCCAGACCGTCATCAACAAAGTGCGTGGGGCCAACTTGTGTATGGGAGCCAGGCCAGACGGGACCCAACGGCGAATCTGGATCGCTATCTCCCAGCCTCCCGATCGCCGACGCAGAGCCCGACTTGCAGCCAAAACCAAGAGGCTGTACCTCACCCTTGGTGGGGAGAAAGATGCACTCCAGACGGAGTTCAGCACGGGCAGTGCGTGGGCAGACGCTACGAAGATTTGCTCCGCCTCGGCTACCAAGCCGCCGGGAACAGAGGACGCTGGACCAGGATGGATCGACTTGGATGCCATCGCCCGAGTCACGGGAAACACCAGAGAAGATGTCGATCGCATTTGGGGGCCGCTTAAAGCGGAACTCAACTGAGCCACGGACCCGGAAAACATGTTTCACCCCCAGGCCGCGGGGGAACCTTTCGCAGGCCACATGCAAAAGCACTCATGGATGCTCTCCTGAACTGCGTCCGCATCGTCCTGGTGCAAGAAATCATTGCCGAACCAGGGCTTTTTCATGCCGAATCAGACGACTGGCAGCTAGTGTACGGCAAAGCAGAGGGTGAATTCAGGGGCAAAGGAGTGGCCCATGCAAGCAACCTTTTCACACACCACCACAGCTCCATCACCACGGGAGGGATCGCCACCACCCTTAGGCACAAAGGCGGCACAGCCACCACCCGTGCCCTTTCGGCACATCTGCCGCATCACGCTACCATCGCATAGACCGAGCACATCCTAGCACAGTGGGGGGAAGAACTCCGCTCACACAGCAAACGCTTGGTGGGGATGGATGCCAATGAAACATTCCATCCACCAGTTTCAGCTACGGCAGGATGTTACGCAACAACTGGCAGAGGCGAACTCGTCCTACAATGGGCGGCAGAACACAGACTTACAATACCACCGCAGCAGCTGCACAAGCCCAGCTACCACCCCTACAATCAACAAATGCAACGACGGAGGCTCGACTACGTCATGGCCAAGGGCAGCACACTGGGGGAGGGCAAAATCTTCGAATGCAAAGACAGAGCAGCTTCGGACCATGATGCTGTGGGTGCGCCATTTGCTTCCCATGCCGGAGGGGGAGCTCGGCGAACCACCTGGGGGCCACGAAAGCTCCGACCTTCGCACCAAGTGGAGGCACTATTGGCGGTGGAACCTCCACGAGCAGAAGACCCTCGCCATGTCTTGTGTACAATTGCCAAAGCCATCACAGTCCCTGGCAGCGGACACAACACCTTCCAAGAAAGCAAGCAACTCAAACAACTGCGCAACACTGCGCAGCGCAGCCCTCCAGGGGCAGCCGCCCGAGAAGCATGGAAGGCAGTAGCACGCCAAAGTAAACAAGAAAAGCGTGCATGGCTCCAGCAACAAGCCGTACAAGCGGGGAACCTCGACTGGCGTGCTCTCCGCACCATCCAAAGAGGACAAACACACAAAAGATGGCACCTGCAACTGCAGGACGACCCAGCATGGGAGACACAGCTTCGCACACACATGCAGGGGATCTTCGCTAAGGCCCGTCCTACAGGGGGGGAAGCCCGGGTTGCCGCACTCAGACAGCAGCTACGTCGCAGATGCAAAACCACAAAGTGGAACCCCTTCACTTTGGACGGGCTGCGTGCCACCTCCCAAGCTTGGGCACACAACAAAAGCACAGGGCCAGACGGAATCTCGCACGAAGCTGCGAAGGCGCTCATTGAAGATGCAGCATGGGGGGACAGACTCACCTACCTGCTCAACGACATCTTCTACACCGCTTCGATCCCTCCTGAGATCGACCGGGGCAAAACCGTGCCACTCCCCAAGATCCCCATCCCACTCGAATGGGGGGATACACGGCCAATCACCCTAAGTTCGACGCTTTTGAAGTGGATGTCACAACTACTCATGGACAGGGGGGGGCACAACATCAGACACGGAGCCACACTTCAGTGGGCGAGACAAGGCAGACAAGGGGTGGAACTCCTGACTACCATCAGGAGGGTGACACAAATGGCTAAAGACTGGGGGATCGGCACTTGGCTGGTCAAATTGGACATCCGCAAGGCGTTTGATAGCGCCTGGCAGCACAGTATGAGCGAGGTTGTAGCCGCAAGAGTGGGGGGAGTCGCTTCTAGCCGCTGCCCTGTGCCAGACGAAGGGGGGGACAAACCTTGGGAGGCACTGTTGTGGCTCAGCATCTTGCAAACCCGTGCTCTTAACATTGCTGTGGGGGACACTATCACCACTGTGCCCCAAACCAACGGCATCCGCCAGGGCAGTCCTGATTCGCCAGACCTGTTCGGTGCGATTGTTGCCCGAGACCTCCAGAATGCCATCGACCAGGCACCCACCCAGGGACCTGACCCCAAAGGTGGTCCACCACCTCCTCGCACTGGGGGGAGCTTCCTTGACGATACGTACCTGTGGTCCCAGGACCACGACCACTTGCAACGGGTGCTCAATAACCTCGAGGAGGGGCTTGCCACCGACGGACTCCAGATACATCCCACCAAAACAGCCATTTTGTTCAGCAAAGCCACCGGGGGGGGAACATTTCGAGTGGGTGGCACCACAGTCCCATGCTCACCGCACAAAACAGTCATTACCACGCTTGGCTCACCTGTCACGTTTGGAGACAACATCACAACCCTCATCGCCGAAATGCAAAGGCGGGGGAGAGCTGCATTCGCAAAGCACCGGGCCGCACTGCTTGCCAAAACTAGCTTCAAGCCAAGGTGCAAAGCATACACTACGCTTGTGCGCAACGCCGCACTGTATGCGGCTGAAAGCTGGCCGGTACACCAAAGACTGCTACGAGCTGCGAACTCCATGCAAACTCAGCACTTACGAAGGATGTTGTTTTTGAATCGCAGACCCACGGAAGCCTGGGCTGAGTGGCATATCCGATCACTCCGGCAAGCCCGTGCACACATGCACCGGGAAGGGATCGAAAGCTGGTCTTCGTTCATACTGCGACGCACCTGGAGCCTCTGGGGGCACATGGCACGAGGAGGGGAGGATGTTACAGCGATGCTCCAGTGGAAAGATCTCCAATTTTGGCGCAATGAGCAAAGGAAGCCACGCAAGCAACAAGTCACACACGCGGGGAGATTCAACCCAGAGGGGGATGTGGAAAGAGCACTAGAAGCGATTGCTGGCACAGCATGGGCCACAGTCGCCCAAGATCGGGGGCGCTGGCACCACCTCACACAAGCCTTTCTCGACAGATTTGATGTCCCTTGGGCCACAGGAAAGCAAACCAGCATTCAAGACAACCTCCGACCCAACACTCACAGACGCCCACCACTGCCAATCGGGGACGTGAGGGGGATCGCGTAATGAAGGGCCACCTGACAGCTGTGCCCTTCCCGCCCCACGGCACCACTCATGACACACCACCACTGACCTCACCTAAGCTCGTACAAAATACAGACAGAAGAGAGGGGGAGTGCAAATCACGAGCCTACATGGTTATTTTCCACACAGTCCGACTGTCGCCACATACTCAGCGCCCGCCACCGACCTCACTCCCACCAGCCCACAGAGCAACACACAATGCATAATAGTCCTGCCCAGCTTACTGCCACCTGCACACAAAGCGCCCGCCACCAACACCACTTCCACCCTACCACACTTGTTGCATAGCAGACCCACAACCTACCGTAGCTACCGGGGGACTTTCAGCAGCTGACACTACAGGAGCCACAGACGTTCCCGACAGCAGCTTTCGGTCCCTAGCCACAAGGAAAGCCCGCGAGGCCGCCAGCAATCGGGGAACCGAGGCAACCCAGAGAGCACTGCAGGTACTGCTCTCTTGGGTGCGTCGGAAAGCACCTACGCCACAACCGCCTGGACCTTGCATGCAAGCTATATGGTGTCGCTCCGCGCCGTACAGCTACTACCAGGCAGGTGAGGGCAACACTCGGGGAGCCAGATGCTGCGAGCTCCAGCAGGGGGACTGAACAAGCAGCGGAGCCCCCTCCCTCACCGCCAACCGGGACGACCAGTTCCGCTGATGATGCTAGTTCCAGCACCTCGCCTGTCAGTGAAGATGATGATCCACTACGGGGGACGGCGATACAGAGGCAAACTACGAGGCGCACAGTCCGTGGTTTGTACCGCGGTGCGTGGGAGGCCCTAGTCTATGAGAAGGCCAGCCGACGCTTCCACATCGAGGAAGACGCTCCTGTGGGGGGAGTTTATACCAGACTGACTGAGGGGGGAACCAAAAGAGTGGTTACCCTGATGATGGAAGCGGCATATCTGGCGCTCATGTCTCTTCGTGCCTTCGGCGACATGTACCAGTACAACGGACTGGTGGGGGTACTTCGTGAAAAGCCGCTCGATGCGGCGGACGCCTGGACGGCCTGCCGCGTCAGATTCCACCGGCAGCTCGGTGTGCAAGGGGAGGATTCCCCCCACTGATGCAAAACAGGGCGCGGCCGTTACCTTCCATAACTACAAGCACTGGAGAGGTTGTCGTAGAAGTCCCAACGGAGCTCCATGTGGTGGGGGAACCTCGACCTCCTGCCGTGGGGGAGCCAATAACTACACCGGCAAGAGAACCTGCGTGTTCTTTGGCCGGGGGACGAGACAATGACGATAGCCATGCAGAGATCGGGGAGATCTCCCAAGCTCGTGTTCCAGTTCGTGCTCCAGTTAAAGAAGAGACTGGTCTGGGGGAGAAGGCCAAACAGACTACGTGCCGGTAGAGAGTGGGGAGCAGATCCCCAAAACACCTGACCTCCTCAGTACAGACAGCGAGAGCGGCTACCTCACCAACAATATGGCGATGCCTGTCACACCACCCTTGCCAGCACACTTGCAGCCCGCGGGGGAAGCCGCGCCCCTCACGCCACCTCTTCCTCTACACCTGCAGAACTTGGGGGAAGAGCCGGGCGTGCAACAAACCTGGCCCTGCGACAGTGCGTGGGACCTGGTGTTTGACGCAGTCACGCCAGAATCCCTACGCCGTGAGTGGGACCTACCTGCTGAGCCCGGGGAGATTGTGTACACAGAGACGCGCCCGCCCTCACCGCCTCCAGCCTCCACGGCAACACCTGGCGGGGGGGACATGGTTGAGCGAGTCCTTCAAGAGCTGAAGCAACAACCTGGGGGAGCTGACGACGACAACGAAGAGTACGAAGAGATCCTGCCGGAACAGGGGGAGACCGACCTCGACAACACAACAGCGAGGGCAGGACGAGAGAAAGGGGAGGGGATTCGTGGCGAACAACGCACCACCATCTTCGTTCGAGACATGATGGTGAAGCTACCTGCGGCGAGGGGGATAGCAGCTATACCCCTCCACCGGAGCCCGTGGCAACTCCTGGAGAAAGCGCACTGGACGCCAAGACGGGCTTTAGAATGGAGGGGGGACTACACTTGCTCTCTTTCCGCCCGACACCTTGGACCAGTGGGTGAACAAAGCAGTGAAAGCCGACGACGAGGGGGAGCTCTTCTTTACACCGTCGGGGGAGCCTCTGACGCCACAACAGGCGGGGGAATATGCCGCCTATCACCAAGCCGACCGCCTTGTACGTATAGTCGACAAATGGCTGCCGCGCGTGGCGGCCGAAAACAGAGTTTTCACGATGAAGTTCCCAGAGAAAGTGCCGGAGCTCTTGGCCAAGGCCTGGGGGTTACGACGCAAGATGCAGGCACGGAGGCGCAAAGCACAGAAGGCAAAGGGGGAACCAACAGGCCCCGCACCTTCAGTGCAACCTGCAGTGCCAGTGGAAGCAAGTGTGGGGGAACCGCGAAGCCATGTGAAAAAAGAGCCCAGTGACTCAGACACACCGCCGGACTGGGGGGAGTACAGATGAGAGCCCAGCCAAGGAGGCCGCCGCGGAGGTGGGACAGGAGCCTTGGGAGAAAGGCAGCCACAACGACCCAGCAGACCGAGGAGGAGGAGATGAACAATGGCCGTGGGGTCCTGAAGGCAGGCCGTCGGATAGAGCCAGCGACCAACAGCGGCCCAGCGAACCCATGGGGGAGCCACCAAACCAACGACGACCAAGTGAACCCGCGGGGGAGCCGAAGCGCCGCCGCCTTCTCGGAGACCGACCCAGTGAACCTGTGGGGAGCCCTCCAACAAGGAGGGGACAGCCAGCAGAACGCCTTCATGAAGACCGACCTCGTGAACCTGGGGGGGATCCTCCAGCAAGGAGGGGACGACCAGTGGAGCTGGTACCAAACATGCAATGGCAGATCCAGCAGGTTCAAGACCACATGGCACGACAAAGACAGGCAGCAGAGTGAGCGTGGCAAAAGTGAGCGTGGCAATTTTCCTGGCTTGCTAAGGCCCCAACTAAAAGGCCGTTTTGTTCGCAGTGCTTAGTTCAAGCCCAGAGCCAGAGGGGAGAGGAGAGTCGATGGTTTATGTGGGGGTTGTGCTTTGGTTTCGGCCCTCCTCTTTCCCTAGTGTGCCCTGCTGAGAGCCCCGCCCCACTTTCCGGGGGATCTTTTGCAAAACCAACCCTGCCGGGGGAATGCACGTGCTTGTACCATACGTGTTACATACCACATTCTTTCAGCCACCTTTGCCAACATGGCAGAGCCGTTCCGTCCCTTTACAATTCGCCTGCAACGCCGTCACTTGTGACGAAGTCTGATCCGCCTCTTTGCCACAATTCAATGCTTCCTCCTGCCTCGGCTGGGGGGAGCTACAATTTGACCGGCACTTTTCAGGCCCCCCCGAACCAGCTCACAACTAAGGATATTGCCGTAGGGGCGCGGTGATGAGGCGGGGGTTGTGTTGTGTTTAGAGTTCGGGGGGTGTTCCTGTTTACACCTCGGGGCCTATTTTGTTTTTCCTTGCCTAATCTGGACTACCCCAAAGCCGTCCACTCACTAATACAGTGTGGGGGACGGGCGGGCGCAACGCCTGCGGGTCGGTCGACGACCCCTAAGCCCGGCAGAAAGAAAGAAAGAGAGAGAGAGAGAGAGAGATACCAGTACAGCAGGGCGGGGGCACCCGTCTTTTCGGCACACTGTAGCTACGGACCGTTGCTGACTTTCTTCTCCGACTAAGCCGAACGGGGGCCCCCACCTACCTACTTTTCAGTGACGTGGGGAACCAAGTGGTTGAGCACTTTGGCCACTTTCACTAACTTGCTTGTTTTCTAAACCATGGGGGAACCCACCACTTCTCCTGAAAAACAGGAGCACACGTCCATGTACAGACAGAGCCCATCCATTCCAAATAATGGATGGGGCAGCGCACCCGCGCGGGGCGGGGGGACTGCTCCCGCCCCAAGCCCCTAGCAAAGCAAAGCAAAGAGAGATAGAGAATTGTGCAGTCGTGCCCCTGGCCTTTGTGACACCTGCAGCCAGCCGCGCACAGTTGAGGGGTTACAGTGTACCGTTGTAGGCGCAGTTGTTGGGACAGTGTTGTGTTGATGCGGTGGCTGATCACCAACACGGTGATCGCAGTGCGGTGCCAAGCTTGAGATGCAGATCCGACTTCCGGCGAGTGGGGGGCCCCCCCCCTTAGCCTACGAGGGTGGATGGGGGTTAGTCTAGTGGTTCGGGGGGCAAAGCCGGTGAGTCAGATCGAAGCCAGTCTCGGCCAGTCTCTCCTTCCTGTACTCCCTCCAGTGCGCGGAAACGCGCGAGGGGGGCACGGACCTATTCGTGCTTCCCTCTGACTGTGCTGAAGAAGAGATAGAGAGAGAGAGTTCACACGTTCGTAAGCCCTAAGTCCTGAACGGGGGAATGGTATTTGCCTCAGAGTGTCTTGCAACGGAACATGTGAACATCGTATATGCATATAGTTAATATTCTATGGCTTTAGCGTCCACGATGTTCGCTGTTCTTACGTCACCCCCCGAGTCCGTCAATACGACGGGTGGGCTTGAAGCCCGGGGGCGTTTACCCGCCCTCATGCCCGGGAGAGAGAGAGAGAGAGAGAGAGAGACAGAGAGAGAGAGAGAGAGTTCACACGTGTTCTGTGAAGTAGCATGGTTTGGGCCTCAGTCGTTGTGTTGTGCAGTGCTTGCAGAGTTGCTAGAGGGGAACAGCAAGGGCTTCCAGTGCTCGCTGCCGGGAAGCAAACCATGCTTCACGGAGCTTTTGAGCACCAGCCGTGCCCACACAGCCTAGTGGGACGAGGCGCGAGGCGGGGGGTTGCATAGGTAAAGTCCAGGGGGGTTTAACGGTCCAGAACAGCGCCTTGTCACAACAGAGGACACTTTTTCACCACAGACTTCCCAGTGCGCACATGTGCCCCGGGGCGGAGGGAGACCGACCCCTTGGCTGCGTGCAAGCAAGTTCACATGTGTAGGGGGTAAAGCCCCTGCACCATAGCCCTGGCGAAAGAAAGGAGTTCACATGTGACCTTCGAAACTTGCGGACCGTTGAGGGGGTAGACCTTCGGGCCAGGGTTCCTTCGGGGGCCCAAACTCCTAAGCAAGCAAGCGCGCAAGCAAGCAAGCAAGAGTTCACATCCGAGTACCAACCATGATAGGAAAAACTGAATTTGCTGACGGGGGGTTGCATTTGCTTCACTATTACTCAATGTGGTGTGTAAGAGTGGAGGGCCGATAGTTCAGACAGGCTTTTTCCCCCTGAAGCTGAAGCTTTTGTGACCCTTTGAGTGGGGACACAATGTCAGAGAGCACCAAACTCCACGTGCAGCCTGGGCACCAGCTCCTATGCTTTCCAATAGCTGAGCCCATCTGTCCAAATGATGGATGGAGTTGCGCTGAAGCGCGAGTCAAGCGGACTGCCCTTGGCTCATGCCCCAGAGCAAGGCAAAGAGTCCACGCCTCTCGCCCCAAAAACACTTCGGGTGGGCATGATGCCCGGAGGCGTTGACCAGCTTCCATGCCCGGGAGAGGGGGAGAGAGAGAGAGAGAGACAGAGAGAGAGAGAGAGAGAAGTTCTGATGTTGTTATTGTTTTTTACGTTGCGATGTTGCTTGTAGTCATATCCCCGGCCCGATGTAGTGATGAACTGATTGCAGAAGTAGTCGAAGACCCTGGGGGATCGCAACACTACATTACTTAGGTTACTCTGTCAACTGCTGTAGCTATTACTTAGGTTACTCTGTCAACTGCTGTAGCTAGAAAAGATCCACCTGGGGGACTACGAAATTAATTTCACACTCCTCCAAAGTCCCCACAAAATATGGGGGGGCCCTAGTGGCCGAGGGGTCTTAACAGCCCCTCATGCCCGGCGGAAGAAGAGAGAGAGAGAGAGAGAGAGAAACATGCCGCCCACTCCATGGTCCATTGGGGGGACGGGGCCAACGGCCTGTGGGTCGCACCGCGACCCTTTATGCCCAGCAGAAAGAAAGAGGGATATGCTGATTTGCATTGCAGGCCGTTCCGGGCTTCCCGGTGCCCTCCTTGCTGAGGCACGCAGCAGTTATGTCTGCAAGTCGGGAGTGTCTAGTTTTTCTGGGGTGTAGGCCTGATGGGGGCTTGAGCTTTCCTTGCATCTCGTCATTTCGAGCCACTAGGGCTGCTAGATTTCCCAAGTTCAAAGTGGCTTGAATGCCGTCGGCCGTCGATGGATACATGCACTCCATGCGGTTGAAACAGTCGAGCGTGGTGGTGGTTAATTTCGAGTCAGTAGACTAGAAGCCCGTATCCCCCATTGCCTCACCAAACACTAGGCTTGGAGGCATGAAAATCCGTAACTTTCCTAGTTGCACCCTGTTGCCTCGCTTTCCGGCAGGCGCTTTGCCCGCGTGGTTGTGGAGGATATGGCCTGGTCTGTGCTGAAGGACGCCCCACCGATTGAATGGGCCCGCAACGGCCCCGCCTCGAATACCGACAGCCGCCATTGCAGATGCCGGGGATTTGCCATGTATGCGGACTGGATAATCAGGCTTACTTGCCGTGACGAACTCGGACTGCACTTCGTGCCAGCGAAAGAAAGGAAGGATTAGGATTGGTTGTTCGGACATCGATGTTTCGCGGATGTTATTGCATGGCATGGCCGTTCAGCTTGTTTTTCGCTGATGTCCTATTGGAGTTTCTCGTGGATTTCTAACGGAGTGTTCTGACGGTTATATTGCCTTCAAACAAAATCAGCAAAACGACTCAGTGTCAAAATGCGCGTGCTTCGTCGGCCAACAAATCTTCACGCCAAAACACTGCATTAAAAAAGTCGCCTGGATTGTCCGGGTTGTGAGCGCCGAGAACAGACCGCTCGAAGCTTGCCCAGAAAGACAGTGCCAAGAAGGAAGGAAGTATCTACGGGTGCGTGAGTGCATCAAGGTCGCGAAGGGTTGTTTCATTGAGTGAATTAATGACTGAGAGAGTGAGCGAATGAGAGCCAGACATGTATGAGTGGTTCAGGTCTTTGGAACAGCGGTCCATTCGGACTGCACCTCCGCTCGATGAAATCTATGCCGACTTCGTGAGAGTGAGTGGATATGCCATGAGCGGAGAGTTGTGTCCGTTCCAGCTTCTGCCGGGTGGTCGAAAGCTTGATCGCCAAACAGGACCTACGCGATGCTGCTGCTGATTCTCGCGCTTCTGCTTCTTAGTGTGCGTTCCACTACGTAGCATCAGAAGGAACCGGTGTGCGGACAGAGACTCATTTATGGCAATGCGATCCGTGTGTGGGTCGCCATGCTGCTCTCTCAATGCCTGTGTGCATTTGGCAAAAAGCAGATTTTGTGGTGGCAGGCACACGTAGGTTTTATTCCTCATAGAAAGAGTTTGCCGGCGAGCTTCTCATTCGCATCAGCACTGAATGAAACTCGCAGTTTGACTTGGAGTTGCAAGTTGACAGGTGCCTTAGTCGAAGAGCTGAAGCTGGAAGGTCAGGCTGGGCTCCTAGGTTTGCAGTGAGAGCGTCGGTTACCTTTTGGAGTCGTAGGAGGGTGCAGACCTTGCCAACACCCGAGGTGGATTTGCGCCCCGGGCGTCCTGAGCTGAGTGCAGCAACATGCTTGCATCACTAAGCAGTCATCGGGTCTCCCAGCAGGTTGCAAAAAGGCATGTGGCCAATCTGAGAACGTATGCTGCATCTTTGAGAGAGCTCCAAGAGGACAGACTGTCCTACATGCTGATATATGTCTCTTGATACTGTGGCAGTATACCATACCTTGTGTATACGATTGTATATGTATACAATCATATGTATGTATGTGTGTATTTATGTATGTATGTGTATATACATATATACATATATGTATATACACATAGAGAGAGAGAGAGAGAGAGAGAGAGAGAGAGAGAGAGAGAGAGAGAGAGAGAGAGAGAGAGAGCGAGAGAGGGGGAGGTGGTTTCGCTGTCATTTCGCTCTCTCTAAGTCGGGAAATAGACCTAGACCTCTCTATATCCTTACCCAGCACTCCACAACGGGGTGCGGCGGCGCGCAGGGGGAGGGGAAACCTTCTCTTCAGGCCTTTTGACAAAAGACTCAAAGAGAGGCAGATAGTTGCATGCATGCGAGCATGGAAGCATGCAAGTAAGCAAGGCAGATAGGTCAAGGTCTCTCTGTGTGTGTAAATGTGCGCACCCTGATTGTCACGCTCAGATTTTCTGTCTCTTCTGGTGCGAGTGAAGGGTCAAAAGTATGCGGCTTGGAAGCCAAGGACACGAGCTCAAGGCCCCTGACGGAGCGTTCCTTCTGGCTTCGCACAGTTTCGACTTCGGGTTAGTTCAGGATTTCGGGATGTTGTGGGGTTGTTTTGGGGTTTAGGGTCTCTGATTGGGGGTTTGTACAGACGCACACACTCACGGGAGGCAGGGAAAAACAGCTTGAGATCGTTACGGTTACGTGCTGCACCTTCACGCCAGTTTCTATTGGGCAAGCCCTTGAGAGCTCATCGGCCTTTCCGGGTTGTAAGCGTGTAATGTTTTGAATGTTGGTGACCACACACCTCTCGGCTGCGCGGGTGGCGGCACATTGACATAAGGTATCGATACTGCAATGTTTGCACCCTGAAGAACATACCTTTCGTTCTGGCACACGAAAGGGCGAAAGGGTCGATCACTCGTCAGCGCCAGGTTTCATCCAAAAGCAAGCTTGAGCTGCGTGACGCTCGAGAGCGTCTTCTTGAGTCATTTTGATCTTCCTGCAGAGGGCCTGCGCTTGCGACATGCCTGGGCAGAAACCAGCTACATTAAGCTATATCCCCTGGTGATGCATGGATGGCAGCCCAGGTCTGTATCTTCCGCTGGCAAGCGGAGGCCTTCTGCAAAGCGACTTCCATAGGGCGACTGTCGAGCAAATGGTGGGAGAGAACCACACAGAAATGTTGACATCTTGATACCTCCTGTATAAGCGCGAGATCAGAGGGCTCCTCATGATTCACAGCATGTGAGCTTTCCAGGTGTCAGCTCGTCCTGCATGCAAAGCCCCCGACACCTCAGCACGAGGCTCCTGCTTCCCTTCAGCCTTTTGCCAGATTCAGGGTGGAAAGATTCCACTCGCACTTGCCTTTGCAATCTATGTTAGCCTTATCACGAAAGCTAGCTCTTTGGAGCTTGCGGGAGTTGTCGTTCACCAATGCCTTCCTACATAGTTCAATGGGTGCAACGAAGGCCTGGGGCCTTAAAATGCTTCAAATCAAAGGAATTAAGCGCTGGGGGGGGGGGGGGGGGGCTGACACTTAGGGCCCGCGGGCGTTGATTTGAGGCAGGGGGGAGGGGGTCTCCCCCCTTCCCCCAACAGGACCTCTCCTTCCCCCCCCCCCCTTGAAGGCCATGCTTGCAAGCATAGCCGTTTGTAGAGTTTAGAGTAGTTGTTGTTACTGTTACTCATAGCCGCTGTAGAATTTTGAGTTCTTACCACTTATCGCTTCTAGCTTCCGTAGCCCTGCTCTCAAGTCTAATCTAGCAATATCTAACAGATTCTAAACAAGTGTGATATACGCACAGACGTGCCGGCGTAGGTCCGTCAGCACGTTTATGCATGCTTTCGTTTCGCTCGTTCGTTCGCCTATACCAGTACCTGTAGAACGCAGCAGCGAAATTAATTGGTATATTCTGTTGTACACACACATACCAAGCTGTAGATACACATGTAGGTTGCATGATGTGTGCTCACATAGTACATAGGTGTGTGTATGTAGATATCTATAGCTGTACAAACCGTGCATGCATGAAAGTCGCGTCGGGTCTTGTCCTGTCGGGTTGGGTCGTGGCCAGGTGTGGCAGTGGAGGGTAGGTCAGGTCACGTCACGTCATGTCGTGTCCGTATATCGCTTCTCTAGACACGCGTCCCCAGTGCCACGGCTTGAAAGGCAGTTGCAACGCGCTTGCAGCTTGACCTGTCCGCTGCTTGTTGCACAGGACGTGTCAGCCATTGCAAAAGTCAGCCCAACTTTCTGCCGATACTGCCCTCCTTGCATTCCCTACTGCGTTCCTTCGAAGGACAGGCCACGAAACACCTCTGGCCTTTGCCCAAGCTCAGGCCTGGAGTCCAACTGGGCGGCGCTGGGGCCTCAGAGATCTTCACAGGGGAATTGACAGTATTCTGAGCTGAAAGAAATCATGACGCCCTGAGATCGAAGTCTGTCTCAGAAAGTCTCCGAGTGCAGGTTGCAGGGGCCCTCGACAGCATCTGGGAGCTCTGGGTCTCGCCGACTGTTTGAAGGTAAAGTGGCGGATGTAACATAAACCTCGAGATAGTTTTGCCCGAAGGACGTCTCATGCCCGTGCTGGATTACATGCCGACAAGTTCCTAAAAGCAGAATCCAGGCTTGCAGACCCGAGCGACTTTGTGGGAACATAGAACAGCAGGCCGTGTATTCATGTGTACAAAAACCGGGGCCAACATTTCATGGGAGAGAGAGGTGATTCAGAACATGATCCACACCACAGCAGGGGAAGAGCCTGCAGCAAGCGACCTATTACGGAGTCCTGTGCACTGTATACTGGCTGCATGACGTGCAACCTTTACTATACCGTGCACAAGGTATGAGATGCTTGGACAACCTGATGTGATTGCATGACAGGTGCGAATCGACCGTTGCCATCTGCTCCAGGGGTAGGGCACGAGAGCATGATGGGATGTGTTGAGGGTCTCTCAAGCGGCTTGCAGCCATTGCCGTAAGCCACCTTCGCAAACGATATCCTGTCAGCTGTGCCTGCAGGCAACATGGCCTTAAAGGTTGAAGCGCCAGGGTTTCATGCGGCCTCAGGGCACCAGTCTATAGTGGCATACCCTGCAGCAAGAGGAAATCCGCTGAACTGTTTCAATGAGCATTTGACTCTTGTGCGCGCGCCCCCTTGCACTACGACTTGGGCGGCGACAGCAGGCCGAAGTCTTGAATTCACGGCGAAAGTGCACCTTCTCGATGCTGAAGCTCAAAACTTGCTGCCAGTGATCCCACTGAAGCAGGCTATAGAGTCCCGATGTCACACCAGGGCAGCCACCACCGGGAGCAGAAGCTGCTTCATCGCATCCGTGTGCTGTCAGGCATCCTGCGCGGAATATGGAGGGCATAGAAGGAAGCCTGCCAAGATCTCAGCACAGACTTTGCGGCGAGCCCTGTGTCAGCGGAACATCCGTGGAAGCAAATGCAGCTGAGCCCAAGGCTTCCGTTACACAGCGAATTGAAGCTGGAGGAGAGCTTTGTGGGCCTGGCTGGCAGTGGCGTCTCTCATTGAAAAGTGCTGCTCCTCACCAGCCGGGGCCCGGCAGGTGGGAATTTGCTCTTCGTTTCGAGCAGGATGCAATAAGCGTCCTGAAGTTCCGGCAGACCCTCCGAGAGGAGAGCGAGGCAGCCTGCGAGACCGCACGCAGAGCAGTTTGCCAGTCTGTCCCACTTTGCTGAACTCTTGGCTCTCAGGCCCTTTTGCACATGGTAGGAACACCTCCTGTTGAGTGATTCTCTGATCACAGCCAGCTTGCTGCAGGAATTTCCGCGGCGGCGGGCTCATGCTGTGGTGTTCCGAATTCTGTTGAGTCAGTGTCAGGCTTTGCAGCGTGTCGCGCTTCACTCTGTCTTTCGTTTGATGTCCAGTTGTATCATAGTCACTACAAGGAATGTGGCTTTGTGTGTTAGTGTCTCGAAAAGCACAGGGAAGATTCTGCCGCTGTCGTGGTGCTGATTCATGATTGCAGCTGCTGCTGCTGCTGCCGTTGGTGGTTTCGGCGGCCGTCGTGGTGGTAAAAAAAGCTTCGTCAGCAATGTGAGCATTTGTAAAAGCTTTAGGTGTGCTAGTGGTGCGACTGAGACATAGCAACGGCGGGTCCGTGGAAGAAACTCGACGCTGTTGGCCCAAATTTTTCGCCATAATGAGGCCGAGGAGCGTCGACCCTGCCAGCGCAGCGGTTGCTTCGATGCCTCCTGAGGAGCTCTCAGGCACAACATCACGGGATGCATCTGGAACCTGTACCATTCAGCCCGATATCGCGGCAGGTTGCGTCAGTATGGGCAGTACTCGAGTTTGCATACATTGTATATGTTCTCGCACTGTTCCTGTGCTGTACACACTCGCGCGCACGCACACAGACACACAGACACACAGACACGCTGACACACTGACACACACACACAGACACACACACACACACACACACGTCAAAATTATGGTCCTTTTTGGGGCCCTATTATGATCCGGCACCTATTAATTATTTAGGGTATCCAAAAAGGGACCTTAATTTTGACAACTTCAATTTCGCACACAGATAGGTACACACAGGCAGAGGTGGTGAAGATTTCACACCACCCTGTGCATATTTCGAGTCTTGCCGGCCAAGAAACGGTTGCCAGGCTTGCTTGAAGATTCCTGGAGAAGTGCGGAGTCGTCCTGATCCGAGCAATGGAACTTCGATCTTTTTGGCCTGTCCGTTGCCTGGGGAATTCAAGCAGGTTGGGACTGGACAGGGTTCTGAAGCAGCAAGTGGTAGCAAGGATGGTTTGTAGGCGTGTGGTATTCAGCCAACTGCCGTAAGGCGACGACCTTTCACAACACCTGGAGCTTCGCGGCCGCATGGTCTGTCCAGGCACGCGGGAGTGACGAAATCGTCCATTGCCTTGATTTTGTGAGCTCTCCAGCCGCCTGACCCCATACTGCGAAGGTTTTATCGTGTGAGACAGAATTGCAACAGCAGCTGAAAGCGGAATGCCAGGTCGAACACCTGCAATTCTTCTTTCTCCATTTCCGGCGCCTGGTCTGATCGTATTTTAAGTCTGGCACTGACTGGCACTGACCCCTACTGTGTTTGATTTCGGTCTCCAACCTCCAACGAGCAAGATTCAGGAGGGGCAACGTTTTTAAAATGAATGCCAGCTGATCAAGGCAGCGACATTTTGCGCCCGAAGTCCATCATCATTGCAGCTGTGCTCAGCCATCCAGAATGCAGCAAACCAGCACTGCTGCTGTTGTGGGTGCTGCTGCAGGTTCTAGTCTAATTAGGCAGGTCAGGACTGCAAACTGGGTGGAGTCACAAAATGTGTGAAAAGTCTTTGCTCCATGTCGTCTAGCTTGAGGACGAACCCGTTCCATCACGCCTGGTGAACATGCTCAAGCATCTGGGATGAATTACAGGGACGTGCAGTCGTCAGCACGTTGGACGCCCCGGCTCGGAGTTTCACGGTCTAACGTTCGCCGCTATTGTTGGCATGGGATGCCCCGCTGCGGTACGAGCGTTGACAAGTCAAGTTCTTCTCGAATTCTGATTCTGGTGTTCTGGCCAGAACCTCGCCAGTCTTCATACGATGCGTGGAGCTGTGTGTATACCCAAGGCAAGCATCCGACTTCGAGCGTCAGTCCAGGGAGAAGAGCAGTGCCTCAAGGCAATGGCTCGCACTGTCGGCGCACTCAATTCGTTGAAGTGGCGTGGTTATTGTGAGATGTAGCCTTGAACATTTTGCTTATCGTCTTTGTCCGACTTCTTTTTGCATGGGGGCTCTGTGCATGACCAGCCGCCCGTAAGTTAACCGGGCCACAACGCACGGATCAAGGCAGCATGTACACAGCTGCTTTGGGGCATCTGGGGGCCCATATGGTCAGGTGTCTGGCGTTCCCAGACCCCCCCCCAATGGTATGGTCTGATAGGGGTGGGGGGGCTGGCATGTGCGGAAAGGGGTTGGGGGCCGTTGGAGCTGCCACTGGATGGTGGGGTGGTGCTGGCGGCCAGGGCTCACGCGCAAGCCCTTCGCAAGCAAGCCGTAAACCCTATAAAGCAGCGCGTGCCCCTGCTTTGAGCAACCTTGACTTGTACTACACCCAACCCTAGACCCCACCTAACTGCAGGCTCTAAGCCTAAAGCAGAGCATACACCGCAAATCCTCCCTAGGCCCTTGTCGACTCTTGTCGACTCAAAGCCATATATACCTTGCAACCGCAAATAAACCCAAAACTCAAAAGCTTAAGCTAAATCCTAAACCCCAAAACCCCACAACCACCCCACAGGGGGAAGAGGAACCCCACACCCCACACCACAGGGGAGGGGGGTATCCGGACCATTGACCCTTGGGGGGGGGAGGGGGGGGCTTGCGGAGCGCCTGACCACATATGCCCTCTTCTCAGGCGGTCGCTCTTCACGCAGTCCTGTGGCTCGCTGCGGTCGAAAGCGAGCTTGTCTAGCTCGAGGCTTGTTGCGGTTGCGCAAGGATAGCGTGGAACCCGATGGTCGGTCGGTTTTAAGCCTGAGCTGTCCAAGTACGATCCCCATGCGATGCTCAAGACAGGCTTGTCTCTCCGGACTTCTTCCAGAAATCCAGTTGCTGTGCGAGTTGGGATAGGGTTTGCTTCCCTTGTTTTTGTTTTTCGGACGTCAGGCTTGTTCAGGATTCGGCTGCATCAATAACCTCCGCATCGCCATCATCGTCACCATCATGACCACTATGATCATGTTTATCCGGCTCAACAAGAAAATGATCAGAGAAATCCAGCGGCTTCGAGTCCATGATCTTAATTGAAATGGCATTGTTGTTTGCACGCGAACTTACAGCACGGAAGTTCGTCGTGTGCAGCCATAAAGACATGAATGGTGATGAGCCGAGCAAACAAAAAAGTATACACAACTCAGATTGACGGTTCTTGACATCGGGCAACCGCATCGGAAGAGAAGTAGATAACCATGCACATCGTGATCTGAAGAATGTGTGCTTCCACGCACCGAGACTACGCATATTTGTGGGGTATCGTCGTCACGCATGCAATGCTGATAGTTGGGCTGTTTTGCTGTGATCATGACAGGATGTTTGTTTGATAAGGCTTGCAGGCGGGAAACATGCAAAAGCACGTGGGTTTGATTGGATTTGCCATGGTTTGCCACACTTAAGTGTGCACCTGCGCCAGTATGGATGCCGGAACCACGGTCAACTGTTTTCACGGAGAAATGCATGATAAACGGAACATGCGACCCTACAAGCCACCTCAGAACCTCCAGCGGAATGCCTCAACTGAGATGCCTCAGTCATCCCTTGGATTGGAAGGCTCGGGCGGGCAAGATCTCTCCGGCAGCAGACCAGCCGTGTGCTAGAAAGTCGTCCTTGGCTCGGCATTGTCAGATCCACTCGCCATACTATAAAGTGCAAATTTCCGTCCATTTACGATCTGCACTTTAGCAAGCCGTGGGAGCCGTTGGGTTTAACTCTTCAGATCTGTGCCGTAGGGCTGTGGCTAGGGCAGCGGCACCTGCATGCATGGCTCACATGCCTCTACAGCACGTGACAGTGCGCCGTCAAAACAATGCCGGACTGGTGTTTTGAGGGCATGACCAGCAAGTCTTTGACCGGCCCAGCTGCACCTGTGAGCTTCCGCAAACCATCGCCTAACTTCGACCATATGCCGACCCTATTTTGTTGCATCTTGCGGGCTTGCGTCATGGCGTCTGTGGCAGCACCTCCGCTGCTGCCTCGGCCAGCGATTTTAAGTGCCCTCAGCCTCAGGACAATTGCCGCTGTACTTGCTGTGTTGCATGCCACGACCTCGCCGAATGTCTTTGTGCATGCAGATATGAAGCTGCGCATTGCAGTCAGTTTGTGGGAGGTAGCGCTGCATCCTTCGTGTTGACAAGTGGCTTAGGTTGGCCCCGCGTTTGAACGTCGCAGGGCAGCGGCGCTTTCTGAGCTTTTTGGCACGGTACAGGACGGCGCACAAAGTGCAAGACTTTGTGTGCATGGAGCTGCAGTGATGATGGCGGACCATGCAATTCCAGCAGAAGGCTTACACAGGCCAGTCGTACCCGCAAACGCATGCAGCCAAGGTCTGCGAGATCCAGGCATGGATTTCAGCTTTTCAGCGGCTTACCTGACTCAGCGCAGTTTCTTGCAGCCCAGAGTGTGAGGTTCCAACGATTTCGGCTGGCACTTTGTCTTTGCTCAAACCAAGGTAGAGCGTGTGGATTCAAGACTCAAGAATTTGCAAGCTTCAGGCGAAATATATATGGGCGATACGGGCCTTTGACCATGGAGCTTGACAGTTTCCGTTTGCATAGCACACCGAGGTTTTCAAGGGCAGCAGCATTGATTCGTGGATAGTTTATGTCTCCAGTGACGCTGAAGCTTGCAAAGAACGCACGAGGTTGGCAGAAAGTTATCACCGACCAGACCGAATCAATGACCGGGCTTACGTGGTCTCAACATGCTGGACTTCAAACTTCAAACCCTAGCCACAGCAGTTATCGGTGTAGCGGGAAGAAGACGGTGCATCGGGATTCCCTCCTTGAGATGGCGGGAAACTGCTCTTGAAGAGCAAGTGAGGGTTTCAAAAGCACAGGAAGAGCTGCCGGAATCAGGGTTCAACCAACGGGTTTCCAACACTGTGGTTTTCCAGCGGTCAAGCCTTTAGGTCCCTGACACCCACTGTACAAAACCCAGGCCCTTGGCCTTGTAAGATATTGGTCAACACGAAGATGCTCAGGTGGTTACTTGCTCAGCCATATGCTTTGGCGCCGATGGCGACGTCAAGAGTCGAGGCTCCTTCGCACGCGGTGTGATGCTGTGTTGGCGGTGACTGTCGGCGATGCAGTTGTTCAAGCACAGGGCCCCATGTTGACACAAATCGAAGGGATGGTAGGCAGAACAGGATTGACTTAATCAGTCGACTGCCTGATACGCAGTCGTTCAGGCTGTGAGGCCTAGTCACAGCAGTTCCGCAAGCATAGTTTTTGAGCACTCCGTGTCTTACTTGGCATTGGGGTTGTGGTTTGTGAGTGTTTGCGATCCTGCGACATTCTCTTTTCGCGTTGCTTCGTGTGTTTGTGATTTAGGGGTGATTTGTGTTTGTTTCGCGAGCTGTCGCCTGCGTGTTGTTCTCATGACCCTTTTTTCTTTGCTTTGCTGTACATTCACAAAATGCCACAAGCCGCATTGAAAAAGAACAAACGGAGAGAAACCCACCACCACGACGATTATGCTTGCACTGTGCAGCAGTGTTTTCTGCAGGGGCCCCCACATGCTCGTTCGCTTTGAAGCAAGGATCCCTGAGGGCATCTGTGGGGCTTGATCAAGGCTTGGAGCGGGCTTGCCTTACCACTTGACCTCGTCCGCCCTGCATCCACTTCATGCAAGGTTGCCTCCCGGCTTCGAAAAGAAACGTCAATCTGCAAGCACTTACAAGTAAGTCTAAGCTCCGCTTCCTGCGGTGTGCACCCTGGGCCAGGCCTGCCGTTTGCGTGGCCGCGTCCAAGCTCTCCATCCTTGAGGCCACTTAGGGAGGAAACAGTAAACAGGAGGAACCTCTGCCGTTCAATCAGAAGGAATCTCTTCGAAATGCGGTGGCATTGTACAGGCTGGCAGTCGCTTGCAGCAAAGCGCTCGGGAACTTATCAAGCCACGTGGCTGCAACCGTCGCAACCTGATGGACGGCAAGACGCTGTGAGTGTCACATAAACAGTCCACGAGCTTCTGCATGTGTCCCACGTGGCGAAAACGGCCACATGTGGCACATTCAGGAAAAACGGCCAGGGCATTGTTTTCAGCACCTTGTCTGCAGCAAGTGCGGTCAGGCCTGCTTGCAAGCCAGGCCATACGTTGTAGCCGCTTCTAGTATTTTGTTCCCCAGACAGCGCAGCAACACTCAAGTTAAACGGAATTCGGATACTCGGGCCCGGAAGCGCGCACGGGGATGGCAGTCGTGAACCCCGCAGTGGCCCGCGGCCATATTCGCCTCATCCAGTCCTGCTCACAGACCTCTGGCAGTGAGCTGGCCGTGGTGTGTTTGCTCCCGTCGTTTTCCCTCAGAATGCTCGAAGTCCCTATGAGGTCCTACTGTAGCAGGGCCAGGCCACGCATTAATTCTGGTCCCCTCGGCGTAGAGTCTTCACCCGCCGCCACAGTGTTTTCGCCATTTGTGCTGGCATATTGTTAAAAGTTAGGTTTGGTGTCTCGACACACGCTGCCGCAGCGAGGTTATCCACTTTGCTTTGGACTCAATGCTTGCATTTGTCTCGTCCTTGGCGGAACCTCATATGCCACTGGGAAGAGACTTCAGCGATTTGCTGAGCCCGAGCTTGGGCCTCGCTGGTAAGCGCCACTGAGGTCTGGACTCGAAGGTGCAGGCCACTAGTTCTGTGCCCCTTCCATGTGGACTCGAAGCTGCGGCTTGATGGAGTTGATGAGAGCCGAGAAGCTCTGGGATCAACCACACAACTTCAACTTTCGGTGCAAGCTTCAACTCATGCGGACTTGTGGCAGCAGCGTCGCACGAAGACTCTGGCTCTTTCTGATAGGAACTTTTCGATCTGATCCAGCGAGCCATAGCATCTCATCTCAGGTTCGGCTACTTCACGGCCATCTATTTAAGCTATGGCACATTGTGCTATCCCTTGCCACGTGTCTGAAAGTATTGCTCGTCCTGTCACATCTCGCTTTCCCGCACGTTTCTGTCGCCCCTCCCGGTCCCGCCGTCGCCTGCAGAACCGGTTGGTCGTTAGGCAGCTGGGAGCAGCTGTGGCGCTGGCCCCGAAGTTCAGCCGCAGCTTCCGGGCGCTGAAATCACGCATGGGGCTCCCAGGCAAAAGATATTGAAATCAAGGATCACATCAGCTCTTGCGGAGCGGCTAGCAGACGCCCCCTAAACAGAGCATGTGCTTGGATTTTATGTTTGGGACAGGGCCACAGAAAACAATACACCACGTCTCTGCTCGCATCTTTGCGTCCCCACCACCTCGGCCCCGCCCAAGAAGCATGAATGTTAGTAGATTGCCATGGCAGTAGCCAGAGCTTCGTTTTGAAGCGCCACTGGATTTTGTACGTAGCTTGGCCATTCGATTGAAACTCTTGTGCCGCGTCATGTAGATGCTACTTGACTTGGCAGAGTGCATACGTATGACTGAGTACTTCAAGTGAATATCCAAGGCTCAACTGGTTCATGGCAGGTGCTTGGCTGCTGGCTCTCATTGCAGCGAGCCCCTCCCAAGCAGCCAACTCCGTGTTGCTGTATTGTTGGCAAAGTCCTGCACAGAGGACCCAGGCACTTACAGAGGTAGGGACTCAAGGGCCTCGCGTCCACTCCATCTCCGCAAAGCCTGCCAGATGTTCTCGATATTTCTGAGGTTTGGCTGCAGTGATGGCTGGAATCGTTTTTGCATTGGCGCTGTGGCCAGGTTTCCCTAGCTACAGGGCTTGATGCATGACGGAAGATTCCCCGTAGTTGCTAGTACTTCTAGTAGTTGCGGGTGGCAGATGAATTCGGTCAAGCTTGACAGCTATATAGCCGATATAGCCTTTGGGGTACGGCCCGGAGGCATAAACCACGCCAGCCGTCGGGTGCCGAAAGTCCAACGGTTATCTGGCCCCGTGAGTTTGGAAGGGCCCATTGATGTGACGGCTTGTCGCAGCTATGGCGATAACAGGCTTTGCCAGCAAAACAGTTGCTGCCTGTGAAGCACTGAGACTCGAAGGGTCTTTGCGGCTGATCGACCCTCGTAGCTGCGAGCAAAGCGACGTGATGTGACAACCCTCTTGGTTACTTGGAATCTGCAATATGCAAGCCCATGGTGCGAGATTGGGTTCGGGTTTAGGCTGCATGTTCTTGCTGCACAAGACCGGCGGGTGGCTCCATGATGTGATGCAATGTGTGCTTCAGTGGATATCTTGACTGTCAAGGTGGCCGACGCCCTCCTGGACCTCGCCACGGATGGTGGCTTCTGCCTGCATGTTGATGCGACATTTGAGATTCCGCGGTTGCATGTCAATTTGTCGGTTCATTCAGGCCGCGGACCATCGGTGGCGGTCGCCTGCCAGAGATCAAAGGCGCTTCAGGGTCCACGCCGGCATTTGCTGATTAGAATGGCTGCTGCTTGCTTGTATTGTTTCCTGTGGGAGACAATCAACGTCGCAAGGCTGCATCAGCGACACAGAGAAGCAAAAGGCATCCGCTCCCACTCCCATCTAGAATCTAGTCCAGAGCCCAAGGGCTGCTTGGGACCTGTGTCGGTCTGTATGCCAGGTGAAGGAACTGCCCAAGAGCTGGGAACCTACATGCTTGGTTTGACGGATATGATTACTGATTACTGTTAAATGCCGTCCGTGGACTGTCCCACAGCAGCTGCGGGGCTTTGTTGCAAATTGGGCCGTCCCTTCTGTCCAAAGGCTCTGGGAGGCCCAAGAAGCACTCTGGGCCTCAGGAGCCTGCTGGTACTGAAGCGTCTGCAGATGCAGAGCCATGTGATGGATGCCCACTGCGTAATCGGAACTCATGGACTACTCCAAAATAAGTCTGGATTTCAATTTCAATTATGTTTTGAAACCGATTCTAATACTTCATTGCGGGTTTTAGGGATTAGCTTCGAGAAACAATTAAAATCGGTGTTAATACCTTCTCAATTTTTCTCTTGCCAATGACTTGAAATCAATTTTAATACCCTGGTCCAGAGGTTCTGAGTTCGGAAACACTTGGAATCGATTTTAATTGATCTGGCTATTGGGACCCCTGCGCAGGGTATTAAAATCGATTTTAATTGGTCCGCCTCGTGACAACACTTGGAATCGATTTTAATTGATTTGGCTATTGGGACCCCTGCACAGGGTATTAAAATCGATTTTAATTGGTCCGCCTCGTGACAACACTTGGAATCGATTTTAATTGATTTGGCTATTGTGACCCCTGCACAGGGTATTAAAATCGATTTTAATTGATATGGACACATTTGTACACCTGGATGACAGGACTTGGGACCGTTTAAAGCATTAAGGGGGCGATAGCAACCCTACGGTTTCGTGATCTAGGCTTTCGTACCCAGGTGCTATACTTAGAGGTTCATGGGACTTAGTAACTATGGTTCTAAATAAGGTAACTAGACTTAAAATTGGTTGTAACCCCAGTTAAGGTACTTATAACTGTACTTACTAAGTCCCATGAACCCCCAAGTAAATCTTCAGGGCTTGGGGATTTGGGGTTTTGAGGGTTTACCTGTAGCCCCAATGTAACCCGAAACCCTAAACCCTCGAGAGGGAAAAAACCCTTAACCCTTGACCCTTAGCCTTTAACCCTTAACCCTTAACCCTAAACCCTAAACCCTAAATTCTAAGCCTAAACCCCAACCCCTAAACCCCAACCCCTAAACCCTAAACCCGAGTAGGTTCAGGGTTTGTGAAGGTAGTTCCTTCAGAACTCAATTCGGGGCCTCGAAAAGGCCCAAGAAACCCTGCAAGAATGGTCAGATCTTTGGCAAATCTGCAGTCTTCTGGCTTGGCAGTTTTGTGTTTTGAACACAAACCCTAAACCCTAAACTGTCTACCGTCAGAGTGCTGCAAACCCGAAAGACCTGAACCCAAAGCCGTGAACCTGAAACCCAAGGACCGAGCTCCGTGGACCTCACCCCTAGACCTTAAGCCCTCGACGCTCTACAGTACCCTCATGAGTCCTGCAAAGCCGAAAGACCCCAAAGCCCTAAGACCCCAAAGCCCTGCGCCCTAAACCCAACAAGGAGCCCTGTGAAGCCCGACAACCTGAAACCGACACCCACCCTTACCCCCACAGACCTCAACCCTAAACCTTAAACCCTAGACCGTCTACCCTCAGAGAGCCTCAAAGCCCGTAGACCTGAACCCACAGCTCTGTGAAACCCGAGGACCTCAACCTGAACTCTTCCCGAAACCCTGACCCGCTCTGGAAACCGTCCTCCAAGCAAAAAGTATTAAAATCGATTTTAATACCTACCGGGCGGAGTGGCCGTCCATATGCATTAAAATCGATTTAAATACACCCGTGTGCCTGGTCAGGTCACCCTGGAAGGTATTAAAATCGATGTTAATTGATGTCCCTGGCCGACACGGCCCGCCCTCCGGGCGGATATTAAACTCGATTTTAATTGACAATTAAAATCGAAATCCAGTGCCATCCGACTACTCCATGCATGTCTATGATTAGTGGTGAACAATGACAATATGACTTTGCATTGCGAGACACCTGATGATGGCAGAGAGAATGACAACATGACATAATATCAGTGGGTGCAGATTTTGGATGACGCCTGGGGACCTGGGGAGCTTGACGTTACATGAGGTAGGCTCTGCGTGGTGTGGATGGACCTCATGCTCGATTGACCCATTGTGCTAGATGCAGGACGTGTCGCTGGAAGCGGCCTGTGCCTTCTGGAATATCGCGACTCCAGCCGAGGCCCAATTAATTGGTTTGGCTGAATGGGCTCTGCCACAGCAGCATGGCATTATTCACCACGTTACTGTACGACTTCAACAGAGACGCTGTTCCCTCCAAATGAGCTCTGCTCCTGGTGCCACACACTTCGGAATCCTATGAATTCATCCCGAGATTCTCAGACATTGCAGGTCCGGTCCGGAGACCACAGCACGGATGGTAAACGTGTTAGCTGCTACTATGCAACCACATCTTGCTGGCCAGGAACGTCGTGCACAGCAGGCACGCCGCGAGTTTATGAGCTTCTTTGCACAGATGCGTCATGTTCAGCGCAGCCCACTATCGAACGGTGAAAAGATACCCTAAAAATAAAACGTTGTCATGCCTGAATTTCAGTCAACTTTTTCCTTGATGATCCCGGCCTGCATTCATGAGCAATCGGGCATCTTAATTTAGTCATGTAGGCGGATTCAAAACGTCAACATGCGTTCGTTCACATGCATCTCTGGCAAAGGCTCGACGTAACACCAGTGCTGTCCCCAGCTGATCGCAGGGACGCTGAGAGAACGGTCATTACTCTTTGACTGTTACGTAGCTGTCGATCATCCAAGTGCTTAAGGGTGCCCGTCTGGTTAGACCCTGCCGGCAGAACAAAACAACCCAGACTTTCACGGATGCGTGAGCTGCCTCAATCGGAGGAGCCATTTCGCATTGAGAGGGGCTTGTTTTCAAGACTGAGTCTGAACACGGGGGGGCACCAACATCGCGGCTCCTGCCCTTCGCTGGCTTAAAGCGCAATGCAGCGGCAACCGAGGCAAGGACAGCTCAAAAGGAGCTTTCGCCTCAGGAGCATGTGCCTGTGTCTTTTTTCTGCACGGAAGCCTGCATGTCCCGAGGCTAAGTACTCCGGCGAAGATGCTGTCAGCCGCGTGTTGAATGCGGGTCCTGGAGCTCCTGAGCCTTTCGCCAGAAAGTGGACGGGCTGGTCACGGTTTTTTGTTGGATGGGTAGCTTTGGTCAGTTTGCCTTCCAAGCGTGCACCCCGCGGTTGTTCACTGATCTCAGGCTGGCTCGAGCCGTTGGCTTGCCCGTACAGGTTGCCAAGGAGGCGTGGTGTGTGTGGTAGCTTCCAGCGACATGACATGGGCATGAGATGCGCTAATGTGTGACGACCCGCGTATCTTCAGCTTGCGAAGCGCCGGCCTTCTAGGGTCATAGCCGGGGCTTCGAGTGGGTTAGCCCCGGCAGGCGGCGAGTTTGTTCCGCCGCTTTGGCAACATCCCCTCCAAGGGACTCTTGGCAGGGAGTCGTCACTCACTTGTGGGTGTGCTTTTCATGCCAGGCCAGCGCCAGATGCTAACGGTGAATCGCCTGTAACGGATCTGAGGCAGCCTCTTTCAAGGAAAGCTGCAAATGTCACGACTTCCAGAGGCCCCCCTGCTCAGTCCAGAGATCAGCGACAGATTCACATGCCGCCTTACTGCCACAGCTGCTTCTCGCAAATCCCGCCCTTCGACATGTTGATACAGATGACACTGCATAGAATCCTGAGAATCGGGAAAGTGCTGGACGCTTGTCACCAACTCTCCAGAAGCATTGCAGGTCCTGGTGGCGCTCTGCAACCTGGCTCGGTTTCGCCGTCTGAAACTATTCCGAGCGAATTTGGTCCTGGTGTCAGTGCTGTCACAGAGAGGAAGTGGCTGCTTAATGTCAGTTGTTTCGCGAACTCACAGGGAGCAGCAGGTCAGTTTCAAGGACCTCGCTCCTTGAGCTTGCCTGGCCTGTGTCAGCTCTTGGCTCTGGGCTGTGCTTCCGTGTAAGGCGACGTGACAGAGATCTCCGAGATTTCCAAGGCTTGTCAAACCCTTTTCCTGCAAGGAGCCTGCGAAATCTGCATTGCTCTGAAGGGAGGGAGAGGAGAGTCGGAGGGAGAGGGAGTCAGGGAGAACTTGGGACTCTTCTCTGGCTGTTTGCTTTTTGTCTCCCTCTTCACCCCACGCGGAAGAGGCATTTGTGGACTGGGCCTTGAAAGCGGCAGACAGAGACTCGAGCGACTTCGGCGGCTATAGTTAGACAATGGTAGACATCTTGTACCTTGGCCCGGTAGCGGCCTTTAATTAGTTTGGCCAAGGCTTGTCATGCAGGAGGTTCCGGTCTGTCAAAACAGCCTTTCTCTGTGAAGTTCAACTCTGCTGAGTCCGCTACGAGTTTACCAGTAAGTCTCTGCTGCAGTACCTCGCAGCGGCGGCTGCAGGCCTCAGGGCCTCAGGTTCAAACACGGAACTTTGCCGCCACCAAGGTAGCTCAATGGACGTCCAGGAGTTCGCGATCTGGTACTCGTCCTTCTGCTTTGCAGAAGAGGTCGTGTCCTCAGGCCGAGGTTGATACGTAGCGGCGTAGCGATTTCACGCTCGTCCCAGTGACTAGGTAGGGCCTGTGCAAATCCCTTCTTTGGTGGATCTCTCAGGTCACAGTCAAACCGGAGGTGCGGGAGACTCGCGAGCTGGCACGACAGATGGGCTTGGAGATTGGTAGCTTGGCAGGAACTTGGGCTGTGATTCCTTGAGTCTTTGCACTACCAGTATGCCCTGATGATCGGTTATGGGCAGCATGCTTTGCCAACTCTGAGGTCAGATAGAGCAGTTCAAGCTCCTTGGAAGCAGAAAGCGCCTGCAGCTGCAGCCGCACTGCCATCAAGTAATCCCAGTCCAAGTTCGGCTTCTCTCCTTGGCTTTGCCAGCTGCTAGCTCTTAGCTCCCTTTCTCGTGGCTCTCTTGGCTTAGCTCGGCTGAGCTCAGGGTGGCCTTCGACAGGCACCGGCCTCGGGAACGAGCACGGGGGCAGCGAACGCAGTCCGTTCGTCCATTCGTTGCTTTGGCATTCGAATTTTCGAATGATTTCTCCAAAGACCAGCGCGCATGGGTTGTGTGGCGGTAGCCAGGGGTGGGAAAGTGCAGGTTGAGGAAACTTAACGAGCTTGTTGAGCGGATGTTGGCCGGGCATCACATGCTGCCGCCAAAGTTCAATCTAAAGACCTCATAATAATGCCAGACAGGCCACAGTGCTTCTTCTACGGCGCCAGAACTCAGATTGTGAAGTACACTCGACCTGAAAGGTACGACGAGGATGGAAGCGGGGAGATCGAGTTTGAGGAGTTCTCCAATATGGTACAAGAATTGCTCAAGGCCGTGCTTCCCAAGGATTGTTCATAAATAGTTGTTACGGTGAAAAGACATCATGACAGCCTGCGCCATGAGTGGAAAGGTACTCGATAGCCAGGGAAGTAAAGTTGCTGTGGCCCTCCAGAGAAAAGCTACTGAAAGCATGCATGAAGCGAAGGACGTTTGCCTAGTTGCTAGGTCTTGTGCAGGAGTAGCTGCCTGTTTGATCACCAGTGCTTGAAGTATATTGGAAATACAAGCCTTCGCCACCGTGTCGTTTGTTTGCCGGTGTCGGACTTGTAGCAACAGTTGCGGATGTCAAGCGGCTGAGCTTGGCAGAGCTCGCCGTGCAAACCCCTCTCCAAGTTGGTGCTTCTCTCTCGGCCCCCCTCCCTCCCTCTGTCCCTCGCTCTCTCTCTCTCTCTCTCTCTCTCTCTCTCTCTCTCTCTCCACAACTGGTCGCAGATACCTCATGGGCAAGAGTTGCCTCATGACCGCTTGATGACGATGTGGCGCTCGGCCGACCCTCATTTGCAAGTGGCCACGCTGTGATTCGGGAGTCTCAGTCGTAGAGGCTGGAGGCGCGACTATGGCAGCCCCTTGAAACCTGCCGTGTTTCCTGCTACCTAAAGCAGCGCGACCACGACTACGACGACAACTGCTACGATTCCTGCACTTACAGGAACAAGAACACACACAAGCACAAGTGCTAGAACAACGCGCGGAAGCCGCGTAAACGCTCTCACGGCCCATGCACGACAACCGTTTACGTGGCGGCAAGAGCGCCGCTCTCAAAAGAACACTTGCCGAGCGTACCACCCTGTGGCAGGCGACAAGCCGTACACGCTGGGGCCCACCACAAGCAACCAGACTGTAGCAATGGGATGCGGGTTTTTGCGCGATTACGCGGCATCCGAGCCGAGAACAAGAACAGCAAAAGCAATGACTATACAGCTACTTCAACTACTACTCCTGCTGCTACTGCGGCTGCTGCTGGAGTAGTAGCTGTTGTTGCTGTTGATGATGATGTTGTTGTTGTTGTGGTGGTGGTGGTTGGTTGTTGGTTGTGTTTGCTGGGTGCTGGGTGCTGCTGGGTGCTGGTGCTTGCGCTGGTCGTCTTTGATGGTGTCGGTGTTGTTTATGTTGTTGTGGTCACGAAAATCAAAGAAAGTACCAGTAGTAGCAGAAGTGCATTCATGCATTGTAGTGTGGCAATGCTGAGCATTCGGAGTGGTGCTAACCGGATTTTGAGCCGTCTCTAACTGCCATGACCGAACTCGAATTTCGAAACCGGAAGCATGCTTTTTGAGTGATTGTGGATGATTGTCCCTTCGCCCTAGGAGCACCTCTAGTTTGGAAACTTGTTTTGTTGGTTGAAGTGGTGGGATTCTGGGCTTGCTTCAAGCTTCTTTGCGGATCGGGAGGAGGATGTTCTGCATGTGGGGAGGGGGTGTTTCGGACTGTTTTGCTGCGGTCCAACAGTTAAAGATTAGCACCAGCTTTAATCTGTGAGTCGAGACTGTGTCTTGCGCAGCCCCCTGCAATCCAATGCAATCCAGCCCAGGACATGCAACAGAAGGGTTGTCTGGACTTTCGGGAATTTTGCGCGGCTCGTCTGCAGCACGTAGTTAGCGTTGCAATGTTGCAGATGGCCGTGGCAAATGTGCAGTTTCGTTCGAGTGACCTGAACCGGTATTGTGGGTGACTCTCTCTGTTTGCTAAGTTCTTCTACTTCCGGATGGGTGCCACAGGGCAGGGCAGCGATCCGATTGCGGACTACTACCGCAATGTTTCCGCCTCAGACGGGTCATTGATGTCGCTAGGGCCTGGTAGGATTGACTGGCGAGGCGGCAACGCTTGACAGCTGCAAAGAATGGGGGAGCCCAAGCCAAGACAACTGAAGCATTCTGTCAGTTGTCAGTTGCGGTCAAGGTGCGCCATGTGCCTGTGGCTCCTTGAGCTTCAGCGATGCGGCGAGCCACCATCAAGGGGATCCCTCCGTCCTCTTCATGGCATTCCATTGTATGTCTTGTGTTGCTGTTGCCGCTACACCAAAGTTTCTAAGTGGCATCCAGCAGGCCGGTGCCTAGCGCATCCAAAGAAGGCCTGAACAAAGCCGCGATGCACGCTTCGCCGAGGGCACAATAATGGTTGCCACACCAGTCGGTGTTAGTCTGACGTAATCATAGTCTTTGCCTGCTTGGAGTCACTGTATATATGGTACACTGATGGGATCACGGCTGGTGTGGCCAGTGTGGTGTAGGCTTTCGTCCTAGCAGCAACATCATCGCTGCAGGCTTGCAACCCGTGATAAATGCTGGCTAATTGTCACACCGACACATCGCCACACAACCGCATCCCCATACCTGCACCCACATCTGCACCCACACCCGCACACATGCGCACACATACACACAATACACGTGCACATGCACGCGCGCATGCAATTTTTTGTTAGATGAACGATTCAGATGTGCTGCAGCCCCCTGCTTTTTTCCATGGAAACCTTCGCTTGAATACAAACGTACCCTTATTGACAGGATGTGACGCACAGGAAGCCGTGGTTCGCCAGCTTCTTACGGCGAAGTTTGCGAACCACAGCTTCGTTCGATGCAGTTTCGCGGGTGCACCATGACGATTCCGCTTCGGAGCCCGGGGCGCTCTGCCAGTCTGAAGTCCACGTGGAGGCGATGACGTTTTTCGGAGCCTCTTGTGAAGCCGGGAGAGATGGCGCCTTAGGCATGGCCCCTGGTCGTGTAGAGGTCGCAAACTCACGCACTTACTCATTCACTTCAGCACGCTCTGAAGTGCTCTGACAAATCGTGTTCGTTAGATGCCCACTCTTCAAAACCCCCCCTGCTTTTTCGACGGCGCAAACAGACGAAATGTAGCCTTAGTGACAGGGTGACACACACACACATATACACGCAAAAGTGCACACCCACACACCAGCACAGATGCACGCGTAGGCAAGCTGATCCAAAGTCCTGCTGCGACTATGCATGGATTTTCACCTGAGGAAGGCTGGCCTTTTAAAGGCAGCTTGTGGTGAATTGCATCACCGTTTCAACTCTCCAGCCGCCTGCTGTTGCCATTGGCCGCCCATGGTTCTGTTAGCGCAGCTTTGGGAGCGGGCTTTGCTTGGCGCCAAGGGTCTGCAGACCGGTTTACAGATTGAACCATGTCGTGCTGCATATCTGCAAAAGCAGATGGCACGATGACGGGCTCTTGTTCGCTGCGCTTCTGTCCAGTGGTGCAGTCAAAACGAAACAATCGCCTGGCTCAGCGACCATCGAGACATGCACAAGCCCCGGCCACCCCACTTCAGACCACTCGATTGAAGGAGCTACAAAATCACTTACGTACTGTAAAAGCCAATGTGTACAGGACACCCTGTGCCCGTCACTTGCTTTGCGATTTGGGAAGCCACGACATGCTAACAGAACACTGCCTACATGGTCAAGCCAGGCAAACCAGCATAAACCAGTGATGCAGAGACAGTTGAAGCCTGAAGCCGAAAGCAATCTCCATTTCTTGTATACGTGATTGCCAGGCCACCGCGAAAGAGGACGAAGAAGCGGCGAGCGCTTTCCGCTCCTTCGGCACCTTGTCTTCAAGTGTTGAAATCTCAGTGAGCAGCAGAGTTATGGAGCTTTGCATTTTGCAGCCCTTGCTCCCACTCAGGGGCAGTGCTTCCAGTCGGTAGGTGGCTTTCTGGAAATTACATTACATCCTTGGTCAACCTAGGTCCCGTGCTTCGATGGCTGTGTGCATTATTCTCAGTGGTTCCATGACAGCTGTCGAGGCAATGTTTCAGGGAATTTCAGGGTGTCAGTTCCGGACTCAGGAAGGGCTATCAGGCTCTCAAGCTTTCAAGTTGATGACAACTCCACATCCGCTGTCTTGCTGGCTTAGATACGCTTTGAGTCCACCTGCTGCGAGTCGGGTAATTTATTGTCCATGCTCGGCTTTTTCGCTGGAGTCATGCTCTACAAGCCAAGACGAAACGTCATCCTCCGTTCAGATGCAGCTGGGCCTGATGCTGAGGTTCTTATCTTACGGCTTCTGGAGACTGCACTGTCTGAGCCCCAGATTGTAATGCCAAGCGAGAAAGACTAAGTGCGGATGCAAAACGCAGGCTGCTGCAGCTTGTGACAGCTGGTGCTTTTGCATCTTTGCATAGAGATGCAGAGATGGGGCCGTTTGTCACTGCCAGGCCTATTCAGCTCTACCACGTCGAAGGTATCGCGGCCGGGACCCAGCTCGGGCCTCGCTGAGGCAGCCAGCTGATGCATTTGGTTCCTCGATTCTACTCACCAATGTAGCTGGACTCGTCTGAATTGCTCCAACGGTGCTAATTTCATGAACTGCCTGCCTGGCGAGCCTTGGACAGTATTGCGGAGGAGCATGTGCGTAGAAAGCATCCTTCAGCCCTTTTCATACACTTGGAAGCTTCAAGTCTATTGCAGCATGCGTGACGCACTCCGACCCTCTTCATGAAAGGTTTTGTCAGCTGGGCTGTCCTGATTCGTTCACAGACCGTTCGCCAAGGTTCCTTCTATTTTTCAGCGGCTCGGTGATCGGCTGAGTGTGAAGCCAGCTGCGTGCAAGTGTTTAGGGGCACCCGCTTGTTGCCAGTGCTTTGAGAACTGCTTAGAGTTTTTTCAGGCAAGCCATGTCGTAGTCCGTGAATCAGTCCCCTTTTTAAGCCTTCCGGAAACATCAACTACGGCGACGCAAGGTTGGGCCAATCCCCTTCGAGCGGAAACTGGGCTAACAGAAAGCGAGAATTGAATTGGTTTCGCTGGCGGCCATCATGACATGTGTGCCTGTAGCTTCATTGATCTGCTTTATGTAGTGGTTGTTGGTGCTCGGACAACAAGCTGAGTGTGTTTGCTGAGGATTCATCTTCCCACATTTCTGCTGCCGCGGCTGCATGCCCCTTGACATTCATTTACAAGCTACAGACACTGTGTCGACCAACAATGTGCAAGAGCTGTGGAAAGGGGCGCAGATCAATGCCAAAGCAACGGTCCATTTCAACGATGATGCAGATCATGTGAAGCACACGACGAATCACTCGTTGTGTGAGGCTGTATGGCCCCCAGCTCCAAACTTGCGGCTCAAGCTGTCCTCGGACTGAGACTGCATCAAGCATTGCCCTTGCTCGGCGGTGCAAGTATGGAGCGGTTCATCCGATACCTGGAGGTGAACTTCGCTATCCTATGCTGCTTCTTTTCGGGAATCCAGACCTTGGGCAAGCTGCCGCATGAGCTGTGGAGCAGCACCGAGTCCGGTGTGGTGGTCGTTTCGAAGAAGCTGAGAGAGGAGTATAGTGAGAAGGTCGAGGCGGTTGCACAAGCCATCCGACAGAGAGGGCCTCCTCCGAAGGGTGGGCTCTCTACTCATTCATTGCTGGTGATGCATCGCTTGCTGTGGATTGGCACAGCATTGGCCAGCAGCGACATGAGGCTTTTCATTGCTGTAGGTTTGCTGCAATTCGTTGCTGCGCCATATTCCCTGGTCTGCTCATTCATGCTCTTTCTGATGCACTTCTGCACCATGTGCCTTGGGCACCTGGCATCTGGGTTGGCTCTGAGCGTCATCCCACTGCCCCACTGCTTCAGCGTGGAGATCGGTGGCACATTGATCGGTATTGTACTCTTGCTCGACTTCGCGGCGACAGCATACTATGCCTTTTGGGCCTGTTCCGATGGCCTGCCGAGGAAGCTACCCTTGCGAGAGACACTCTACCACATGATCTACGGCACCTTCCAGGCCAAAGCATACATCTTGCTTGTTCTCGTCATGTGCCGTGGTCAACGGCTAAACCTCGCCTGGCTGGCATTGGATGCCGTGGCGGGCATCTCACCACTGATCAACAACTTTATGCAGCGCACGGTACTGTCTTGGGAGAGTCTCTTTTATCACATTCATCGGATGGAACACCTTCCGGGTGTGTACGAGCATGCGCACCGCTTGCACCACTACCTTCCAGATGGGACCGCCTGGGATGCCCATGTCCACAGCGGCGCCGGCTTCCCAGAAGAGTGGTTCTACCTGATGCACGACATTTTCCTGGTGCGAGTTCTGGGGCTCCCTCCGCCCTTCATGACTTACCGGCTCCTGAAGTACCAGCTGGGAAACAAAGACGGCCACCAGCGCCGTGTGGAGCCTTACCAGGTAGAGCAGTACCATCAGGATCATCACCTCTTCCATCGGAAAAACTTTGGTTTCAACAGGCCTTGCTTGGACATGATCTTCGATACATACAAGCCCACAACGAAGAAGCACTTACAGGTTAACGGAGCGATCTACTTAAAGGAGGAGACGTCCGAGAACATCATGATTCACATCAAGGTAGTCGACCGCAAGCTTCTTTTCCAAAGTTCACAGAGACCGGCAGCGTGGCAGAAGCCGCTTCGAGAGCTCATGAACTTCCTCTGGCACTTTCATTGAGGCCGCTTCCCCCGTCTTCGCTGCATTCAAATCCCCCTAGTTAAACTACACGGCCCAGTACGGGCCGAGAATGCCGGCATGTAAAGTCACATGCGACCTCGCCAGCTTTGTGAGAAATGCCTCGGCTGCCGCGTGTACAGACGGCTTTTCCTGCTCAAGCCTACAGTTGTACAGAGCTTTGATGGCACGCACCTCCGAAAGCTACAGACGCCATGCCAGTTCCGCAAACCTGGTTGTTGGTTGTGAGATCCTAAATTCCGGCGAAAAAGGAAGGCCGGTAGATTCACGAGCCATATCTGCCAAGGGCCGAGTGTTGATCTGATTGCAGTGTTTGCGCCCGCAGCCATGATGAGGCACCACTGAGATGTCTCCTGTCTCCGAACCCGCTCGTGGGGCAGACGATGCGGCGGAGCGACTCGGACTCAATTGCCCGGGTGCTTCGACCCACAGATGCAGAGAGTGGTATTTGCGGGCAGAAGGCCTTAGTCAGCATAATCTTGTTGGGGCCTCTCCTTCTCTCTTCTCTTCCTGTCGAATTGGTTGTCGCGCGGAGGCCTCCAGAAACAGAGCCATACCTGCTAACGATAGCTTAGCCAGATACCGTCAGTATGAAGACGGCACCGGCAGCTTCGTGAAATTATCGAGGCGAGTGATTAGATGTCTGTGACATAATTGGCCGCTCCGAAGGATGTGTTGCCGAACTGGAAGAATCAATAGTTACCCGATGTGCTGTTTGTGATTGCGCTTTCAGGACTCATATCATGCATCACGAGTGACAGGTCTTTCCAAAATTACAGTTGTCCGGGATGCAGCTGGCGTCCAATTCGCTGTATTTCGCTGTCACGGTAACTAGCCGTGTGCAAAGGCTCCACTGTTTACATCTGTCTACACCTTTCGAGTATCTTCGCTTTGCACAAGGTGCCGTTCTTCCTGTGGCACATCCTGCGCTTTTGGAGGCTTAGCCTAGGGCCTAGCAGCTTAGCTTGTGGGTGTGTTCTTTCAACTTTCTTCCTCTGCTCTGCACCAGGCCTGGAGCCTGAAAGTTCATGCCGCTGTTTTCCCGGTGGGCTTGGACGTTGTGCTTCGACTGCCGGCACCTAAGCATCCGACGGACAGCTGTCACATGTCGTACAGCATGGTACTGTTCTGAACATACGCTCCGCGCCAGACCATGTCGTTGTACTAAGGCGCGACGGATCTTTCTCAACCTTTCAGTCCATGCTGCCACTGCCTCGTGACCTGCTTCTGGTTTAGATTCAGTAACTTCCAGATAGAGGAGATTGGAATGATGGTCTGGCTCAGGGTGTGCGAATGCAGAGCGGTGTTTGCCATTGATCATTTCGAACGCAATCGACAGATATGAAGGACAGCACCGGATGTCGCATGATGTCGCATGCCTGCCCGATGACCGATGATACTGATTCCACTGAATACTTCGTGAGACTGCTGCTTGTCGTGGTCCAGGGCGCACCGCATGACTTAGCTTGTGTTTGCAGGCATTTTGCCAGGCAACTTGTAGCTGCAGATAGCTGGTAACCAGCTATTCAGGCAGCCATGGCATCAAAAGTGCGGCCGTTTTTTCGAGGCAAGAGCTTCAGCAAGAGCAAAGACCAGAGCTGCTCGGACATTTAGTGTTGTCACATGTGCCCCCATCAATATCTCGAGTGGACATCGACCACCACTCCAGTGGGGACTTGTGTGAAGCCAGTCAGCCGCGTGCGCGCAGAAGTGCACGAGTTTCTGCAAAGCGTAGAACGAAGAACGGCAGATGTTCAAAGACATCACATGCATGGCCTACCAGGAATTGATTTCGACATCCCGCTTCCCCGAGATGATCGGCCATCCCGCGATGGAAGCCTGGTTGGCGACTTGCTGTCGTTCTTGCAGGATGCACATGCGATTGCTGGGCTGCTGCAACTAAGGACGGGGTTTCAGTCCAAGTCCCTCGAGCTCGAAAGATTCCGCAGCAAGACCAACTGAAGTCAGCCCTATGAATGCCTCGAGTCTCATGCGTTCTGTTCAGTCTCGAGAACATTCAAAGGCATCAGCTGTGCTTGAGCAGCCGCTGCTCGAAGAAGGCACTGTTTTCGATCTCTCCAAGATTTCGCAGACGGAAGTCTTCAATTCCGTCACCAGCGACTGCATGTCCCCGGCATCTGGGAGCTTGAGGGACAGTAGCGCTGGGCACATGCATGCATCTCAATCGCATGCCATGGGCGAGAACGCCCCCTCCTCGCCTACTTCGCCGACTTCGAGGGAAGTTGGTTTACATGACCGATCCAAATCAAAATTCAATCAGCAGCCTCTCTGCTGCAAAGCATTGTTGTGGTGTTTTCGCTGTGCCAGCCTGCTCAGTGACAATATCGCAACGTACAACCTGAAGCCATCAGAAGGCAGTGGGTCTCTACGCAGGAAAGCAATTCGCCATCCCTTCCCCAAGCCTTCACGCACGAAGCATCAAAATCAGGAGGGCGTTGCATAAAGTGCACTGCGGGGCTGAATGTCAGGTCGAGTTCGAGTTTTGACGACTCCATCGGTGATGAGCGGCTTGCATTACCCAAGCCAACGAAACCGCAGGCTGGACACTGTGTCGGATGGCCAAAACGCCTTGCTTGGAATTTGGAATGTTGCTGGGCTTGCTCTCGCCACGAAGCCACTCTCTCGTTGCTGGGGCTGCGCACACAAAAACAACGTCAGCAGCGTTCGTTGACACATGCTTGTGCGTTCGCAGGTGCTTGACGTGGAACTTGAACCAGATGATCTCCCTGAGTACCCGTTGATGGAAGACGAGGTACATCCGCATCCCATCGACCTGCTTAGATTCAATTCACGCAGGGCCCGCGTCGATTGGATTCTGTCGGTCTGAGCGAGCTGTAAGCTGCTTTTCTGAAGCTTCTTCCGGCTTCTGCCAGAAATAACCTTAGGCATACGTAGAAATAATTTTTAATTTTTGGCTATTATAACCACTAACAAGCAGGCTAAAATTATAGTTTTTGCTAGGGTTCCAAGTTCAGTATAGTAACTGGGAAACTGGGACACTGGGGGCAGATGCAGTAATCTCATGTAACCCCGTAATCGTTGACCATGTTTGAGGGATGATGTGGTACGAAGTGCAAAGGCATGTATACACGCCGGTGAATGTACCTACGCATATACGGCATACCCGCACGCATGCAGACATACGCACACACACACACACACACAAAAGGGCGGACACACACCTCGTTCGTCAATCCGTGGCTTTTGCCTTGTGCATTTGCATCTGCTTGCAGATTTATGCCGTCGGACGTGCAAGCTGTGATGGAAACCCGCCAGTCTTGGTGACACACGCCACTCACCGACTGAGCTGCCTGCCACAGGGGCCAGCTCACGATACTGGATGTTCCACAACCGTACTTCGTGGCACATGTAGGCCCGTGGATGCCGGGTGTCCAGATGCGGCCCGTTGTCAGTAACCCCCTCGCAAAAGGTTGAACAAGTGAAGTTGTTTGGAATGTGCAGAAAACAACGAATGGACAGGACTTCCTACGTTCATGTTCGAAAGTAGTACACACATCCATTCCTCCACGCATCCACCCCTCCCTTCCTCCCTCGCTCCCTCCCTCCTCCGTCCGTCCATCCGTCTATCCATCCATCCATCCATCCATCCATCCATCCCATACAGCGCGCACACACACAAGTGTATATATATATATATATATATACTTATATGTAAATAGCCCAGAACCTAGGACAGGATGTTAGACCCTTAGACCCTGCCCACAGATTCCAAGCGAGACAACAATGGATAACCAGCAAACTTCAAATCCTGAAAAGGGTGACTAGGTCCATGTGTTCAGATATGAATACGGCATGAACACGACATGTATATGTTGTATGCGTGTACAAAGGAGTGCTTTCTTTGCTTATACATCTTATATGTATACATTTATGGCTAGATATTCACATATGTGCATATAACAGACTATTCATAGACATGTTCATGTCACGGTATGTGTGTGAAACCAGAAGCCGAAGAAGCTGAACTCGACTTCACATAAGCTTAATTATTTAATGATCTAAAATCTGAAACTTGGAAACAGCATTCAACACGCCACTTCCAAGAGACATGGGCCTGCGATGGGTCCTGTACCAAGAAAGTTCAAAACTATGTTGCAAGTCCAAAGCTTCAGGACGACCGTCCGACGTCGCGGCAGCCATCTCGGCAAGGCGCGAGCTGGCATTTGCCGGCAAGTCCCTGCGAACCTGCCTCGCAACCGGGATGTGCAAAGCCGCTTGATCTTTCCCAATCTGTTGCATGTCCTCAATGTAGTGCAAGAGATCGCGCGGATAGGATGCGACATTTTGTGGAAGCTCTGCAGAAGGGTTTTGGGTTGGCATGGGTTGGCATTCTTGTCTGCTGTTCAGGCATCAAGAAGTTCCTCAGACTTGACCTATCGTCGTGCTTCCTTAGTCGAGATTGGGCTGGGAGCACGAATCCCAGCTCTGTCCACAGAAATCCTCTCGACAACAGCTGTACTAGAACTCTGCAGAAGCTCCGCCTGGAAATGTTAGGTTCCCCCCAAACAATCAAAGCTTATCCTGAGAAACTCCGATGCTTGGATCAGGTGGTGCAAGTCCGCGCCCTGGCGACTTGGCCTCTAAGTCACTATGACTGGGATTGTGCTGATGTGCCGGCAGAGACACAGTACCCGCAGGCAGCAGCATGGGCCGGACGACGTCTCGAAGGCGCTGTCCTGTATGACTGTCTCAGGGTACTCTGTGTCATATCCCATAGTCGGCTGACTCTAGAGGTCCAATCCTCCGCTTCCTGCACGGCCGGGAAGCAGTGCATCTCCCAGAAAAAAGACTCATTCCATAAACGACGCGAGGCTGAATTTGGGGCGAGCAGGTTTCGGGGGGTCGGTGCTTGCTCTGAGTGGCACCAGGCATGCTTCGGTCACTCGCTGGGTTCAGTAAACACTGACACAGCTTGTCGGAGGCTGTTGGCACGGCATTACAGGGCAACAGATCAATACTTCCCAGTGCCTCGCCGCCAACTGTTAGTCTGCACGAACGTTCTTTCTGGTTGAAATACCCGAGATGAAGGAGGTGCTGACAAAGGTCGACGAGATATGGAGGGGGCTGGAATCTGTTTTGAATGCAGAAAATTTCTGCGAAGTCGTATCAGCATCGGTTGTTGCTTTCTTCGGCTCCGTGGTTTTGCTTGAATTGGCGCCCTCTTTGTCCTTAGTGGGTTGAGAGATGCTCAAGGCGATCTCCTGGGTCCGGGAAGGGCTTTTTGTCGATCAGGCTGAGGTCTGTAGGGCCTGGCTTGCTCGAGCTATGGCTGGGGTCAGGACAGCCTCAAGATACGGCTATCATGGCCAGCCTCGTTTGCTTCCCCCCGGCTGCTCACAACCCCTACTAAGTCCAGCTCCCGCAGTATATCGAGTCGATGGCTACCTTTTAGGATGACACTCGCAAGACCTTGATAGTCAATGTCGACACAGGGGATGACAGGATCGTGGTGCCTTTTCAGGCGTGGCTGGTGCAGGAGATCGTGGCGAGTTCGTCCAGCTCCATCAACGTTCTCACGGAGCGGGACCACGTCATGCCCCCGAGCTCCGGGTAAAATCTTTCGCTCTTTGCTCTGGATGGTATCAAAGCCAGGCCCGCCATCTCGGTCGACTCAGTCGAGGGATCCCGTGTGGCGATTGGTCTGCTCACGAGGCTTTTCAGCTTTTCTCGTGGCCAGTGCCCAGCACCGATGTAAAGGTGTACAATGGCAATGAGATCCTCTTTCACTGGACGTTCGCCTCTTGAACATGGTCGGCTTGAACTTCTATGACGACACGTACGGCTAACGAACGATGGGACGGCGTCTTCAGCGAAGATCGGGGCCGAGGCTATCCATTTCTGGCTGGCCGGGCTGTTCGACGAGAAGAAGCGCTTTTGGGCGGCTTCAACGATGACATGCTCTTCATGCGAGGGGTGTGGTAGCTACTGGGTTGCTAGATCGGATCTTCTCGCGGTCCGATTCTGTTTGTTGAGCTGCGACGGATTTTCGGTGGTTCGGTCATGGTTGCTTTCTCGGTTTATGCTTCTGCTTTTCGCGCTGCATCTTGCGTGAAACTGCTGGAAGATCCCTGCAAGGAGACAAGGGATTGTCGTGGTTACTTCTGGTCGTGCTGCCGTCACGGCCCATTTTGTGTCGATTTGTTTAGAACCATCTCCGAGGACTTGTTTTCTTGGCACACTGTCTACGGGTTGCCAATGCATCGCATGCAGCACAGCAGCGTGCATGGAAGCGGTCTCTTTTTCAGGTGTCATTGCATGGTAACTTCAATCTGCCTTGAATGACCTCTTCAACAAAGCTAAGGCAAGCCCCGGAAGCCATGGATAAAAGCCAGCGACATGTTTTTTCTAGATGTTCGTGCGTGTATATATCGGTTTCGCCACTCAAGGCTGATGCGAGGACATGCGGACAAGCAGTCAGGGCTTACCACATCCGCTTGCGATGCCGTCGGAAGAACCACGAACATGCTGTCAGTTGTAGGTGGGCCAGAGCTGAGTCCTCCTGCGTTGAATTGAGACTGCCTCACTTCTCAACAAGATCAACTAATCCAATCCAGTATCGCTCTTCTGCAATCTGTACTGAGGACGCAGATGCGGAGGCCCGCGCGCGTCCCGGAAGCAGTGCATCTCCCAAAAAGAAGGTTTCCACCATGAACGAGACTGAGCTGAATTTGGTGCGAATGCCAACTTGAACGGTTTACCGCGTTGGGCCTTGATTGCACAGCAGCAGAACTGGTCTGTGCTGCTTGCAGTAGGAAGTATCATCTGTGCGCACATGAATGTCGAAGCTGCACTAGATGTTCGTTGCGAGGTTGTCCGGGATGTGGTGCTGTTGGTAAATCGATTGTTTGATGCCGAAGGATCTTGAGACAGTGTGCCAGTTTGGGGAGAGGTTCTCGCCAGACTTCGTGTTCTGCTCCGCAGCATCACGAACCTGGCCTAGCCTCCCAGCCTAAAGCATTTTGCTAAGGACGTTGAGTTGGGTTCAATGAACGTGGCATCGGGCCGCGAGCCGGCGGGAACGCCAAGGGCGGCATGGATGAGAATGAGTTCGATCACGGTTTGGCCACATCTTGCAGCTGGTTACGATGTGTTTGCTGTCTCTACTAATACCTCGCTGTGGGTCGTGATTTCTCAGTTCGGCTGTGGAGTTGATGCTTGGCGTTTTGCTGCCTTTTCCTCTGACGGGTCTCTGTGACTTCAAGCCTGAGGAACAGACATGAGGATGTTGATCGCCGATATTGACATAAGTTGATAGCGAACTGCGTTGCATAGGCCACTCGATCTGCAACTGGTGACATTCCCGTTCCAAGGCGCCTTGGTCGTGCATCAGATCTAGGATCTAGACCGAGCACATGTGTCAATTGAACAAAGGCTTGGGCATTGTTCAGTGCCGTGAGAAAGTGCTAAAATCTCGTTAGTTTCTGCTAGTGAAAAAGTTGCAGGACTCCCACAGCCGCATCTTGGCATGCAACAGGATCCTTTCCCTTCAGCTACAATGAGGGAGAGGTGTGGATCCACGCACTCGTGCGGAGGGGGCTCCCTTTCTGACTTACTGACGGCAAGCAAGAGACAGGGATGCGCAGGGCGAGGAAATAGCCTTCACCGTCTGCTGCCGGCGCACTGACCAAATGGTTTGGGAGGCCACGTGTGCAGGCAAGACTTCTGCTTACCTGTTGCAAGTCCTGATTCTTGCAAAGGCAAGTCGATCTGCAACCGATGGCACCCCACTTCAGAGGCTCCTTGTGCGTACTTCGGTCCTGATGTTGTTGGTTCTTAGTGCATGTATCATGCATTTTCATGCAGATGATTGTAACGCAGAGCACATCAGTCATTCCAGTACTGCTTTGGACGCTGGCGTAACAGCATCAGTAGCGTTGAGGAATGTTGTTTAGGGCCAGAGAGCTGACCCCACGTCATGTGCCAACACAGCTGCAGCATTGCATTGCTTTTCCAATAGCTGAAAAGCTGCAGGACTCCCACCGGCGCCTCTTGGAAAGCAACGAGATATTCGTTCAATGCTTTTCTGTACTGCAGCAGCCGAGGCTGGTAAAGCAGAGGGAGTGAGACAGAGAGAGAGAGAGAGAGAGAGAGAGAGAGAGAGAGAGAGAGAGAGAGGGAGAGAACGACCTGGCAAGGCTCCCCACAGCCCAACGGAATGCCTGTGCACGACAGATGGTGAAGCGGGTGCACTGGCCGCCCAGCGGGGGGGAAGCAACACGGGGGTATGACAAAGCCCTATACAGATCCTGGGCATCCTCGAGCACTCCTTCCCCGACCGGCACAAGGGCGACCCCAGGAGGCTGCAGCACTGGGGGACGGCGCTGGCAAAGCACGTGGCACCCACAGATGAAAGCGCCCTGGTCCAGGGGGGCCCACCCATGACCCGAGCAAGGGGAGAGACGCCCAGCCGCAGCAGAAGCCCCAGCCTGCCACACACAAACCGAACCCCAAAACCGGGGCCCACCGCAACACTGTCAGAGAAAACAACGGCCCAGTCCCAAGCCACCACAGTGCCGTGGCAAGCAGCCAGCATGCGGTGCCCACAGCCCGGCAGTCCCGGAGCGGGGGGGAGAACAGCAAGAGGGGGCGAACGAGCGGAGCAGAACACCCAGCCCGCTCCGAAGAGCCCAAGCCCAAGCAGCCGCCTTCCAACGTGCAGTCAGCAACGAGACAGAAGCAGCAGCAGACCAGGCAATGGATGGAACCACCATAGGGGGGACAGCCCAGCAGGAGCCGGTGCAACCTGCACAAGGGGGAACAGAATCCACAAGCACCAACGGCGGAGGAAGCAGAAAGAGTGGAGGTGGTGGAGAGACACATCACTGAAGCCATGCACCTGGCGGGGGCAATAGGGCTGGATGCGGCTTCCAACCACCTGGCCGCGGCGCTCACGAGCCTACAGCTCGACCAGCCAAGGGGGGAGCACCGGAGGGCCACCTCCCAATGCCTTTGAAATTGCGGCGCTGGTGGCAGGGGTGATGGATGAAGCTCCGCAGCCACCCACCACCGGAGAACTTTTGGAAATCCTGGAGCTGGTCCAGGCGGGGGCCGCTTACAGGGGGCCAAAAGAAGCCACAACTGGCAGCAAACCCACTGGGCAGAGGACGCAGCGGACCAGCTGGGAAGGCAAACGCACCCGGCCGACGTCATAGGGCTCCAAGCAGGGGGAGTCGAGGCAGCGTCGCGAGGGGGAGCAGACCCAGCGGATCCAAGACTGGTGTACGCACTCCGAGACTGGCCCCGTTCCTGGTGGGGGACGTACAGCGACCTCGAGCACGGGAGAAACGCGCTGGCCAGTTCTACGAGGGTGCCTACCCGATTCTCCGAAAGCCCAGCTGACAGACCGACGCCTGAATGGGGGGAACGCCGACGTAGCCTTACAAACCCCAACTCCCTGGACCAAGACGACTAACTCTGGGGTTATGGTCTGGAGCGGCTCAAGTCATGAGGGTTTTCAGAAGCCGGGGAGCTGGGGGGAGTAACAGCCGCGAGAACAGGGCAACAAATGTGTTGGCCGTAAACAGAGATGCCCTGGCAGCGCTCAGAGTAGCAGGTTTGGGGGGTGGGAAGGCGAAGGCAGTGCAGTTGTGCAAGGTTCAGTTCGGGATGAGGTGGGGAGGCAGGTCAGGTGGGGTTAAGTAAAAGAAGTCCTGGTGAGTGGGGGTACAGTGCCCACTGCAGCGAGCCGGGGGGTGGAGCCCGCCGGAGAAACGGAAGGGAAGGGACGAACAATCATGACCAGTGGATAGTACTCTAGCTGTTGCCCTTGCTGGTTGGCAGTTTCAGTGTTTGTTGGTGCTTGCAGTTACAGCGTGTAAGTCCCGGCAATAGGCCACTTCCGTGCAGCTGAACTGGAGAGACCCTGGAAGACCCACGTGAAGCTTGCAGGTTTGCCAGGTTATGGTCTTAGATGTTGGTGGTTTGGGGGACGGGGTACTCAAGCTCACGTGGGGGAACGAGTCATCTCTCAACCCCGGAAGGGGCCTTTCGACCTACGGACGTCGCGGACCGTTGAGGGGGTAGGCCTTCGGGCCAGGGTCCGCTTGGGCCCAGACCCCTAAGCAAGCAAGCAAGATCAAGCAAGCAAGAGAGAGCCCGCGAGAAGCGGGTGTGCGTGCGCGCACGGAGGAAGGGCCCTGGACGCTGGCCCGACCTCCAAGCCCGGAAGAGCAAGCAAGCAAGGGGTAGGTCAAGGCCATAGTCTTCACTGTTTGCTGCGAGCGGATTGGCCACATAGCCACCTGTAAGCAGGCAAGGCATATGCTGGCTTATTGCAAATGACGATGATCCTCTCTGTTGAGTTTGCGGATTGCGTTTGCATAGGCAAATCGACCCGCGACCGATGACATCCCAGTTCAGAGGCTCCTTGTGCGTACGTCGGTGCTCATGTATTGGTTCTAACCGAGAGCATGTGTGTTTCCAATTGTTCTGACCGAGCGCATCTGTCATTCCCACGATGATTTGGACTTTGCTCTGTGCTCATGACATAGTAGTACCAGTGGCGCAAATGAACGCCGGAAGCAACTGAGTGGACTCCATGTGCTGTAGCAACAGTGCAGCATTGCCTTCTGATAGCTGAAAAGCTGCAGGACTCCCACCAGTGCTTCTTGGCATGCAGGGGCACATTATACAGACATGCCCATTGTAATTAGATAAATACCTCATATGTAAACCAATGAATATGGACATATGGATACACACATATTTATATATGTACTTTTTTCAAATACACATTTGTACACCTTCAATTAATGTACATAGGTGTACATGCATATGAATATGCATGCATATGCTGCTATCACGCCCGATGAACCCACAGCCCTGAATTTACAAACAAGGTGGGGGGAAGAGGAAGCAAATCTAGTCAGGCACGTAGGCACGATTTCTTGAGTTTGAGTTTACTCGACCTCATAACCAGTCCAAGCAGTCGTGCAACATGCAAGGGATCAAATTGACGAGAATTGTGGATACAAGCTCAAAGCGCACGAGAAACGCCAAGAACACGGACCAAGAGAAAGCATTAATCGAGCTCCACACCAAGACGACGAAGACTACCGCGACCAGAACGACCATGGCGACCACCAGGAGATCACGAGGAAAGGAGAAAGCCAGGACTACGGCCAAAATGCTTCCCCCCTTGTACCGCGGGATTCGCAGACATGACCACAGTGCTCACATACTGTCGGGATGTCGGACCACGGCCAAAATGCTTCTCCTCCCCGCGCAGTGGCAGATTCCGAAGCATGCGCAATGTGCCTCTCAGCATAAAGATGCATTCCCCCACGTGCTGTTGGCATTAAGAAAATTAAGAGACATGACATGTACAGGCGTGTATGGGGTCTGCGTCCGTAGTGCCTGCAAGAACTACAGCAGCATAGGTTTGTAAAGCAGACGGCATTGTCTTCACTTTTTGCTGCCAGCACACTGGTCCACATTTATGCATGGACTGTTTTGCTGAGGCACAGCGATCCGTTACTGATGTCATCCCAGTTCAAAGGCGGGTTGTTCGTTCCTCACATCGTCGGTCTTGACTCCGACCGGGCACCAGTGTTATTGAGGAAATACTCTAGGCGTTGTTGCATGTCCACAATGGAATACTGCGGTATACCAGCCGCTGTGTTTCTTTCCAACAAATGAAGCCCTGCAGGGTTCCCACTGGTGCTTCTTGGCATGAAAAGGAATATTTCCTCAACAGACAGCAGCAGAGGAGATTGCTGCAGGGGGAGGGAGAGGTGACAACGAGGGAGGCAGGTGAGTAAGAATGATGTACCGGTAAGCGGGGGCGGTGAGCTTCACTGCACACCAGGCCAAGCCACAAACCTGACAAGGGTGTTCCATTCAGTTGCAGGGTTCGTGTCTGCAATCGCTAAAAAGGCCACCTGTGCTAGGGTCGCCGCGGTTCCCATTCCTGACAGGTGAAACCGTAATCTTACCGCATTGCTGCAGTAACATTAGGAATTCGCTCCCGCATTTGCATTCAATTGGGCCTTCTCGGCGGTTTGTGCGTGTGTGTCAAAACCTGCCAAGGGTCATCAAGCAGCAACAGCCCGCAACAATGCGCAGGGGGCAGAGGCACCCATGCACACTCACACTCCTTTGCTAACAAAGCTGGCCTGGATGATCACTGAGGACCTCAGTAGCGTACCTGCCATGAAAAATCCCTGAGCAAAGATTAGCGAGCCGCCGTCGAAGGATTAGTAAACCAGATTCAACCTTGATTCCAGTCGGGCCTCGGACCCTCGAAACTTGATGCTTCCACGTCACGCTAAGCTACGCCATTGCTGTAGTGTGGATATATAGTAATATATCATATAGGTGTACATGAGTGTGTCTATGTGCGCGCGTAAGTAAGTGTGTGTGTGTGTGTGTGGGTGTGGGTGTGGGGGTGTGGGGGTGTGGGGGTGTGCTGGGGGTGTGCTGGGGGTGTGCTGGGTGTGTGGGGTGTGTGGGTGTGTGGGTGTGTGGGTGTGTGGGTGTGTGGGTGTGTGGGTGTGTGGGTGTGTGGGTGTGTGGGTGTGTGGGTGTGTGGGTGTGTGTGTGTGTGTGTGTGTGTGCGTGTGTGTGTGCGTGTGTGCCTGTGCTTTATCTTGCTGGAGTGAGGGCCGACCGCCGTCACAGAGTGCACCTTCGAGACCGTCGAAACAGAAGGCGGCGACTATGTCAGAAGTGACGTCAGCCGCAGCCCTAGACAACTTGTCGGCATGACCGCCAGGCAGCCCCGCAGGAAGATCTGAACTTCGTGCAACACCACACCGCTAAACTCGACCTTGTGAACATGTATGTGGACAGGACCAGTCTCACGCTAAGTAACTATTCGGATGGTAGTGGCATCTGCCATTTAACAGAGCCAGCGGTAAGGTTAAGGGCGGAGATGATCAGCGGCCTGGCGGCAAAAGATGACAAGATGTGGCCTAGCAGGGCCCAGCCGGAGACGAGCAGTTAAGCGACCAAGATCCGAGCCTGCAGCCTGCATATGTCCTGCATATCAAGGTCTAGCCCAAAGGGAGACGGTGGTGGTCGTGCTCGACGCCTGTCCCTCATCCCTGCAGGACGACCGGGTCACATGTGCTATTGCCACAGCCTGTTCTGCTGGGTTTCGAAGTATCGCCTTAAGCAGACCGTTCTAGCGTAATGCAGTACAATGTCCGTCCGTTCGAGTGCATGCTGGCCTGCCCGTTGCCGTCTCCTTGGGGCTCTGTTTGTTTGTTGTTTGTCTGCTCTGTTTGCGCTGCGCGTGTGCGTGCGGTGATACTCTCTGTCCCTCCCTCTCCCTCTCCCGCTCCCCCTCCCTCTCTCTCTCTCTCTCTCTCTCTCTCTCCCTCCCTCCCTCCCTCCCTCCCTCCCTCTCTGCGTCTAGGCGCGGCTAGTAGCTGCAACTATCTTCCCCCCTCCCTCTCTTGCTCCCGCTCTCTCTCTTTCTCTCTCGCTCTCTCGCTCTCTCTCTCTCTCTCTCTCTCTCTGTCTGTCTCTGTCTCTCTCCCTCTCTGTGCTCCTACCGTACCTGTCGGTACATTCTCGTGTGCACGCATCGGATTTGACACGACCGTCGGCAGCAGGATCTTGGTCAGCTGTTCAACCAGGGTGCAAAGAATGACTGGTAACTTGATGGCTGCATGCATAGGCACAGGCGTAAGCGCACAGTCTCACGTTCCGTAAGCTTCGAAGCTCTGCTTTTCAATTCGAGCTGCAAATCCAAGCTTCAAGCCGGTGGCAGATCAAAGCAGGAACTCATGTGAGATCACCCAAAGCCTTCGGAATGGCAATGGCAGCGGTATTCGGCGGTGAAGATGGGTTGGTTGGTCGGGTACCGTGTTTCGAAATGTTACAAACATAGACAAGCAAAAGTGCACGCTGTCTCGTCACCCATTTATTCAAGCACTAGCTTTGGGCTGGCCTGCCATGCTCGTAAGCGTTGTAAACGGTAAACTATTAGCCGAATCCGCAGATAGGGCATGGATGGCTATGCCCTTCGCACGATGTCAAGTCACGTCAAGCAATACCGAAGCCATGCTTATGTCAAGCCAGGCGCTTCACATTGCAACAGTGAAACGTTGAATTTGTCCGAATCCTTCGCCTTGCCTGTATGCACTCCTTTGTGTAATATTCGTCTTGGAGACTTTTCGCCCCTGCTTTGCAGCAGGACAACTGCAACGCCAGCTCTCATTTGCGGACGAGTCGCTGGACGAGCTTGTTTCACACATCCGCGCGGAGGAGCCTCAATTGGACTGGCTCGATGCCCGGCAAAGAAGGAGCAATGGACCATTCCCTGGTCGACAGCACTTTTCCATGCGAGTGCCAAGGAAGACTTTTGGAACCGCGTGCTCGTGGGAACGCCTCCTACCGAGTGCCGGAACTTGTCCACGCGCTCCATCGGCTACTGGGTGCGCCCGCTCTATTATTTCAGAACGGGCGTAGCCTGTGCAAGCTATGGTTTTCGGTCTTCCTTGCCCTGTCTAACCAGATGGCCGACCAAAATGCAGACTGTTCAGCTCGTGGGACAGATCTGATGTTACTGGTAGCCGCCAGTAGCTGCTAGTGATTGCGAGCGCCTGTCTCAGATCGGACTTTTCAACCGCTGGCAAGCCATGGGTTCATGGACTCTCGGCCAAATTCAGGCCGTCAGCAACCCCACAAGATGAAGCAGGTCATGCAGGTCAACTGAAAGTAGATGCACATTTCATCAAATACCGTTCGAAGTTTCATGGTTCGTATGGCAGGTTGTCGTATTTGCTATGGTGAGGCACGGATTTCAAGTGCAACCTGCGATGCCACGCCTCATCCGAGGAAGCCAGGCAGTGCACCGAAGTCTCATGGCGCAGTTGCCGTGTCCGTCGATGTTGCATTCTTGCTTGGGATAGGCACATTTCACAGAGTGATTGAAAGTTAGATCTCGACGCGAAATTTAGAGATGTTGCCCCAGGTGGGTGGATTCATGAGTGTTATAGGACTCCAACTGACGTCACTTAGATCGTGTCAGTTGCACATGCGGGATCGACCGAGATTCATGGACGCGTACGAGCTGCAAGAGTTGCTCTCCGTTGCCATGCCGATTCTTTGCTTGGCTTTGCTGATTGAACTTGAGTTCGTGAAGCTCATGGGTAACCTGCACTCCGGCACTTACTACCTCACCATGTGATCCAGTCAGTTCAGGTACCAAGTATAGGTTCAGGTCCATGCGTAGCCGTTCGACATCTTCGCCACAAGGAAAGCCCTTGAATGGGTCAAGCTCTTCGATCCTCCTGCGTATGCGCAGCTTCAGACCACCAGGCCGGGTCAAAGCAAATTATGCGAAAGTGGAAGCCAACGAAAGACAAGAGAGGACCAGAAAAGACTCCTATGCAGTTCGGTCTGAACCATAAGCTCGACCGCAAGCCCATGCCCACGGCCTCTTGCTAGGTCAGCGATGGACCACAAGAAGGTGAAGGTCTTGGTTCCTGCATTTCTGACATGTGGCATCTTCCTGTCAACCACGATCTCCAAGAGGCAAAAGATCCGGTTCTTGCTGCTTGGACTTGCTTGGACGGCAATCTGAAGTAGCGAGTCACGACGCCACAACGTAGGACCGTAGGACCGTACTCGTGGGATGTACATGATCACCGTTGCAGAGCCTAGGCTGGGTATGTTTGACGAGAACGACAGCCAGACGTTTGAGTCTTCCGAATTTGTGGAGATGATTCTTGGTCAGAGCTTGTGTCGAGAGGTGCCTCCGATGTGAAATTTCTAGGCTGGCAACTTGATGCATCTGCGGAAGTCCCGAACCTAAAGCTGGGTATGTTAGACGAGAACGACAGCCAGACGTTTGAGTTTTTCGAGTCCTCCGATGGGCATTCGCTGACTACCGACCCGAACCAAGAACTTCGCCTGGCTTGTCCGAGTTGTGAGAGCGTAAGCAAAGCATTCGCTGACATCTTGTTCTTCCTTACGCCATGGATGACCAAAACCAAAGTCAATCTCAATTGCACACCCAAAGCTTCAGGATCTCCTCTTTTTTCTACGGCATCGCCTGTGCCTTCGCACTTTTGGACTTTCCAGGCGTTGCTCCGAAGAGCCTCGTTGGCTATTTTCGCAGTGATCGTTTTCCTCGTTCTCGCCACGTTTCGTTGCCAACTTTCTTGGGACATCCAAGGCCGAGTGCGCGCCAGAAGCTGGGAAAACATCTTTTCGACCGCGTGGTGAAGGGTGCCTGCTGCAGGGTGCCGTTCTGGGAAGAACCCTGGCATAGAATTTGATATAAGGAGCGAAGTATCTGCGACCCCCTGACCTGGCAGCGAGACACTGTCAAATCAAGTTCGCAGCCTGGTCACAAGGCGAAGAAGATCAAAGCCGACGATTCAGCGCCGCTATGGCTCATTGAAGAGTCACTCGCTGGAAAAACGTTTGGGTGATGAGGGTGGAAGGTGCGATGTGGTGACCCATGGGTCAAGACTGCATTTTCGGATGCATCAGTCCACAGACTATCATGCACAGTAGCTAGGAACATCCTTGAATGTCAGCTTGGCGGTTGGTGCATACATGCATGACCTCTCTGCCCCCTGTTTGTGACAACATTTCTCTATCATCGCTGCCTGGTGTGATGCTGTCACAGACTGTACAGAAGAATCGGAGAAGAAAGCCAAAGATGATCAATGCAGTCCATGTGCATCAGAGGTGGTTCTTGGGTGAGACTGGAGACCCTCTCTCCGCTCCGTTTGCTATGCTGCTGGAACGGTTTTCGACGCGTGGCTTGGAAGATGATCCCGAGTTCTTCGAGGATGAGGACTGCCGTGACCAGATGATGAGCATATATGCTCTCGGGTCCCGGGCCGCCAACCCCCCCCCCCCGAATGGTATCCCCCCCCCCTGCTGCCCTGCTGCTGCACGCCCACCCGCCCTGCCCGCCCCGGCCCCCCGGCCCGCACCTTGCCCACCCCTTGACCGTGTGCGCGGATCGGGAGTGTCGCACTATGCCCTGCCGTGTGCGGAAAGCGGCAAGCGCAGTAGTTTCCAGCATCTGACATGAATTGCAATGCTGAATTATGAGGGTTGTATGGCGATGGTGATGGTGGCAGATACTCTTTTGAAGGTATTAGTATGATGAAGATGACGACGACAAGGATAATGTTGAGCATGGTCTGATTGTCGACTCATGTCCCGGTCTAGAGCAGCACAACATCATGAGCAGTATCACCGGTGCGAAGACAAGGAGTAACACAGAAGAACGTCGCGGCAAAAAGAGTACCACCACAGGCCCCACACCACAGGGGGGGGCGGGGGGGAAGGGGGGAGGATACCAGGGGGTGGGGGGGGGATGGGGGGTGTGACAGCCCTGCATCATATATCTGCAAAACCCGCAGAAAGCCACAACAACTCCAGCGGCCCTCTTGCAGGAAAGAAGGTTCAAGCTGTCCCACACCAGTCCAGTGGAGCCGCCGTTGGAAACGGCAGCCTCCTTGGACTCCAGTCGCTCAGCGCAAACAGAGAACGTCGGGTTTAGAAATGTTACTGAAGACTGCAAGTCGGAAGTGCGGTGCTTTTCGGCATAAGATTCGAGCAAGTCGCAGCCAGAGCAACTCACAAAGGCTTTCTTCGCCGTGGTGAGATAGGCCACGTTGATTTCGCGCCCACACTGTGCTGGTTGTTCTTCAGAGGGAGAGAACCACGTTGACATGATTTCGCAAAGAGCCGTTCCTGAGGTGCAGCATGACGCGTGTGATGTTTAGGCTGTAGACCGGCGTAGTCCAAGTACTACCACAAGCTCCAGATGTAGGATTCGGAAGTAGACATGTTTCAGGCAGGGCCAGTGAAGCGTCATGTTGAGAAAATCGCTTGTTAGACCCAGCTGGATGAAAGCGTGAGTTTGCAGGCTTGGTGCGAAAAGTTTATGACGAGTGCGAAAGGCAGCGTGATTTCTCTTTATCTCATGCAGACGTGGGGCGCCACGTGGTTGCACAAAAGGTGATGGCTGCAGTGATACTGAGACATGGGACAGTGGAATGGTCTAAACCTCCCGTGCACTTGTGCCCTGCATGTGACTTGATGGGGCGAGTCCTTGCGAGGTGCACTTGGGGAGCCCATCCCTCCGGATCTATGGTGCAACCGAATCGCACGAGGTCCCATCTTCAGAGAGACGAAGCATGCATGCATGTCTGAGGACACGCATGCCGGCATAGGACCGCATTTCCTAATGGGGCAGCACAAGCGGCCCTCAAGCCCAATTCCGCATGCACTTCTTCCTGTCTTCAGTTTTTCTCTCGTCTTTTGCAGCGAAGCGCTGTCTTTGTGCATGCAATACCCACTGCACGCTAGATCAGGAAAGCAGGAAACGGCCACTGCCAACTGCTTTAAACGGGCTGGGGCCGCTTCCTGCACGGGCAGAAGAGACGTAGAGGGCCAGTGCCCCCCATAAGAAGGATGACAGGATGAATGCAGGTGTTGATGACCAGCTACTTTCTAGTGACATCTGAGGTTTAGACGAGATGGAACGAGTGCGTGAGCTTGGCCAGATGCTTGCACTGACTACTGACTGTGAGCAGCGATACAAGGATGCCGGATATGCCGGCACTGTTTGGACAGAAGAAAGGCCAAAGCAAGACCTCGTATGTTGTGGCCTTGCAATCGCCTTGGTGGCAGGACGTCGTGTTTTCCTGATGTTCTGTTGTTGGTAGTTGTCCAAAACAACGTCGGCCCCATTACGAGAGGCCTTGCTATCGCTTCAGCTTGTCAGAGCGTGGGTCCACGTTGTCAGCTTGAGCTTTGTTCACCGCACTTAGGAAGACCAGCTTGCCGCTCTTCCTGAAAAAGATGTGCCCTAATGCGAAGCCTCGCCACCTCCGCATGTTCCAGACTTGGATGAAGGAGCCGCTTGAAGCGCAGATATGTGTTACAGTGCGCAGTCATATCCGGTTGCGAAACGGCCTGAGTGAGTTGCTAAGACAATCTTGACCATGATCCCGGCTCTTCTTGCCGGGGCAGTGAGGTTGGATCACATAGAGGAGCTCAAGGTGCAATCAGCGACTTCTCGCCGCGTGCAACAGCATTTTGAAAGTTTCCGAGCTGCAGATTCGCATGTGCTCGGTGCGACTCATGCGAAGGTTCCTTTGCATGTTGCCAGGCACTGTTTTCCTGATTCAGGTTATGTTGCCCGGCCAATATTGCCAGCGCGTGTTCGCCAAGAGTTGCTGCAAGAGTTTGAGAGTCTTGCGCACGCCTCAAGCGAGGCCAGGAGCGGGTTGCAGTAGTCGATTCACTGAACGAAATTGTAATGAATGGTGTACCCATTGGCCCTATACACTGCCCCTCGAGGCATTCAATAGTAGAGCACGCACTTAGTAACAACTGGCCTGCGATGATAAAGACCTTGGCAACGAGACTGAAAGCGTCGCGCAGCATCTCGTTGCATGAACCCGAACCTCTTGCATCCTCTTGCAGCAATTGCACAGGAACGAGTCATGCAAGATGCCTTGCGAAAGAAATTCTTCGATGGAGGCTCGAGGGTGACCAAGGACACCATCTGCGCTCGCTGCTTCTTTGCGATGTCGAGTCTTTGCTTCCGCTTGCGTCTTCTTGTGCATGCCGTCCACAGTTTGCAGCTTCGGAGTCGTTTTCGGGCCAACTCACGAGCCTCGCATGTGCTAGGAGGACTACCTTGCTGCCATGTGCCCGACAGACTTTCGGCACAAGGAAGGCCGCTTGGATGCCGGTCCAGTGCACGGCTCCGCACACGTTTGAGGGTTGTTTCGGCCCTTCGCGATGAGCCTCTGCAGTAGCAACCAGTTGGCAAGTTGAGACCCCTTCTCCAGAACTTCCTACGGCCCTACGGCGTGTCTCTGAGAGTCTGCTCAGGCAACCCGGCCATCAATCAGGTCGTAGGCCTGTGCAGCTTGCTGAGCGGCTAGAGTCTGCAATCCGTCATTTGTGCGTGAGCCATTGCTGTTCTGCTTTCCGTGGTCGTAGGCCAGCTGCTGAGTGCTTGGGCTGCAGTTTCCCTTTCGCAAGATTTGGGTTGGATGATATCCTTTTCGCCGACCCCCCCCCTCTCTCGGCTTGCCAAGCACCTTGGGCAATTTGGGTTCTTGGTACCGAGGAATGCAGGTGGTTAAAGTGGAGGAGGCCCTCTCGCAGAAGGCTCGGGTGTGTGGCAGGTTGGCCGCTGCTTGGACTTACTGCCCTGCGCATGTTGAGGAGGCTTTGTTTGCCAAGAGTGGTGAAATTCCGATTATGAGGCGGGCCGGGCGTGTCTTGTACCCTGAAAGGACACAGGGAAATCGTGAGCGACACCTGGTGGCTTCGTTGCACAGTTCTTCACACACGTTACGTGCGTGCATGCAAAAACCTCAGAACCGGCACCTGTGACAAGAAGTTCCAAGTTCCTGTAACGAGAGGAATTGACTTTGCCGATCAGGCTGGCTGTGTTCGCATGATTTTGGACTCCTCAGTCAGTAGGCCAAGATCTGGCCATGTCAGCCAATGTAGGCACTTAATTGTTTCTGCCAGGCTTGTTTGCATACCTGGTCGCTGGCCACAGCTGTCACCGGTTGGTCTTGCTTTGCATGCTCAGAGACTTAACGACTTCATGTGGCAGCCTGTAGTGAGCCCACAGGAGGAAGTTCATCAAGCACTCGGTTCCAGATAATCACTGGGCCTTGTGGAACCAAGCTTTCGACGCTTTTGAGAACGGCACGGGCAAAGGACTGGACGGGTCAGCGAAATCCGCAGCATTATGTATGCATGCATGCATGAACATGTCGATGTATGCGTCTATGTCGGTCGCTTGGCAGTTCGGTAGTAGGTAGGTAGGTTTGAATGGTACTAAGTTACCAGTAAACCAGCAACGGAGCTTGCCGGCATGCAGGTAGGCAGGCTGGGCAGGTGTTGTGTATGCGTGGGCACATGTGTCCTACGTATGTAACCGTATGTAAGTACACAGTATGTGTGTACGCAATGTATCCGATGCGTGCGTGTCAATGTGTAAGAGTTCTTCAGTTTGCTCCTATGAATGCATGAATGCATGCAGGGATGTGTGTGTATATGTGCTTGTTTGTCGATGTATGTCTGTCAGCGTATGTATGGCAATGCATGTCCAGCAAACATTGCCAGTTTGCGTATGTCAGGCAATACATGTCAGTTCGTCTATGCCGTATGTATATCAAATTTGTCAATGCATGTCAGTAAAGTTGCGTCAGTCAAGATCTGTCAAGCAGGCATGACAATCGTTGCAAGTCAATCTGCATGTTTGTCAATGGTTCATATCAATGAACTCCTGCCGGTGCACGTATGTCAATGTGTTGCTGTCATTGTACATGAGCCATTGGACCTGTGCCAATGTCCGTGTGTCAACGTGCGTATGCTAGGTAGGTATAGGTACATCTGTAGGTATGTAAGCATGTATGTACAGAGGTACGGTGTGTAGGTATGTATGCATGCACGTATGTATAGGTGTATTTCATATATTTGTTTCTCGACTGTAAACTCAAAGCTAGGTCCGCGTTTGAAGCGCAGGCACTAAACGACTTCTGACCGCTATCTACTTGTGGGGCGCTGCAAACTTTTGACGAATTCTTGAAAGCCTGCTAACTAAAGCTTGCATCTAAAGTATCCATCTTGCATGCCTACCACTGAGCTTCACGCGAAGATCTTACATATTACAGTATGTAGCGCCCAAACTCTCCACCTTGAGATCATACTTCACCCAGAGCTTTTTCGCACTGGCGATGCCTCTCATGAGTAGTTCGCGCTGCGACTACTGGTGGCTCGCTGGGTATGTCTATTCGAAAAGAGGGTGGTGTAATTCAGTACGTTCATCGAGTCCTTTCCTGATGTCTGCATTGTGCTTATATTGAGAGGCATATGAACCAGCATTGTCCATGTTCTTTACTGTCTGAAACTGCAGTGGTCTGCCTACTCTTCGATTCCCTTTTTCTCTCGGAATAGAGGAAGCAGTGGCAACAGCGGCCTGATGTGATGGATTCTGTCTTGGCTTCTGCCAATTGACAGGCATTCTTGAATTTTTCTATGTTTCAAGACTTCTGTCAGAGGCTTCGCTTTTTGGTTCGAGCCATTGGTTGGTGCATTGGTCTCCTAAGCCTAGTTCACACGTTTGTAGACATATTCAGTGGTGTTTTATATATGTGTGCAAGTACTTAAGTATGTATGCATGGGGAAGCTGCAACAAAGATCCTACCTTGCGGGGGATGCAGGCGTGCATCCCCCAGCATGGCACATGCAGCTCCCTGCTTTACTAAAACCTGTTCAGATTAAAGGGAGGTTTTAGGCAGAGCAGCTTGAGGACAAGTGTCCATGTCGGAACTCGTGCGCCAGAACGACGTGTGCCCCATGGTTTGTGAGTTCATTTGCACCTTGGCCTTCACATGTCGTAACTTGGGCGGCCGCAGCACAAGTGTGCCGCTGCTGTGTTTCTGTGCAAGGCAACATCATTACCGGGAGCTCCGACGGCAGTGAGCCTTGCTTCTCCAAAGAGCTCTTTTTGCGGAGATGCCTTGAGCTGAGCTCTTGGCGTGTCACGAAGGAAGTGTTGAGCCAGGGCAGACTCTGTGCAGTCTAGCAGTCTAGGATTGTTTCGGACTGACACAGGTTGCCGAACACCGGTGACTGTAGCTGGGAGAAGATCTTCGTGTCTCATATCTCTAAGCATGCTTTGGCCTCCAGGAAATACTTTCGTCAAAGCATCGAGATCACCCTGGGAACAGCGGGACTCACGAAGTTTTGCATTCAGTAGAATGCTGTGCTGTTTCGGTTGGTGATTGGCGCTCCTCTCGGCCGCACCAATCCAAAACCCGACGCAACAGCGACACGACCATTCTTCGCTTCGGTGTTCTTGTGCCGCTTAAAAATGAAAAACGGCACCTCCTATGATTACATCTCAAGCCGAACCAGGAGAACGAAGGTTGCACCTCCCAAGAGCACTTCGAATTCCACCAGCCTCGGAACGGCATATTGGCGGCATATCCCGAAACATAGGTGGGCTGCGGCAGGAGCGTGATTCTCGACAACTCGACCTCCCAATCTTGCAAGGGAGGCACCAGGTATTCCGCCACAAGAGCACGCACAGACGGAGCGTCAAGGCGACAAGAGGCGGCGACACCTTGTAGAGTTCTTGGCTTACCCTGGCCTAGACAAAGCGAACCGATGGAAAGCGCGCTCTGTGTTCCCTCGCAGTCGTAGGCATGAGCTCATTCACATTAGATTCGCTCCATTCCAGTCGCACTCTGACAGCTTTTTCAACAAGACGTAGCAGATCGTCAAAGGACGACAGCTGCTGCGGGTACATGATTTGTTGCTCTGAGCAAGGTGTGCAGTAGCTGTGGAATCAGGCGATCTCCTCCCAGCTGCCAGGGTAAGAACCACCTGCATGCTGCAGAAGGCTGTGGCGACTTCATGCCCAATCAGAGTGATGCACTGCATTCGCTTCAGCGGTTGCCTGTTACAAACCTATTGCTTTCAGAGTTCAGCCGTTTGGAATGTTTCGACGAGGAGTAAAGAGGTTCGGGATCAGCTACTCCAGCATCATAGGTTTGCCGGAGGTGGAGGGACCCTGCAACAAAACTCTCTGCTACTGCATAAGCTGCGGAAGACTACATGATCTTCCGACACCTACCTGGAAACTTTCATAGTTCACAGGCTTGGATGCTTCGTTGACTTAGCTTCGTGGGGTGCCTTGAAGGAATGCGTGCTTCCGCGCAGTAGCTTTGGCCCCTGTTGTCGGGCGAGATGCGCATAGCAATGGAAGTGCACAGAGAGAGGGAGCAGGACCACCCTTTCTTTTAGGCTCGGAACAAAGGTGTCAGATGGCGCCTTTTCATTTGTGAATTTGGGTAGCTCATTTGAGCTTTTCCAAGAAGCTGTCGTTAGCCCAAGTAGCATAGGCAGCTTCGACTCCACACTCATGCAGTGCGACGATTGCGACTGCTTTCTGCCAGCCGATGCCACAACCCGCAATCCCTAGAAGGAGCTCAAGACGGAAGATATCAAGAATTGTGTCGGAGACCTTACATCTGCTTGGGTTGCTGGGCAACCTCCATTGGCGGCTTGAAGCCTTAAACGCTGTCGCGCTTTAGGCGCTTCAGTGTTGCACGTTATATCTGTCCGTGCTTAGTGACCTGCAGCCGTCCCGAAACTGCAGTTCTCGCTTGGCTATCGTTTAACAACAGCGGCAAGGCGCAGATGCAATGTACGACTTCAGAAGAGTGCTCTTCTGAGGCATCCGTTCGAGCCGACCGTTTTTGCCACCTCCGCAGCAGAACTTGATCCAAGGGGTGATGTGCACAAGGGCGCGACCATAAGAAAACTGAAGGGGGCTGGATTGTTTCTGACGGAGGTCCTGCGAGCAGGGACTGTTGGTTGAACCAGGCTATTTAGCCCGTGCCATGCAATCCGCCCGTTTGCTTAAAGACGATCACGACTAGATTCGCAGGCAATGTAAAAAGCCTGTTCTCCAACGGTCATGTTTCGCTAGGGCAGTCACGACGCCTCACATTGAACAGTTCAAGTTTTCGCCAGGCAGGATCCTTGAGAGAGGCTCCTGTCTGCACACATTGAAGGGCTCCTTGATGGCGCGAAGCCGTTTTTCAGGTAGACAACGGAACCGACGGAACCGTAGAATCCTTTTTGTGTTCTCCTTGACTTTTCAGGCTCAGGCCCGGCATGCCCGGCCTGCGATTGCGACACGACTGGGTACCCCGAGCCCCTGCCGATCGTGGGAAAAGCGTAGGCCTAGGCTAACTTCACGTTCCTGTCTTGGGAGTGTTCCGACAATAGCTGCGGCGAAGATGATGCGCTTGCGGGGGCGCGCATCGACATCGCAAGGTTTCGTCTTCTTATTGAGTAGACCTTGCTTAAACCATCTTAAACCCACCGGATCTTTTGCTGTCTTGGATATCATGCGGGCGGTATCCAACCTGTACTCTATGCAGGTAAGGAAGCCAACTTCGGGTCGCAGGAAAGAGCGGCCATTGCTTTGCTGAGGTTGTCTGGCGGCCGGTCTTTACAACTGCGCTTGGAAACTTCGGGCAGGCCCGTCCAGGGTCTGTTCAGTCGGTATGAAGATTGATGGTAATCATGATGGTTACCACCACCACCAGCATCATCATCATCATCGCTGCGAGACCGTTGTCGGCAGCATCGCTGCGGTTGTGGTCAATCGCCCGCCCCATCATCCGAATTTTCGACCTTTTCGTCGTTGTGGTCCTCACCGTCTCCGGTGCCACCACCGCTGCCCCGCCTTTTTCTTGTGATTGCGAGTACAGGTGAACATGGATAAAACAACGGAGTGCCGGACAGGCAGAGGATGGAAGTCACACTCACCACTTAGCGCGACGGCGTCTGCCAACGATACTGCAGGAGCCGATCTGAAGCTCCCGATGTGGTGCGGTGAGCAGCGTGTCGATGCCATGCTATAGATGCATGCGCTCGGATAGCTTTCCATCAATCAGTCCCGGACAGACAGAGCCAGAGCACCCGAATCTTGACGATTTGCTGACGGTATGGCTTCCAGGCACTTTCTAGCCCATATAGAGCATATTCAGAGCGTGCCAAGTGGCAGCACCCGAAAGTTTATGTGAAGAGAAGCTGCCACATGCGTGATCTTCGTCAGGGGCTTGTTTTGCAAGGATCTCACTAGCACATGAATATGAGGATTTCTGAGGAGTGATACTTGCACCAAGTTACCATCCTTGCGCAGACCTCATGTGCAGTATCGTGCAGTACCCTGGAAAGTTAGTTAAATGCGAGACCGGATGCTTTTGCCAGCCTGGACAACGACAAGCTGCACATCCAGCTGCCGTCATTCAACCTTTCGTCGAAGAAGGGGGTGCGCCCGTGAGACGTGAACGCTATCGTGCAGGGGAATCCGTGATGTTCCTTATGAGATTGCTTTGACCTTCCGGATTTGCGTGAAGGGTGCTCCTGCAGCTCATTTGTGAGACTGCAGAACCTTCTGCCGCCAGCGTCGGTTCATGTCAGTTCCCGCGTAGCGCTGGCGTTGTACTTGCAGTCATGCAGCATGAACTCAAACGAAAGGTTTAAGCATTCGGGCCATTGGCAGAGCCTGTGCAGTGTCCTTTTGCATCAGTGCCTTTGGGCTCCACTTGCGACACGCTTGCAAGAACAACCTCCATGCAAGCCGTCAGAGTGTGGCCACTGCCGTGTCATCAGCTTCAACGGGATGTTCGTCTCTTGGCTTGGAATCTGCCTGGTTGTCTGTTGGCTCAATAGGAACCCAGATGACGCTTCGACATATGGGCTTACACGGGGGCTCGTTAGGGGTGCTGGAGTGTAGGTTTGATTTTTTGTGAAAGACTAGTTAGGAAAGTCCTGATTCGTTTACCCTCATCTTCCGTGCACCTCGAAGCACCACTTCGATTCTTCTACCAAGGGCGCTGTGCTTTCGGCATTGGCCCGGTGGTTCCTTCCCTCACGGAAGCAGGAGGGACGAGAAGCAAAGGAGGCAGGGATGGAGATATGACATCTCTCACGATGCTACTTTTGTCACAGCTACAAGTGCCTCTCACTCGATGCGCAGGAGCCTGCAGCCCCTGCGGACAGGCAGCCAGCGCTGCCATCGCAGACGCAGGTGCAGCGTGGCGTCCTTCGTGCGCATTTGCAGCCAAGCTCCAAGACACAAGCTGTTGGCACAGGTCACCTCCTCGACCAATGAGGCGTTGCCCACCGCCCCGGACGTGGCACGAGAAGGGCAGGCACAGGCACCCGGTTTTATGTTTTCCATACAACATGGGATGATTCCGAGAGCTTGGCAACAGGATTTTGCGATACTTGTTGAGACAACCTTCTTCGTTCAAGAAAGCCTTTTAGCCTACTGTGCATACCGGATGCTTCCATCCACGAGAGCGTTGCTGGAGTACTGTTGCGGATACATTATGAATTGCTGTCAAGACGCCAAGGAGCTGTCACCGCCTCAGCCGGAAGCGGCCGAAGTCATCCCAAAGGCGGGACATAGATCTTCCGCAACATCCATGATTGAATCTGCATTGCAGCCCCGTCAACAATCTGAAAGACCTATCGCCAAAGTGCTTGTTGTCTCAAGCATCATCACAAACAATCCCCTGGTGGTTGTCTGACTCTGTGCTGTGGAACTCGCCGCAAGGAGCCTGCCTCAGCCTCTAGTGCGCTCGCGGCAGTGGCAACCTTGCGAGAGCTGGAGGCTGGAAATAACAACTCCTTTCTGCAGCTACTTCCCAATGTGTTCGTGTCTGTGGCTCGGCGTCCCGCTCGTTTTACAGTCGCTGCATACACGAGCCCTATGCTCGGTAATCAGTTTGGCCACAGTGCTGTACCCGGCCCTCTCCCACCTCGTGTCCCCCTCCGCAATGTCGAGTTTTGCACAACCTTTATGTTTGATGTGCTTAGCATCCGGCGAAACAAGTTGCCAACAGAGCTGCTTGTGGCAGATGATTGCTGGGTAGAATATTTGCCAAGGGTCTCGCAAGCCAAAGTGCCAGCTTGGCAGACGCCAGGTCGTCCAAACACTGGACACTTCCGACCAGCAGCCACCGGCACCCACACTGACGCATCCTTCCGACTCCCCAGCGCCAGCGGCTTCGCTGCGATATGGCATGTTGTATTCGGTGAGCTGGTTTCAAGTTCGCTCGTCTTAAGAAGCAGCATGCTGCTTCTTTGGCATGATGGGGTCAAGGTCTCATGAGCAACCTTGGTTTCAATCATCCGCTTTTTTATATGCACGCTCCGAAGCCACTACAGTACCGTTGAGCTAGTTGGTGTATCCCAGGCGCTAGACCCTTCTGAAGCGTCGTCGTCTCCATCCCAAGTAAATAAGTAGCCTTAAGCTGCAAACCTAAAATGCGCTGGCAAGCGGCACGCGTGAAACCTGACGAACATGTGGATACCTCAGCGCAAACGTAGCGCAGGGAAGTCCTTAAGCAGAACCCCTGCAGCAGCGAGGCAGTGGAACAGACTGTGCAAACCCGAGAAACCCACCCCTCAAAGAAACCTTGTGCAGCAGCGACTGGTGGCGGTGCCGGGGACCAGCCACAGCATCGTTCTCGCCACGCTCACCGGTAGAACTTAATGTCCTTGACAAAGTGCAAAATCTGCAGAAAAATCGTTGCACATCCTGCGGTTGCTCGGCAGTTACCTTAAGTAGAGCCATGTCATGGCAGCCGTTGCTCCGCGAATGCTCATTGGATTCCAACTGGACCTGAGGAAGCAGGGCCCAATGTTAATCCCTCATAGAGACAAAGGGATCGCCGTACAAGGAGTACCACTCCGCAAAACATGTTCAGACCAGAGGCGGCGGATCTGAGCTGCAATCTTAGCGGAAGCAACCGCCGGCGTAGTTTCACGAAAAAGCCCTGGCTTGGATCCCGCC